>JBBCBC010000018.1:36786772-36945425 GCA_037126765.1 Stenogyne calaminthoides
AATTAACAATGATACATGCTGTATTTTGAACTCCTCAAATCACTAAGTCTACCCTGAATCTTGAAAGTAATACATTGAGACCGAGTTCATGCAGCATGTATATTTAGCCTTCAGTTTATCATTTGATGTTGCTTTTGAGAGTTTGTAATGATGACAAGCTGATTATCTACTTTGTCCTTTTTGTTTGACTAGCTGATGAGCATATTCTTTTACATTTTTCTCAAAATTTTAATTTATATTCGAGATAGTATGCCTTGAAACACGAGATATTGTTCAAGATTCTCATTCAGAGCCTTTGGGTTTCCTTTCATCCACTCATCTACATGAATTGGAGAGTTAATACTACTAGTACTTTGTTTACAGATTTCAAGATCAATTGGTGATGTGTATCTGAAAAAGGCTGAATTCAACAGGGAGCCACTATACCAGAAATTTAGACTTCGTGAACCTTTTAAAAGGCCGATTTTGAGCTCAGATCCATCAATAGCGGTGCAACAGTTGCTGCCTCATGACGAATTCATTATATTCGCGTCGGATGGCCTTTGGGAGCACCTTACCAACCAAGAAGCTGTTGATCTAGTTCAAAGCCATCCACGCAGCGTAAGATATTATTTAACATTCGAATCCTTAACACTGATTCTAATTTGCTATGCGGTCAAGATTTTGTGTTAGAAATTGTGAAGTGACTGCAGCTTATGTGTTTATCATTTAGTTTCTCATAGTATTATAACACGATATTAGAGACTGCTCTTGGGTTTGCTGGGGTTGCTTGTTGCTTATAGAGTGTCAGCTGTTATTTGGAGCTATTCACTTGTCTTGATATTTCATATGTTGTCAATAGTCATCTTCTTAAGGAGACGTAGAATGTATGTAACGTGTCTGTGGAAGCAAAGAGTGGCATGATTACATGAAAGTGAATAAGAGGATTTGGTTGAAATGTGCAGGGGAGTGCGAGGAGATTAGTGAAAACAGCACTACAAGAAGCTGCGAAGAAGAGAGAGATGAGGTACTCAGACTTGAAGAAGATAGACAGGGGGGTGCGGCGCCACTTCCACGATGACATCACGGTAGTTGTCGTGTTTCTGGACTCGCATGTTGTGAGCAGGGCTACTAGTCCAAACGTATCGGTATCGGTCAGAGGAGGAGGAATCACTCTTGCAACCTCCTGACTCAAACTTCTCTCTAATCTTATCTTATTACCATGTGAATACATGCAGGTACCTTCTTCAAAGCTAAAGAAACACCAGCCCTTTAATTCTTTAATGTACCTACACTCTTTTAACTTTTTTTTTAACTCAAAAAGACTAATACTTGCCTAGTAGAGACAGTCGAAGCCAACTTCCAGGTGACAAACCATTATCGTACTTTACGTTTTCTATCTCCACCTCCTTTATTTCATCTCCATTCACTTTTGTAAATCCTGCCTCTTTCCTTCAACATAAATCATATGCTTTATTTTTATTTGAGACAATTTTTGTTATGAAGCCCCCACCCCCTCCTTGAGCATATAATATTACACCTGAAACTGGATTGGTACAAGTTATATATTTCTCTTCATTCTTTTTTCTGCTTTCTTATTTGCCTGACTTAAAACCCTCGGTTGTGTGATTGTGTATTACATCCTATATACTTGCTCATGTTTCTCTTCAACTGGATGTTGCCATTACGTTATTCGATAAACTATTCTACTCTTTCGTTTTAGTTTAAAATCTGTGTCCAGAATTAAATTCGCACAAGAAAAAAAACTATTTTTTTAAAAGTATATATATTTTAAGAAAAAACAGTAATTTTTTCTTCTAAAATGAGATATATATAATGTTAATTAATTATTTACAATTTAAATTAGATATTAAATTTTTATTCACTAAATTAATATATAGATTATTAATTATTCGACTACTCAAAAGTCAAATTGATAATAATGATGTTCATATTTGAACATAAATACATATCAAATTAAGAGGTAATTTTATTTGAAATATCAAATCAAATAAAAAGATTTTGATTTTTCTTCATCCATGTTGTCGTGTCTCTGTCTGATGCGGTATCCAAATCCAAATATACGATGAATATATTCTGATAAATTTCCGCGTAATTATTTAAATTTGGCAACCTCTATTTTGAGGGATTACTTCAATGTTTAAACTTTTAACATCTCTAAATGGAGATCAAGATTTTATATATAGTTCAATTCTATGTTCAACAGACCTTTCAAAAATAAATAAATTATATGTTCATCTGTCTTGTGATTGGGCATCAACTTGTTTATATTATGAATTTTTTATTATTACATTTATACCATTTAATATCACTACTTATCAATTGATACTATTAATTTATAATAATATTACAACATTAAATACTATATATATTAATTTATAAGAGTAATAATATTAATTTATAAGTGCAATGATATCAATTTTATATAATAATAAATTTCACAAGAAAGCTTTATAAATTGCACGATTTAGTGTAAACAAGGTGCATATATCAGTGCAACATATTATATAATTCTACAATACATTATAGAGTGCACAGTGGACCTAATGCACATGAGACCTACTCTGTATTTTATAGCCAGTCTCAAATTTTGGTTGGTTTGAGACTCCATAACAAAATCTGTCAGTTCCTAAATTATCAACTACGTCATATATGGTTTGATTTTCATGTTCCACTTTTCGTATTTTATTGACCTTCCACTTTACTAGATCTTTTATACATGAACTCAGAATATAGTGATTCGTTAAATATTTTTTATTATTTCACATGTCATTCATACATATTATGAAATATAAAGTGAAACACACATTATACGTGGCTCAACGCCATCTACTTTATTTGGGCTCAATTGGTCTAGGTTTGCCTTCGAATTCATCGCATGAAAATATATAAAATATACATCTCGATATAAATTTTATGTTTTTTTTTGTTGTTTTGTTTAAGGAATAATAATAAAATAATAAAAATGTAGGGTAATTGTCGGTATTACTTTTTATTAAGGCGTCAGAAAATTGCTTTTGTCATTTAAACCCCCCGATATTACTTTTTATAAAGACGTCAGAAAATTGCTTGCACACTCTAAAAAAATAAAATTTACCATAAATTCGACCTTCACAAATACATACTCCCTATGTCACGTGATAATATGTACCCAAAAATGTGCATAAAGATTAAAAAAGTATATTGATGAGTAAAGTTTTGAGGGTATAATTTGTATGTATATAAAATAAAGAAAGAAATTAAATTGTGTGTATATGTAGGGTCAAAAGTAATAGTAATATGTTATTTAATATTATGAATATTGTGAGAATGAAAATTATAGATAATTTTTTATTTTGGGAATGTACATAATATAATGGGATGGATCGAAAAAAAAAAATAGAAAAATATGCACATTATGTTGAAATGGAGAAGAATAATTTAACTCGATGTTGAGATTTGAGAGGAGGGAGTATAATGTTTTTTGTCTCAAAAAATATAACAAGAAAATAGAAAGGTAAGATTCCCGTAATTTAGGTCACCGCCCCCATTCTATCCAAATCTGACCAAATTGTAGAATCGTACCCTGCCCCAATCAAAACTTCCGCCATAGCGACCTCTATCTTTCATCACTGCTGTGGCCGCAACGTAATTGTGCTTTTTCTTCGTTCCGTTGAGTAAGTTTTCTGTGATTTTCTGGTTGTACGACTCGCGCACGTCCCGACTCCCTTGCCCTTCATTCAGTGGTTGTGGCTCATTGATCCTCGGTCCCCACTCGTCACGAACGACTGACCCGCCTCAAAGAACCATATTGGTAACATGTCCCTCTTGCTTTAATTTATTTATTTATTAGATTAAGAAATCAGTGATTTTATGGTTTGATACTAGCGCAGGAGAGAGGAAGTCAGTCTTTTACACTTGATATTTACAGTTCTTGATTTTTATCAGTTGTTGAATTAAAGAAACCTGTGTGGTTTAAGTTTGACGAATCCTGTTAATTTTGCATATTGAGCAAATAGAATATTGAATTTGAGTTCTAGTTATTTCGCTTTGTTAATAAAATAATAATATTGTTACTAGGCTTGTTGTGGCAAAATCAGCAGGAAATAGCTTTATCTGTAATTGTAAGAAAATAATATTTCGGTTCAGTCAACCATTTTGTTCAGCTGATAATTAGGTTTTTGCCTATATGGTTTGGAGGTTTTGCAAAAGAAATTCAGATCATATTGGGCTTTTGCTAATTCGGACGGCGAAGTTAACTTGTCAGTTGTTTTGCTGGTAAACGAGCTCTATTTCTTATTTTTAGTTGAGTTGGTATTTTGAGTCCCGGAATCTGAAATTAGGGGGTTAGGATTATTATTTGCCGCAAGTTCTTAATTTAGAGGCTTTGAGTTTTCTATTTAAACGGTAGTAACAAATTCTTGATTATTTCAATCTTATTGTGTGCTCGTGTTGTCTGGTTTTGCTTGTGAAACGATATTGGCAATATCTAAACTTTTTTCAATTTTTCCGCTATCAAATTTTGGTGATATCTATGAACGATATTTTATGGTTTCACTTATGAATGAACATATCTGAACTTTCCTCTATTTTCATATCTAGGGTGTTAGTTAGGGCATTGGATTTGGATGATTCATCAAATGATAAATTTCTGAGGAATCCTTAAAATGAGGTTGACAAAGCTGTAAATTACATGTTGTTAAAAGTTTTCTGCCAAACCAAACTATATATATTGCTTGTTAGATACCTAAGCACCCTATCCATTTTGCAATTTTGCAGCTTTCTATTTTCACCTCTTTATATATGAACATCTTTTTGTTTTGCAGTGGGGTGACATGGATGTTGAAGTCGATCATTATGATGTATTGGGACTGCCCTCTGGTGAGGAAGGTTCCAGGCTTTCAGAACAAGAGATTAACAAAGCCTATCGGTCTAAGGCCAGGGAGCTACATCCTGACAAGAGGCCTGATGACCCCAATGCACATGCTAATTTTCTGAAGCTTCAAACTTCCTATTCAGTCCTCAAGGATGAAAAGGCTAGGAAGTTATTTGATGATCTACTTAGAGTAAAGAGGGAGAAGATTCATCGCCAGGGGCAACAAGATTCCAAGCGCCGAAAGATGATGTCAGATCTTGAAGAAAGAGAGCGTTCAGCTTTTGCTGTTGACCCCAGCACGAAAGCTCGACAAGAGGAAGAGAGAATAGCTCGGCAATTGAAGGAGGAAATTGCAAGAATACGTGCTATGCATGCCAGAAAAATGCCAGCTGGTGCAACGCCTTTTGAGCAAGATAAACCAACAAAGGAAAAAGATAGTGGAGCTAATGGATTGAACAAGGAGAAAGTTCTTAAAGTTTCATGGGAGAAGACTGGTGAAGATTACACAGCTCGGAGACTTCGTGAAATATTTGAAGAATTTGGTGATGTAGAAGATGTTGTTATCAAGAGTTCCAAGAAGAAAGGATCAGCCCTTGTAGTAATGGCTTCTAAGGATGATGCTGTAAGTTTTGCAAAAGTCTTTGATTCACCTTGATTTCAGTGTTTCTTTTTGGTTTCTCATGAAGAGTTTTGGTTGGGCAGGTTGCTGCTACGGGAAATGTGCTCGGTAATCTTTCAAATCCTCTCCTAGTTTTGCCTCTTCAACCTGCCTCATCACCGGTTGTTTTTACTGCTGAGAAAAATGAGCCCGAGGGTCCAAAACTGAGCAATCTTGTTGGTGCTGGATATCAGGCATTTGAAAATTCAGTGCTGGAGAAAATGAAAAAGGTTGGTAACTGCATGAAAATTTTGTCTGGTTACTCTGCCCCCCCCCCCCACACACACACATACACACACACACACAATATCGATTCATTATTCTCTAATAGTTGATTAAATATGCGGATGATTGCTATTCATTTTACTTGGTTTTTTTTTTTTTTTTTTCATTTTGAATTCACGTGCATGATTTTTGTATGTCACAATTGACAGGCTGCAGAGAGACAAAAGTAACTTGTTATGGCATCTTAGGAGGGAGGAAAAGATTGGGTTCAGTTACCCTTGTATCAGGTAGCTATTGAAACACTGGTACTTATTCTCTCGAGAATATCTGTGTGTTATGCCATACCATTTTTTCAGTTAGCAATCCTTGCTTCATGGTAATTATCTCACTCTTTTAACTGCTGTAACATATGTGAAAATTTTGGAATTGTATTGTAGATTCATTAATCAGAGCTGTGTAAGTAGACATTTGATGGATAAATCTCTTCTATCAAACACCTTTTACTGGCGAAAAAACCACATCTTTGATATTTTTCTCTGGAAGCTTAACTCGTGCTCTCCCCGTACCAGCTAACATAGACTTGTTTCATTTTTCACATTGATTAAGAAAACATATTTAATTAGATTGGGATCCTAAAATTCTCTTTTTTTATCCCTAATCAAATGTTTATTAAAATTAAAAATAACTTTATTAATAGGGTTATTTTGGTCCATTTACTAAACAAAAAATTAAACAAACCTATTACTTGAATGGAAAACAAGTCTGTTTTAGGTTATGGAGGGAGTAAAGCGTATTGTAATTCATTCAACTAAGGATAATGAAAATGTCCAAATCTATGATTAGTTTGCATGTTTACACTGGTGATTGAAATTTAAGCATTCTTGTTATAAATTATTCTTAACTTGTTTGTATGGAGTAATTGATGGGATTTTGTCAGTAAATTGTCGATGTTGATATGATTTATCAATGTAGTTCGGGGGTCCATAAACATATGGTAGTTTGACAAAATATCCACCAAGTGAAGAACGTGAAAAATGAGCCCGGGCCAAAAGTTGGGCAAACCGCATATAACCACCCCAGTATCTCATAAAATGTGCACAAAGTATCATTTTATTAAATGCTTTAAGGATGCCTATAATGAATGAATTTATTAAATAAAAAATGTAAGAATGTATATATTTTAAATCATGAATTGTTAAGAGATGAGAGAGAAGGAAATAAAGTGAAGAGGGAGAGAGAGGGAGGGGTAGAAGGAAATGAATTTCAAATGTTATAGTTTTGATGAAGGTTTGAAATTCCCCCATTTTAAATTAGACTTAAATCTAAGTATTTGTAAATTCATTTAACTCAAATGGAGAGAGTGGTGATTTGTATGTCAAATCCACGGATTTCAAATCCATCCATTCAAATGGAGTCTAAATTTCTTGAATTTAATTAAAGTGTGTACGAAATCCTTTTGTTTCATTAAATACGTAAAATTTCATTAAATACTTAAATACACCCGTTGCAGTTTTTTTGTCTCACGTTGGGGGCCCTTTTTTGGGTATCGGGAGAGACGAGAAATGGATTATAAATTGGAAAATATATCTAAATAGCAAATACACGTAGGAGAGAGTAACAGGTTGGGGATTTGCATGCCACAATAACAGAGAATACACAAAGTAGAATGCATTAGGATAATCTATTCACATTATGACATGAATTCATTGAATATAATATGTGAAAAACAATTAACTATTCAAATTAAAATAAACTTCCATAAGTATACTGAATATTGTTTTGCTCTTTTTTGTTGTAGCAGTTTTCTACATTAGGAGGGAAGCGTAGTGGATGACCCTTTCCTGATTTGACGCCTTTTAAATAAATTTGGGTAGAGTAATAATTTATAGGAAATTGCATGAAACTCGGGTTTAAACTCAATAACTAAATTAAAAACAAATCAAAACTCAATCACTCATTTAAATTATAAATTATAATTAATCGTCTCAGTCTTTTAAATATGATCATAATTCATTTTCACTAAATGGGAAACTGGGCCTTCTTATAAAAATAAGTATTTATGTATGAGTATCTTATATTTTATAATAAAATAGATATCTCAAAACAGAGTTTGAGGTTCCTTTTAAGTTTTAAGGCACATATATTTTTTATTATAGAGACACAATTTGGAGAATTATAAGGTGAATGCTCAATATTTAAATAATATTTTTTTAATCAACGCTAGATTGTAGAAATTCTTATTTTGATAAAAGAAAAGAATGTAAAAATGACAAGGGAAAGTGTTATATGCACCAGGTGAAATGTGCAACTCAAGTGTATTTTTGAAACTTGCAACTTATTTTTTGAAATGCTCAACTAGTTTACACTGAAATGTTCAATCTATTTTACACCGAACAAGTTGAAAGTTTCAATGTAAAAAAAAATAAAAAATTGAACATTCAGGAAAAAATATTGCACGTTTTAAAAATGCATTTAAATTGCACGGTGCACTTGGTGCACAAAAAACTTACTCATTTGATAAACTTTATTTAATTTATTTCTTATATCATACTTTCTTCGTTTTGTAATAAGTGACCTCTTAGTTTTTTCGATAAAATTAAAAAGGGTATGTATTGACAAATTTACCCTTAATAAGTGTCTTTAATAAAGGTAAGTTAGAAATTAAAAGTATTTTTTAAAATTAAAACAAGGCTAAAATGAGATAAGTTATGCAAAAAAAAGTTAAAAGATCATTTAATATTGCACAGGCAGAAAATTATTAAATGATTGTCTGTTAACCAATGTTTTCATAACCGAACCGGTAATCGAACCGGACAGTCCACCGGTCAGTGGTTCAACCGGCGGTTCAACCGTTGAAATGATTTCTGCCTAATTTTTTTCAATATTTCTTATATTTAGTTAAAAAATAAAATAAATATACACCTATAAAATTTTAAACATATATCTTATAACTTTTCATATCTAAGAAAACACAATTGAGTCATGGTCATAATAAAAAATAACACAATAATATGAGAGAAAGTAACTTAAAAGGGAAAAGTGAACCTTATATTTTTATCCCACATCAAGTACATATTAAAAGAAAATGTAAGAGAAAATAAAATCTCATAATTTTGTCCCACATCGAAAATGTTAAAAGAAAATGTGAGAGAAAATAATATAAAAGGGGAAAAGTGTACTTCACCTCATATATTTGTCCCACATCGAAAGTGTTGGAGGAAAATGTGAGAGAAAATATTATAAAAGGGCGTGAAGGTGGAACTTGATTCATATATTTATCCTACTTCATACATTTATCCCACATCGAAAGTGTTGGAGAAAAATGTAAGATGAAGTATTATAAAAGGGGTAAATGTGGACCTTGGTTCATTTTATCCCACTTTTCATACATTTATCCCACATCGAAAGTGTTGGGAAAAAATGTGAGAAAGTATTATAAAAGGGTTATCCACCTCATACATTTATCCCACATCAAAAGTGTTGAGAAAATGTGAGAGAAAATAGTTTAAAAAATTAAAAAAAAAAAAAGGTGAAAACCGGTTTTTTTTTGTTAGGCGGTTCGACGGTTGAACCGGTTTTTTCCGGTTTTGACCGGTTCAAACCGGTTCAACCTGAAAAGCGGTTATTAGGTTGTTTTTTGACCGGTTTGTCGGCCGGTTCTCCGGTTCAAACCGGTTATGAAATCATTGCTGTTAACAACTTAACATGCATGAAAAAATCGTAATTCGAAATACTAGTAGTGAAGTTATTATGATTGTCTTTTGCCGCAGGCGGTGGGCCTACTTGCAGCCGATGCCCCACACTCATCGCCCAACGACCTCCTCTTGGCTCTTGGTGCTCTTTCACGCTTGCTTTCCCAGTTCCAGACATGATTAATCCTTTTCCAACCTCCAACTTTAATTGCTAATTAATTAAGGATTTATTATCTGCAATTGAATGAATACTTGTTTGGCTATGGCATCATCCCCTTCAGGATGCAGTTAAGTAATGAGGCATGCAATTTGTCAAGATTTATATATCCACAATGGTAACAATGAAGAGTTTTTTGCACTTTTGGTCTCACAGGACACACCCCCTCACGATTTTGATTTCAAACCTTACACTTTTGGTCCCATAACCCAAAATTTTTACACATTTGGTCCCACCATCAATTTTTCCGTCAACTCCCTTAACACTTTTGGTCCCATTGGATTTCCAGTCAACAGAAGCGCGTGAGGAGTCTTTTAGAGGGAAAAACATGAAACTTTTGGTCCCATAAGATTTTTACACCATTTTTCTGTCAAATTTTTCCAAATTTCCAAATTTTCGCTCTTTCTATCACCATTCATAGCATACCCTGAAATATACACTACCAATTTTCACTCTTTCCATCACCATTTCTCATCTCCAGATATATACACTACCAATTTCCCAGATATAAGAAGTGAAATCCCATGATTCATATCCAGGACATAAGAAAAAAACAGAAACAAGATATTCTGTAATACCTGAAACATCCAAAAAAGGAAAGGGGGCTGGATTAACTAAAAAATATTGAAACCACACCCCAGAGTCAGAGCTTATTTAATTCTTTTTGTGCCACAAACACAAACAGGAGGAAATCGTTGAATTACATGAATCAAAATGAAATTTAATTAGATTAGATGGTATAATCCCCAATTCCATCAGCAAACAAATAAAAAAGGTGACCTTGCAAAAGGCTGGAATTCACCAACAATTGGAAACGCAAAAACGCCGTCGTAATTGACACCGCTATAAACAGAACCCATAACATAAGAGCATCGTACACGTGGCAATTCGCCGCCGTCTCTCTCCTCCACTCCACCACCGCCGCCCTCTCCACCACCACCTTCCTCACTGAATTATGCCACCGTCCGCCACCTCACATACTCCCAACAAGTCGGTTCCCAAAACGACATCGCTTTCGTCCTCTTCCCGCAATCAATCCACATCCCTGTACTCTACTTCTCACTCCTCTCCATAAATCTCCTCAAACCCTGCCTCATCCCCTCCGAGTTGACTCACCAGATCGAGCTCAGTAAACCCGCTATTATTTTCGCCACATCCGAATTTGTTCACAAAATCCTCAAAACCGTCCCCATTGTCATCCTCCTCGATTCCCCCAAATTTCAATCGATGCTCGAATCGGAAATTTCAATTTCAAATTCAAATTCGAACCCGATCAACAACGACATCGTTGTGAACCAATCCGACACCGCCGCGATCCTCTACTCGTCCGGCACAACCAGGAATGTCAAAGGCGTCGTGCTGACTCACCGGAATTTAATTGCGATGATTACACGTGTTGTGGTAAAGCGAGTGGCCGCGCGCCAGCCAGGAGGTTGATGGAGGTGGGGAAGTGTCGGGTGATGAGATAAAGGTGTTGCGTTGGGGGCCCTAACAATCACCGCGACCGATTTTGGGGGAGGGTTGCGACCGGCGACCGATTTTGGGGGAGGGTTGCGGGAAATTAGGGCAAGAATTGGAGGAGGGTGACAGACGGAGGATACTTGGATCTGGGATTCTAATTTGCAATTAATTTTATTTTTATTTAATAAATGTTGATTGAGGATGCGTGCAGTAGACGTGCGGAATTCCGTCTAAAACTGACGGATTATCCAGTCGCCAAACCAAATATGTAAAAATTTTGGGCTCTGAGACCAAAATTGTAAGGTTTGAGACCAAAATCGTGAGAAAATGTGTCTTGTGGGATCAAAAGTGCGAAAAACTCATAACAATGAATAATCGATCATGTCTTCCCAAATATTAGCATAAATTAAGAATATAACGTTGTTTCAAATCTTCCGATCGAGTAGCTAGGTGTTTCATATCCCAATTTATTACGTATATATAATTCATTGGAAGCTGAGATTTGAATATATACTATATTATACTTGTTAGTTTTTGTTGCCTTAAAAGCACATGCATGTCATCAGCCAACAAAGGTACACACAAACAAGAGTATTAATTAATTCATCATTACTAATACTAGTACTTGAAAGATAATAAAGATCGTCTCATGAATACATGCATATCCAGAAGTCTTTGATCAATTACGTGGTGACCCAGCACAGCCTGCATTCCATTCGTCCAGAAATGGCGACAAAAAAAGCTGCTGCCACTTTTTAATTTCTTGACCAATTAATACTACAACTGTTTTCTTTCTACTTCTTGTCTTCGACTAGTTAAGGGGTTCTGTAGATTCATCGATCTTTTATATATGGCTTGGGCCTGGGCCTGGGACTGGGAGCTGATTAATACTAGTATATTATATAACGGAAACAACATCACTCCACGACGGCACCAATGCATGTCTTGCATTTTATCCATTTAATAATTATTACTTAATTAATTTATCTTTTCTTTTAGTTGAGGCCATTAACATAATTAACAATATATACGTCGTTAATTTGGCCCGCTACTACAATGTACAATACACAAGAATACCACGTCAGTCTCTTTTTGACTAGTTTATTTGTCCTACTCACACATACAGTATATATGTATATGCATACACTACATATAGATATACCGTGAGCTATATCTCTCACAACTTTTAAAAATAAATAATTTTGAAAACACTTGTCCAAAAAAATTTAAAATAAACATAATGTGTGAGTCAATTAGTAAAACATTGTGTATTTGAAGGCGGATAATGGTTTTAATGAAGAAAACAATGGATAACGGATCCAAACCAAAATTGGTGCGTGTGTTTGTGCTAAATGAAGAAAATTTGTGCATGGTTTAATTATGATTGGTGCATACTACGTCGCAGGGCTGAAAAAAATCCACCGGATTTCTCCTTTCGTCCCGCCTCTCCATCATCTCCAACCTGTTCCAAGCATCGTTAGGTGAACTGAACAATCAAGAATGGCAACATCAAAAACATAATATATGTATGGATATAGTTTAAGTTAATCAATCAATCTAAGCTTGTTTCTGATAAAGATAGCAAATCCAAAAAGAAAGTTGGAGGAATTCGAACCAACAACAATTCGGCGGTTACCTCCTTAGAAATGTGGTGTAAGATTTCAGTGACTTGAGAAAAATCAGGTCTCAAAGTAGGATCCGGGTGCCAGCATCTTTCAAACAGATCAGCAAGCTTAGGGTGTGTCTGTTTAGGGATACTTGGCCGGAGACCCTAGAGGTAGTAGTATATATAGCCCCCTGTGTCAGTAGTTGTAAATAATATATCTATATAACCACTTACAAAACACATAGATTTCATGCCGCCTCACCTTTTGAACCACTCCTACAGCTGCTTGTAAAGGGGTCAAGTACTCGTAAGGAAGCTGGGGACGCACCCA
Organism: Stenogyne calaminthoides; assembly: GCA_037126765.1. NCBI lineage: Eukaryota > Viridiplantae > Streptophyta > Magnoliopsida > Lamiales > Lamiaceae > Stenogyne > Stenogyne calaminthoides. The sequence continues at coordinate 36,799,818 of JBBCBC010000018.1, forward strand.
AAATGAACAATTTATTAGACAATATCAAATCATAACACTTCTGCTATGTATTTTTCCAAGATTTGATTAATACCTTTCCTGTTAGCAGTTCCCATAAAACCACTCCAAAACTAAAAATATCAGCCTTGTGATCGTAGGGCTTATGCTCAATAATCTTAACATTAAAAAAAAAAAAACAAGTAAGCAAACTCTGAAGCACTTGTCTCTTACAGAATCAGTTAAAAAGATCACTAGTTAGAAATTGCAGTCAACAAAAGGTGGTATAAATAGCTAAACTCAAGCAAGCAATGAGGATACCCAAACTGACAGACGAGCCCACATTGTAAAGAAGATCAAAGTTAACAGTGCATATAACTCCAGCTTAATTCGAGAGTACCGAAGCAGTCTTTCACTCGAAATAATTCAATATACAAAAAATAGTTAATAGTCTACAATGACATATACCTCGGGGGCCATCCACCTGTATGTCCCAGTTTCAGCAGTCATAACACCTGTTTGTGCTTTCACCCTGGCCACTCCAAAATCACCCACTTTAACAACCTGATCAAAATAAGGTTTTTCAAATTTTCCCACTTCGCAAAGCTATGGAGAAAGGATTATCCAGACTTTAGGATACAAAGAAAGAATGTAAAAACTAAATATGCGCCGAGAGTTGGTTGTGTAATAGGTGCATAAATATGACTTAAAATTGACAAAGTACATGGGCAGCCAAGGAAATTAACAAGAAAACCAGTTCCACTCAAAGAAATAATTATTCTGCCTGAGTATACGCAAAAGAATGTATCCATTGAATGATTTTTCTTTACAAAAACCAAGTTAAACCTTTTTCTGAGTTCAATCTGCTCGCTTAAGTATCGTTGGTAAGAAAAAGGTATCACAAAATACTTACTTCATTTTCATCCATCAAAAGATTTGCAGCCTTCAAGTCCCTGTGAATTATATTGTTCTGATGCAAATAATTCATTCCCTTTGATATGTCAATCGCAACTTTAAGTAAACCTGGAAGCTTAAAAGACCCCTTTTGCTTGTGTAAATAGTCGTATACACTCCCCCCAGACATATATTCTGCAATTAATAAAAATGAAAATTTACAATGAAATTTATAAATATGGACAAAGAAATAAGTAATGTATACAAACCTGTGACTATGCACAAGTTTGGAGGCTTGGTGCATGCCCCTATAAATTGAACAACATTTCTGTGACGAATTTTTCTGCAATCAATGTTTAAAGCAAATTAGGAGAAACCCTAGGGCAATGTATTGATGCCAAACTTTTCATAGATATAAAGCAAACTTCATCAGATGTAAGGTATGCCAAATGATTAGAAATTGGAAAAGTTATCAGTAAAATAAAGTGCAGTGCCAGTTAATAAACAAACATCTGAAAAGGTTGACAAGAGGCCACAATTATTACATTTGAAACTTTAAAATATTGTTGATTGAAATCTATAGACACACCTCATTATATATACTTCTTGGGCGAATTCCTTCTGGAGTTCAGTATTTAAGCGTTCTGTCTTGAGAATTTTAATTGCTACTTCTTGACTACAGTATGTACCTCGGTATCTGAACACAAAGTTTATAGAGTAAGTCAACTGCAAGCACATGCTTCAGGATATAGCATCATAATAATACTTACAGATCACCATAAGATCCCGATGCTACTTTGGACTCAAACTGGAGATTCTCAGGATCAATTTCCCAGACATCAGTACCATCATCGGGTATTGTCAAATGATCAGGTTCAAGTTTGATATGTTCATTGACATGCGGCAATGAATTTAGATCCGGCCATAAGTTCTTCTGCATGAACCAAACATATACTTCATAATTGTAGCTTTAGAACAGACTGAATGTTGGCCATAAATGAAAATAATATCCCTTCACAAATTCACATCTTAATACCTACGCGTCAATGCAGTTTACTTAAAATTGAAAATATCTTGTGGAAGTAGCTTTTCACAAAATATATGTGGGTTAGCAAATAAGTGAAGCACAAGTAAACCAACAACTTCAGAAGGAACTGACAAATATTGCAGTCTAAACAGTAGTAACCATTTCAGGTATGGGGTAGACTCAGTTATAAGATCACAAAAAGAATGATACCTCGGTCTTCAAAATTTCTATTTCAAGAGCAGTTCGAAGTTGATCAATCTCCTGACAAGTTAAACCAAAGGGTAAGTTAAATCGCCATTCTAGAATGCAAAATAAAAGTGACAGGTGGGCAAAATGTAAGTGTCATGACCTTTCCCTATCTTCATTTATTGATAAGCATGGAAGCTCCCACCTAATATATTTTATTACACTAGAAAACAAGAACAATACATGTTTTTTGATAAAATGTGCCTTATAACAGGGCATCAAACTATGCTTAAAGGAAAATCGGAGCAGCGCTCAGAAGAACATAAAACGTACAAAAATTCAGAAGCAATAAAAACAAGCCACTTTTAGATTCATTTGCATTCCACCAGAACCTAAATGGACCGACAAAGAAAACGAATAATTATAAGTGACAAATAAAAATGAAGATGGATAGCACCTCAAATTGCCAACCATCAACCACAAAGACATCCAGAGAGTAGCCATCGGCAGTGGAAAATGCGTGCGCTTCCTGGATGTTGAGCCCAACTTCAGCTAATAAAGAAGTCAACTGCAAGTTTCACCATTGTATAGTTAAGTCAAAGGGCTAAAACACGCTGCTGCTTGATACAGTAAGCAATCCTTTGAAATTACAAGCAAATAACTAGACAACCTATCATTCACATACAAAAATTTGGGGTTAAAATATATAGTTTAACTCCGAAATGCAAAAAATAGCTATAGTCTACAACAAGGATAAAAAAACAAAAGTCAAGGCATCTATTTTATGAGTAATGAAAATTTGATGTTCATCACAGATTGATGCATCACCTGACTAAGGAGCTTGGGCTTGTCAATTGTCGAGAAAGTAATCTCATGCATGGGCCTACATTATCAATTAAAAGAAGAGTTAAAGTTGTATAATATATACTTAAATATTTGATTAGATACTTTTATGAAACATTATCAAATTGTTGATATAAGAAATTTACATAGACCCTCGAGAAATGTTTTGTGCATTAGAGCTGATGGGATATACTTGGGTAAAGGAGTAACCTCTTTCTATGGTGGTGATAGAGAAATGCCCAAATTATTTCATTAATAGAAGTCAAGGACGAGGAATTATGTATTAGACCTGCAGGAGCATAACATTTTTATAGATTCATACCTTGAAAACTTGGCAGCAACATCTACACCACTATCAGCATCTTCTGGCTTGCTAGCTTGAAGGGCAAGGGCCTCAAGATTAGGAGAAGAACCAAAGGCAGGCGGTGGATGGCTGTTGAAACGAGCGGGATATGACAGACAAAAAATATATAAGTAATGTAAATCAACAAACAACTTTAAGTTGAATGAAACATCAAAAGATAAGTGATGATGTATGAGTGAATACCTTCCTCTTCTTGGAGAGGATGAATGTACTGAATCTCCCAAGTTCCCATCTGAAACAGGAACTACCTGTTCAAAACCAGAATATATATAACATACAGAAGAAATCAATCAAGTAAGAAAAGCATGCACAGCAGATTTAGCTGAAGCTAAATAGTAGCCAAAATAATGTTAAGAAATTAATGACGTTGCAGACACACAAAACGCTATGAATTCTGAATAGCTACTAAAATGCTTGACTGGAAAAGTGGGGATTCATTAATAATAGAGGAAACAGAAAGTTTGAGTTCAATCTTCTCCTTTTAGAGCCTTATGGTATGCTACCTGCAGAGTCTTTATAAAATAGGTGGCACTGGGATTCGTGTGTTGCTAAATTGGTGATTAAGATTGATCACAAATATATATATATATATATATATATATCAGAGAGAGTAAAATAAAGAGTTTGTGTTAGAAATAAGATGAGTAAAGATTGAAAGATTAGGCAGGGCAGAGAGTGATTAAATTAACAAAGGAAAGGAGAAGTGATCTGACCTGCACAAGGCGGACTTCAAAAGTCGGTCTAGTAGCAGGATCGGCAGCCATAAGCAGCAGTCTCTTGTGAGTGAGAACATCTTCTGCCCTCTCTAAGTTGACATTCATCGCATACCTGCAACCAATATTAGAGAAAACATGCATAAATATAATTGCATTTAATTTATGAAGAAATAATTAATCAGAAAACGTAGAAAGCAATGGAAGGAAGGAATCACGTACATCCAAATCCAAATCCAGTGAAAAGTGAAAAGAAAATATGAATGATGAAGGGAAGGGAAGGGAAGGGAAGGGAAGGGGTGACCTTGGAGGAAGACGATTGAAATGCTCCCAGAGATGATCATCAAAACCCATTTCCTGAGCTTCGGGACGGTCCACTTCCTTGAGCCGCCGCAAAACCTCATGGTAAACCTCCACTTTTTTCTCCTGCTGCCGGCTCTTCGCCGACGACGTCGATTCCACCCCTCTGCTCTCCTTCACCATCTCTATCTCTATCCCTATCCCTAATTCACATTCCATTCCACTCTTTACGTAAAATTACTTTGGATTCGATTTATACGCCGATTTCAAATTTATTTATGGATTTCAACCCAAAATCTTAACTACTCAATACTACCATATATATATTAACTGTGATTTTAAAATGATTTCATAGATTGGACTATTGCCTTTGAATTAATTCCTTTTATTTGCCAGCTTCCCTCCTCCCTCACCCATGAGCTAAATACTTATTACACTAGTTTAATTTATTTAGGTAATTTCTTTTAGCATATTGATTGAGAAAAATTATTTACCCAGTACTAGTAGCACTGTAAATGAAATTAAATGATTGTTTTAATAGATAAAATGAGTCATGACCACGTGGAATACAGTACTCCAGCTTGGCAGTGTATCTCTCGCACGTGTCCTTCATTTTAGATTAACTTTGACCAACGGGGTATTTCTTTTGACAATAAAACTGATTGCAGCGGGGAAGTATAGTGATTAAAGTTGAGTATCATAATTGATTAGATAAAAAAAAAAAAAAAAACTATTCATAACTTTGGTATATATGTAATTGAATAATGCTTAGTTATAGTATAATAATAATTATTATTATTACTATTTGTTTTTTTTTTAGCGCAATTATTACTATTAGTTAAGAAGCCTAAAGTATTTTATTGAAAATTTATGATCTTTTTGGTGGAATTCCTCCAAAAATGTTGAAGAATGATTCTAGGACTTTGATTCCATGATTTTTAAGGTATATCAAAGAACTAATTAAGGAATCAAACCTACAATAGCATTATTCATTTATTGATTAATAATGAGAATGACTATCGTATCATTACCATACATTTTGTTTGATTTACTAAACTAGAAAGAATTTCATATTAAAGCCCAATTTTTAAATTTAATCTCAATTTAAGTATTCATTTTACAAGTGTACTAAATCAAGACTCAGTTTTTACCTTTTTTTTAATTTAAGGTTTTCATTAATCTTTTTTTTTTGGGTCTTAATTTAGGGCCAACAAAAATTTACCACTTGAAATATCTCATATAATCTATTTTTTTTGTTTGTTATATGTTACTTATACGTTTATCTTAGTCTATCAGGTAAATATATATGGTCCCTCCATTCTTATTTAATCGTCTCGTTTTATTCAAAATTTCCCTTTTTTTTATCATTACGACAATACTAATATAAATTTATCTTCTTTTATTCAATAGTCAAATTCTCATGTGCACCATTTGCATCAATTTTAAATTGGTCCAATTGGATTTTTTATTTTTTTATTAGTTTATTTTTTTTTAGTTTTTTACCCGATCCGAACTCAAACTCGACCCGACTGGTTCATGGTTCACCCGACCCAAATGGGTTTAGAATTTTCTTTCTTTCCTTTTTTTTTTTATAAAGTTTTTTCCTTTTTTTTTACTCGGTCCGGACCTAGCCCGACCCAAACCCGGTCCAAGTGGTTCATAGTTCACCCAACCCGAATGGTTAATGATTTAAAGTTCATGGTTCATCTAAATTAAAAGCATCACTCAATTCAATAGATAAACCAATTAATTGTGTATTTAAAGCATTAGTTAATGAGAATTTGACTCTTTTGATACCCTTTAAAATAAATAAAAAATTATATAAATGAATAAAATGAGACAGATAATAAAAAATTGAAGATAATAAATGTTTGTTAATTAATCATGTTATTGATAGTGAAAATAGGAGGCATTTTAATTTATCCGATGCTAATCTTCCCGCACCTAAATTCATTATTGAAAAATGATTTAACACACATTTTTTTTAAAGTTTCTCTTTTCTACACATATTCTTTTTTTCTTTCTACATATTTTTGTCCATTGAGTAATTAATCTACAAAGTCGGTAAATATAGCATTCTTAATGAAAGTTAATTGCGCACTCGTGATAAATCATGGTTTGATCTAGAAAATTAAGGTAAAGTATAGAGTGAACAAGTTTCACATAAGAATCTGTAAATCTGGTTAAAGAGTGTGACTTATATTATTAAAGAGTATTAATTGTGATAATTGAAGGGTGAAACTTTTTTACAATAAAAAGATATTACTCATAATAATGAAAGGTGTGACTTATATTATAAAAAAATATTAATCATGATAATTGAAGGGTCATACTTGTAAAAAAAAAATCATTTTCACGGTGAACAAGTTTCATATCATTCCAACTCAAATTTTAATTACAAAGAATACTATCGTACCCATTGAGTAGATTACCCATCCATAAAAATACATTAAGAAACATAAAAGAATATTTAAAGCAAAAAAATATATTAAAAAAGTGTTAATTATTTCACTAGTAAAATGTAAGCTTGGATGGATAAAGATTAGAGTGGGTCTCATGTATACTTGATCTAGGTGCATAGTGTACTCATAGTGCATTTTAGAATTGTATGATTTATTATACTGAACAGTGCAACTTGTTTACGTTGAATTGAACAACAATTTTTTTTATATTAATAATTGTACTATACAGTATAAATAAATTGTATTTTTTAATATAATAAATTACACGATTCCAAAATACACTATAAGTACGTAATGTAACTACATGCATGCAACATCTACCGAGAAAATTTCTGTATTGATAGTTAGCAACATTAATTGTACTTTTAATTAGCTGGCGTAGGTGACAATGCTAATCCAATATGACAAGACGGGTCCTCCCAGATTTTCCTGTCCTACAATAGATTTTTATGCACCAAACATGAAATGCATGTTTCAATAAAAGTTCTTTTAAACAATCTCAATTATTAATTAATCTTCAATCTGAGTTGACTCTGAAGATTACAGTTTTCTACTCCATCCGTCCCATTCTTCTTTCCCTATTTACTGTGTATTCGGATTTAAAAAATAAATAATAAAGTGATAAAGTATTGAGGTAGAAAGAGTTGTTTATTAATATTTTATATGATAAAATAATAAAGTGATGGGTAGTTGGGGTTAAAAAGAGTTATTTATTAGTATTTTATGTGATAAAGTAGAAATTTCTATTTAAGAAAATAGGAAAACAAGAATGGGACGCCCAAAACGGAATACAGGAAAACAAATTTGGGACGGAGTGAGTATTATTTAACGTTATCATTAAGTAAGTTGTCCTCTTCTATAGCAAGAGAGAAAGTTGACCGAATTAATTACTGTATTAATAAGAGTACTTGTTTGGCATCAAAAAGGTTTAAACCATGCAACCATACTCTTTTATTCTCATTTGTGGATATTTAATCGATTTGTCTTTTGATTTTTTAAATCTGTATTTATTCGATTATCAATTAAGTCAAATCAAATGAGATTGAAAAGAATGAGACCGTTATTTGCTACTTTTGTATTGAAAGATTAGATGCAGCTCATTAATGATCAAATTAAGGTAATGACGTGGATGCCTGGGATATGCTTAGGAGTGGAATAAAAGTGCCCTTATGGGCAATATTTTCATAACCGAACCGGTGATCGAACCGGACAGACCATCGGTCAGCGATTCAACCGGTCGGACCGGTTCAACCGGCGGTTCAACCGTTTTCTATGTTTAGTAAAAAAAATAAAATAAGTATACACCTACAAAAATTTAAATATATATTTTATAACTTTTCATATCATATTTTATAAATTTTGTCTCACCTCATACATTTATCCCACATCGAAAGTGTTAGATAAAAATGTGAGAGAAATATAGATTTAAAATTTTAAATATTTAATATAAAATAATAATTTAATTTTTTTAAAAAAAGAAAAAAACCGGTTTTTTCCGGTTGAACCGGGTTTTGACCGGTTCAACCCGGTTCAACCTGAAATCCGATTATATAGGTGCTTTTTAACCGGGTTACCGGCCGGTTCCCGGTTCAACCGGTTGAACCGGCCGTGAACCGGGAACCGGCCGGTTCAACCCGATTTTGAAAACATTGCTTAAGGGTTTTCCAAAAGCCAGTTTACAAAACGCTACTACAACTAGAAATAGATACTTTAATCATCTTGATAAATGTAGTATTAAAAAAGAAATTCAAAGACATATTTATGGCAGCAACTTGATGAATTTCTACCATAACCCTCCCTCCATGGCGATCCCACCATTAATATATGTTATGAAAAGTAAATTAATAGCAATTCTCACGCAAATAAGGATCAAATGATTTCATACAAATAATTCATGCAATCTGTATACATGTTGAATAAAATCTAATATATCAAAATGCATGTAAACTAAAAGAGTGGGCCACTAGAAGTCAAGCTAATAATGGCATTCAAGGGATGTTAGTTTTTTTTTTTATTGGCTTCGTTGGATTATAAATGTTTTTTTATTTTAAGAACAAACTTTAATTTACAAAGAAGCAATAAATTAAAGATTAAAGAGCGATAACTAAAAATGATTTCACTAAATTACCCCATCCCAATAACGAGGGAGTGGTGGGTCACAATTGGGGTAATTGCAATGTAGTCTACAGTTTTGGGGGCTAATAGCAACCCAATACATTCAACCAAACAAAATAGCTTTGGAGTACATTTTCTAGATGGTCAAATATCATATTTAACATTTTGAGTTTAGTTGAGTTTTTTTGTGTGTTTTATTGTTTAATTAAAAAATGTCAAATCATATATTCATATGTAATCATCACTCTAAATCACTTTATTTCAAAACTCATCCCATACAATTTTAATTCAAAATTCAAATACAATCACAATACATTCCCCCCACACAATTCTTAATACACTGTACACGATCAAATAAAAAAAAAACCCCAATTTTGCTCAATACACGAACAATTTTTTCGGCGAAGAATCGTGTTTCCGGCGGAGAACCGTGTCAAGATATTGAAGAATCGTGTTTCCGTAAGAAAAAGCTCATTATTAAAAATAAAAAACTATGTACATGAACCGTGTTTCCGGCGAAGATTGTACGTGAATGTTTTTTTTCCGGCGAAGAACGTACGCGATGTCGCCGATGCATACGAAGATGTAGGCTAGTATGTTAATCGATGAAAGCTTGACAAGTATTTTATACATATTTAAGGAACAAAAACAAAATGTATATTAATCGATGAAATTTAGCTTTTGTGATGAGTTTTTTTGTTATAGTTCTTTGATCTAATATTTTGAGTTATATAGACGGTGGTAATAGTTATTTGATCTAATGTTTTGGGTTATATAGAGACATTTGATCTAATTTTTTGGGTTTTACAGAGACATCTGGATTTTTTTGTGATCTCAATTATTAATTAATCTTCAATCTGAGTTGACTCTGAAGATTACAGTTTTCTACTCCCTCTGTCCCATTCTTGTTTCCCTGTTTACGGTGTGCTCGGGTTTTAAGAAAAAATGATAAAGTGATAAAGTGTTGGGATAGAAAGAGTTGTTTATTAATATTTTATATGATAAAGTGATAAAGTGATGGGTAGTTGGGGTTAAAAAGAGTTATTTATTAGTATTTTATGTGATAAAGTAGAAATTTTCATTTAAGAAAATAAGAAAACAAGAATGAGACGCCCAAAACGGAATACAGGAAAATAAATTTGGGACGAAGTGAGTATTATTTAACGTTATCCTTAAGTAAGTTGTCCTCTTCTATAGCAAGAGAGAAAGTTGACCGAATTAATTACTGTATTAATAAGAGTACTTGTTTGGCATCAAAAAAGTTTAAACCATGCAACCATACTCTTTTATTCTCATTGGTGGATATTTAATCGATTTGTCTTTTGATTTTTAAATCTGTATTTATTCGATTATCAATTAAGTCAAATCAAATGAGATTGAAAAGAATGAGACCGTTATTTGCTACTTTATTTCTTGAACATATAGATATTAATGGACGCACACATCTTTTGGAGTAATCTTTTATATTGAAAAATTGAATACCCAAAATAACGGCAGGAGAAAAAAAAATCCCCATAGGCTGGAAAGATTAGATGCAGCTCATTAATGATCAAATTAAGGTAATGACGTGGATGCCTGGGTTATGCTTAGGAGTGGAATAAAAGTGCCCTTAAGGGTTTTCCAAAAGCCAGTTTACAAAACACTACTACAACTAGAAATAGATACTTTAATCATCTTGATAAATGTAGTATTAAAAAAGAAATTCAAAGACATATTTATGGCAGCAACTTGATGAATTTCTACCATAACCCTCCCTCCATGGCGATCCCACCTGTAGGTCCCGATAATTGAGTCGAAAACCCATTTGCGCCTGCGGAAGAAAACATGTCATGTGATGCATATAAAACAGGGGTGAGGGCAGAGTGATTACTATTTTTCCTTTTTAAAACCATGTGTGTTGTGTTGCTTGTAATCGAATGCATATGACAAGTAAGAGCATAAAACAGTAAAGAACACACGATTTTATAGTGGTTCGGAGTCCAACTCCTACATCCACTATTCCCTATCATCAGGGACATCTACTTAACCAACTAGACTTAGTTTACCTTGTTAGTCCAACACCCAACATATGTTTACCGAGTTCACACTCAAACGGGACTTATCACCCTCACGGGATCGCCTATAGATGTTTACCGAGTTCACACTCAAACGAGACTTATCTCCCTCACGGGATTGCCTACCCTCCCTTTCGGGATTGCTAGATGATTACCGAGTTCACACTCACCTACAAACTTAACCAACTTTTGGGTTTGGGTATAAGATTGTTTGGTTTCCAACTAGGTTGAGATTTTCCCTTACATTTGTTTAGCCTCAATGCTAAGGATGGAAAAATCTCTCCAAGCTTAGGATATTACATTTGTGCTTAGATCTAGGGTAGAACACTCTTGAATATATGCGTGTATTTCTTGCTCAGTGTTCTATGGTGGAAATGCTTGATGATTTGGCTCTGTAGCTTCAATGGTGTTTTCACGCATTTCACACACTTCTACACTTCCACGCTTTAGAATGAAGGAAGAACTTGTATTTATAGTGTGGATTTGAATGTTACCGTTGGAGAGAATCACATTCAAATCCATACTATTAATAGCTTTTTGGCTTTTTTCGGGCTTTTTCGTCTTCCTCTCATTAGTCCAATAAATTTGAATCTAACGGCTATATTCTTGATTTCTTCTCGAGTCTCAAGATCTTGATTCTATCGAGCCTTCAGTTATCCGAGCCTTCAAGTTTATCCGAGCCTTGAGTTATCCGAGCCTTCAGTTATCGAGCCTTGGGTTATCGATTCGGCAGACTTCTTCTTGGTGGACCTTTACGTCGATCAGTATACCGACACTCGGGCTTCTCGAAGTTGGCTCTTCCGAATTTAGACATCGACCCTCGAGTCACATTATTTCGAGCTATCGATTTCTTCTTGCATTCGATTCGGATCAAATCATCGATCGGATCATCGGATCAACATATCTTCTTCGGGATCATCTCGGGATAGCATCATGTCATCTCAGATTAGGTTAGCATATCAGATTATCATATCGATCTCGATCACGTCCGATCTCGTCGATCTCATATACTCCTCTTCATATCGATCTCGATCACGCCCGATCTTGATCAGTCTCATCTGCTCATCTTCTGATCTGCAACCTTCTCTTCTGATTTGCTGGCTTTAGCTTTTCTTCACATCTGATTTGCATAGCTCATTAGTTGACTCCGGAACTCATCTAACTTATCTGATCTCGATCATTCTCGTCTGCAGCCTCGTCTGATCTCGATCATCTTCTTCTGATTTCGTGAGTTCCCCCTCAATTTGTTCTTTCGTTCCCCTTTAACTTGTTATCTGTAGATTAGCTTCAAAAACACAAGTTGATAATGTTTTGACATAATTTATCAAAACTAAAATATCCCAACACCACCATTAATATATGTTATGAAAAGTAAATTAATAGCAATTCTCACGCAAATAAGGATCAAATGATTTCATACAAATAATTCATGCAATCTGTATACATGTTGAATAAAATCTAATATATCAAAATGCATGTAAACTAAAAGAGTGGGCCACTAGAAGTCAAGCAACTTAAAGCTAATAATGGCATTCACGGGATGTTAGTTTTTTTTTTATTGGCTTCGTTGGATTATAAATGTTTTTTTATTTTAAGAACAAACTTTAATTTACAAAGAAGCAATAAATTAAAGATTAAAGAGCGATAACTAAAAATGATTTCACTAAATTACCCCATCCCAATAACGAGGGAGTGGTGGGTCACAATTGGGGTAATTGCAATGTAGTCTACAGTTTTGGGGGCTAATAACAACCCAATACATTCAACAAATAAAATAGCTTTGGAGTACATTTTCTAGATGATCAAATACCATATTTAACATTTTGAGGTTAGTTGAGTTTTTTGTGTGTTTTATTGTTTAATTAAAAAATGTCAAATCATATATTCATATGTAATCATCACTCTAAATCACTTTATTTCAAAACTCATCCCATACAACTTTAATTCAAAATTCAAATACAATCACAATACATTCCCCCCACACAATTCTTAATACATTGTACTCGATCAAATAAAAAAAAACCCCAATTTTGCTCAATACACGAACAATTTTTTCGGCGAAGAATCGTGTTTCCGAGGGAGAACCGTGTCAAGATATTGAAGAATCGTGTTTCCGTACGAAAAAGCTCAGTACTAAAAATAAAAAACTATGTACATGAACCGTGTTTCCGGCGAAGATTGTACGTGAATGTTTTTTTTCCGGCGAAGAACGTACGCGATGTCGCCGATGCATACGAAGATGTAGGCTAGTATGTTAATCGATGAAAGCTTGACAAGTATTTTATACATATTTAAGGAACAAAAACAAAATGTATATTAATCTATGAAATTTAGCTTTTGTGATGAGTTTTTTTTTATAGTTCTTTGATATAATATTTTGAGTTATATAGACGGTGGTAATAGTTCTTTGATCTAATGTTTTGGGTTATATAGAGACATTTGATCTAATTTTTTGGGTTTTACAGAGACATCAGGATTTTTTTGTGATCTCAATAATTAATTAATCTTCAATCTTAGTTGACTCTGAAGATTACAGTTTTCTACTCCCTCCGTCCCATTCTTGTTTCCCTGTTTACGGTGTGCTCGGGTTTTAAGAAAAAATGATAAAGTGTTGGGGTAGAAAGAGTTGTTTATTAATATTTTATATGATAAAGTGATAAAGTGTTGGGGTAGAAAGAGTTGTTTATTAATATTTTATATGATAAAATAATAAAGTGATGGGTAGTTGGGGTTAAAAAGAGTTATTTATTAGTATTTTATGTGATAAAGTAGAAATTTCTATTTAAGAAAATAGGAAAACAAGAATGGGACGCCCAAAACGGAATACAGGAAAATAAATTTGGGACAGAGTGAGTATTATTTAACGTTATCATTAAGTAAGTTGTCCTCTTCTATAGCAAGAGAGAAAGTTGACCGAATTAATTACTGTATTAATAAGAGTACTTGTTTGGCATCATAAAGGTTTAAACCATGCAACCATACTCTTTTATTCTCATTTGTGGATATTTAATCGTTTTGTCTTTTGATTTTTTAAATCTGTATTTATTCGATTATCAATTAAGTCAAATCAAATGAGATTGAAAAGAATGAGACCGTTATTTGCTACTTTATTTCTTGAACATATAGATATTAATGGACGCACACATCTTTTGGAGTAATCTTTTATATTGAAAAATTGAATACCCAAAATAACGGCAGGAGAAAAAAAATCCCCATAGGCTGGAAATATTAGATGCAGCTCATTAATGATCAAATTAAGGTAATGACGTGGATGCCTGGGTTATGCTTAGGAGTGGAATAAAAGTGCCCTTAAGGGTTTTCCAAAAGCCAGTTTACAAAACACTACTACAACTAGAAATAGATACTTTAATCATCTTGATAAATGTAGTATTAAAAAAGAAATTCAAAGACATATTTATGGCAGCAACTTGATGAATTTCTACCATAACCCTCCCTCCATGGCGATCCCACCTGTAGGTCCCGATAATTGAGTCGAAAATCCATTTGCGCGTGCGGAAGAAAACATGCCATGTGATGCATATAAAACAGGGGTGAGGGCAGAGTGATTACTATTTTTCGTTTTTAAAACCATGTGTGTTGTGTTGCTTGTAATCGAATGCATATGACAAGTAAGAACATAAAACAGTAAAGAACACACGATTTTATAGTGGTTCGGAGTCCAACTCCTACATCCACTCTTCCCTATCATCAGGGACACCTACTTAACCAACTAGACTTAGTTTACCTTGTTAGTCCAACACCCAACAGATGTTTACCGAGTTCACACTCAAACGAGACTTATCACCCTCACGGGATCGCCTATAGATGTTTACCGAGTTCACACTCAAACGAGACTTATCTCCCTCACAGGATTGCCTACCCTCCCTTTCGGGATTGCTAGATGATTACCGAGTTCACACTCACCTACAAACTTAACCAACTTTTGGGTTTGGGTATAAGATTGTTTGGTTTCCAACTAGGTTGAGATTTTCCCTTACATTTGTTTAGCCTCAATGCTAAGGATGAGAAAATCTCTCTAAGCTTAGGATATTACATTTGTGCTTAGATCTAGGGTAGAACACTCTTGAATATATGCGTGTATTTCTTGCTTAGTGTTCTATGGTGGAAATGCTTGATGATTTGGCTCTGTAGCTTCAATGGTGTTTTCACGCATTTCACACACTTCTACACTTCCAAGCTTTAGAATGAAGGAAAAACTTGTATTTATAGTGTGGATTTGAATGTTACCGTTGGAGAGAATCACATTCAAATCCATACTATTCTGTAGCTTTTTGCAACTTTTTAAGGCTTGTCGTCTTCCTCTCATTAGTCCACGTCAGCTGAATCTAACGTCTATATTCTTGGTTTCTTCCGAGTCTCGGGATCTTGATTATATCGAGCCTTCAAGTTATCTGAGCCTTGAGTTATCGAGCCTTGAGTTATCGATTCAGCGAGACTTCTCTTCGGCCGGACCTTGTGCGATCGGGCATCTTGAGTTCAACTCTTACGAATTGCATACATCGACCCTCATGTCACATTGACTCGGGCTATCGATTTCTTCTTTTTCGATCGACAAACTCGACTGATCAGATCAACATATCTTCAGGATCATCTCAGGATAGCATCATGTCATCTGCATTAGGTTAGCATATCAGATTATCATATCTGATCTCGATCACGTCTGATCTCGATCAGTCTCATATGCTCCTCTTCATATCTGATCTCGATCACGTATGATCTTGATCAGTCTCATCTGCTCATCTTCTGATCTGCAACCTTCTCTTCTGATTTGCTGGCTTTAGCTTTTCTTCACATCTGATTTGCACAACTCATTAGTTGACTCCGAAACTCATCTAACTCATCTGATCTCGATCATTCTCGTCTGCAGCCTCGTCTGATCTCGATCATCTTCTTCTGATTTCGTGAGTTCCCCCTCAATTTGTTCTTTCGTTCCCCCTTAACTTGTTATCTGTAGATTAGCTTCAAAAACACAAGTTGATAATGTTTTGGCATAATTTATCAAAACTAAAATATCCCAACACCACCATTAATATATGTTATGAAAAGTAAATTAATAGCAATTCTCACGCAAATAAGGATCAAATGATTTCATACAAATAATTCATGCAATCTGTATACATGTTGAATAAAATCTAATATATCAAAATGCATGTAAACTAAAAGAGTGGGCCACTAGAAGTCAAGCAACTTAAAGCTAATAATGGCATTCACGGGATGTTAGTTTTTTTTTATTGGCTTCGTTGGATTATAAATGTTTTTTTATTTTAAGAACAAACTTTTACAAAGAAGCAATAAATTAAAGATTAAAGAGCGATAACTAAAAATGATTTCACTAAATTACCCCATCCCAATAACGAGGGAGTGGAGAGTCACAATTGGGGTAATTCCAATGTAGTATACAGTTTTGGGGGCTAATAGCAACTCAATACATTCAACCAAAAAAATAGTTTTGGAGTATATTTTTTAGATGATCAAATACCATATTTAACATTTTGAGTTTAGTTGAGTTTTTTTGTGTGTTTTATTGTTTAATTAAAAAATGTCAAATCATATATTCATATGTAATCATCACTCAAAATCACTTTATTTCAAAACTCATCCCATACAACTTTAATTCAAAATTCAAATACAATCACAATACATTCTCCCCCACACAATTCTTAATACACTGTACTTGATCAAATAAAAAAAAACACCAATTTTGCTCAATACACGAACAATTTTTTCGGCGAAGAATCGTGTTTCCGGCGGAGAACCGTGTCAAGATATTGAAGAATCGTGTTTCCGTACGAAAAAGCTCAGTACTAAAAATAAGAAAACTATGTACATGAACCGTGTTTCCGGCGAAGATTGTACGTGAATGTTTTTTTTCCGGCGAAGAACGTACGCGATGTCACCGATGCATACGAAGATGTAGGCTAGTATGTTAATCGATGAAAGCTTGACAAGTATTTTATACATATTTAAGGAACAAAAACAAAATATATATTAATCGATGAAATTTAGCTTTTGTGATGAGTTTTTTTGTTATAGTTCTTTGATCTAATGTTTTGAGTTATATAGACGGTGGTAATAGTTCTTTGATCTAATGTTTTGGGTTATATAGAGACATTTGATCTAATTTTTTGGGTACATCAGGATTTTTTTGTGATCTAATGTATATAACTTTTTGGTTGATTTTCAGATTGGTGATTGTTTGGGGGTAGTTTTTGTTGGTTTTTTGGTGATTTTCGTAATGTGATTTTTGGGGTTTTGATGATTTTTTGGTAGTTTTGTCGATTTTGCAGTGAAGAAGATGCGGTGAAATTGATGATTCTGCAGTGTGAAAGATTCAAATTGATTATGTGGTAGCGTATATGCAATTCTTTAAGTTATATACAATCTTTATGTGTGTATGCAATGTAATTTATATGATGCAATGTAATTTACGTGTATGAAATGTTTTTTAGTGTATATGAAATGGTTTTAGTATATATGCAATGTATTTTGGTATATGCAATGTTTTTTTTATATATGCAATGTATTTTAATATATGCAACTTTTTTATTTTTCTGGACAATGCATTTTTATAGATATATGCATTTTTTATTTTGCCATTATTAAAAAAGAAGAAATAATTATATTTTTTAGAAAACTGTAAAATATTTTCAATTGTTTTCGATAATAAAATGTAAAAATTGTAAAAAAAAAGCACAAAAATTATGATAATAATATTATTTTTTAATACGAAAAAAAATAAAAGAATTATTTTAATTATTGCAATTACAAAAGTTTAGGGAATTTTTATTTTATAATGTGCGTATCTATATATACACTTTAGATATATGTAATATAAAATATATAAAATAAAATAAAAAGGTTGATGAGACAAGACAAAAATAAAAAATTGATGGGACAAGACAAAAAAGGTGGATTGGACAACACCTTTTCAGCTTTTATGAATTAATAATAAAAAACAAAATGAAAAAGCAGAAAAAAAAAAAAAAAGAAGTAAGGGCATAACAGACCTATCACATGTTTCAAAAAGGTAATTTGTACCCCATTGCTATTTTTATTTTTGGAGTGTACCTATTAGGTTTTTGCCCCGTCACAATTTTGAAACACCCAAAGTATCCTCACTCAGCCTATGGACATGTTTTAAGTCACTGCTCAAGCCTTAGAAGTGTTATTTTTCAAAAGAAGTTGGGTCACACCAACTTAAAAAATAAGCACTTCTACACAATTTACTATATGAGTGTTTGCAATTCCAACTAGCAACTTAAAATCACTTATTTTTAGAGTACAAACACTTGTGAAGTGTTTGCAAGCTCAACAAAATGCTTAACATAAGTACTTAAATGCTTAACACATAATAAAATCTGATTCTCCCTATTTTATTATGTGTTATGACAATTTTATCCTCACTTATTTTACAAAATTCCAAATTTACTCATTTCTTATCCATAGAAGTCTGGTTCAATTGTCGCAGTAGAAAGCTTGAGATTACCATGAAAATAGGGATGGAAAATGAAGTTGGTCCAATTTGAACATTTAAAATTTTGTTTTATTCCAACAATGTTAAAAGAAAGTATTACTATATATTTTAAGAATATTTTTGTAAAGTTATTAAAAAGTGATTTATTTTTACAAACACTCCAACTTAAATAAAATTGACAGTATATATTGAAAATAGGCACTACGTTCAGAAAAGCATGGATGATGGAACAACCCAACAAGCTGACCACCAAAAAACCCCACCAACCAACTATTAAAACCTCATTTAAGATCGTCGACTGCTGTTGTGGAGCTGTTCTCTGAGACATATTTAAGATCGCCGACTGCTGATGATGTTGCAAGGCTACTTTTAATAGGTGAGCAACGTGGGTTCCCGGGAATGTTGAGAAGTTTTGATTGTATGCATTGGAAATGGAAAATTTGCCCCACAGCGTGGGCTGGTTAATATGCAGGCCGCAGTGGTTCACCATCGATCATTCTTGAAGCTGTTGCTGATTATGATCTTTGGATATGGCATGCGTATTTTGGTATACCAGGATCTAATAATGATATCAATGTATTGGAGAGATCTCAGCTTTTCTCTGATCTAGCTAGAGGTATTTCTCCTCCTGCGCATTATGTTATCCAAGGGAAAGAGTACACAATGAGGTATTATTTAGCAGATGAAATATACCCCAAATGGTCAACTCTTGTGCAAACCATTCACGAACCACATGGTAGGAAGAAAAAATATTTTGCACAAAAGCAAGAAGCGTGTAGAAAAGATGTGGAACGTGCATTTGGGGTCCTCCAAAGTCGGTTTGCAATTATAGCAAATCCTGCTCGATTTTTTATGACCGGTGATTTGCATGACGTAATGACCGCATGCATTATAATGCATAATATGATAATCGAGGATGAAAGAGATCTTAGCATCCCGATTGTAGAAGCGAGAGAAGATACAACTCCACAGGTAGAAAGGGCAAATAATGAAAATTCGACGTTTCAAAATTTTCTTAATCGATACAGGCAAATCAAGAATGCTGATGCTCATTTTGAACTTCGGAATGCTTTGATTGAACATCTCTGGGAAGAATTTTCTAATTCGGAAAATTAATGACTATCGATATGTAATTTAAATTTTTTAGTATTGTATTATGTTGTTTTTGTTGTTTTTTTTTTTTTGCATTATGTGGTATTAAATATGTAATTTTCTTTAGTATTAATATGTGATTGTGATAAATTGTGTTATTGAACTTTGATTTTTATATCATTGAACCATTGTGCTTTAATTTTTTTATTAAATATATGATATTTTAATTGTGTGTAATTTTTAAAGATTTAAATGTAAATATCAAATTATAAATTTGATAATATACAAATATTAGATAAAATTAAATATAAAATTGATTAAATTAAGAATATTCATTTTGAGTTAAAATTTGAGTTTTATGGTTGGGAGTGATTTTTTATTGCAAATTTGGAGGCAAATTGGTGAGTTGGAGGCAAATTTGCCTCTTCCAATCGGGAATGCTCTTATTATGTAAACAAGAGGCAAAAATAAATTCCTGAAAAAAAAAGAGGCAGAAATAATTAGGAACAACTTACAACACTATAGAGCACTTAGGTCAATTTTTTTAGGGGGCCAATTGTTAATAACGCATGCAATTACATACATATTATTGAATATTTTTATTACATGTGTATATAATATGAGTATATTAAAAGAATAACAAAAATAATAGTAGTGGTAATTGTTAAAATTGAGCAGGATTAATAGACTTTCATCCTTACTTTTAAATCTTGAGACAACTTGAGATTTTAGATCACAAAATTCAAAATATAATATTTTATTTAAAAGTTTGAACTTTCTAAAAGGTGTTAAATTTTATAAGTTAACATTTTATTTAAAATCTGAAGCAAAATCTTAATTCCATAATAAAATAAATATTTGGGAATATCTGTATTAAGTAGAGTACTAAAAGCTCAACTTGGACGGGAGTCTAAATTTAAGAATTTATTCGTCACAAAAAGGCATAAAGGATGAGTCAGATGAGCAATGGAACGCAGTGCAATATCCAGACTATGTACAACATTGAATTTAAAATTAATGCTTTATACTAATATAGATTTGCAATATTATTATGTACAACATTGAATTTAAAAGTTTATACTACTAAATAATTTAGTTGAGAAATAATTTATTTTTCAGAACCAATATTAATGTCATTGTCAACTCCTTGTGGTAACCAATATTTTCTTAAACAACACATGCGTTTTACTCTAATTTAGGAAGCATTTACTAAAGATTTACATGCCAATTTTTTTTTTTTTTAATATATAGATATATCAAGCACTAACAATTCAAGCAAGTAAATTTGATCCTGAACCTAACCTATTAAATTAATTATAATATTTATGTAATTACTTAATTTTTAACCTTTTGATTGAGAAATAACTAAACTTTCATATCTAGTAAGCAAGTCGTAAGATGTTTTTGGTATAATATCGCTTTTAAAATGATATGGGCCTTCCACATTCAACTTAACTTAAGGCCCAGGTTATGTGCACCGCCACAATTAGGAAATACACCTCCAACGGAATTTGACAAAAAAACTTATCCGAAAGAAAGACAATTTTACCCTTATAAATTTAAAAATTTCCAACACATTCAAATCCAAATTTATACACCCCTGTAACCTGCCGCCGCAATCGATTCCTACCGTGTCGCCGCCGACGCCCAGTTAACTATACCAGATCTTTTGCTCAAATTATTCACTAAAATTATCATAAAATGTCCCGGCAGGAATGTTCTCGGAGAAAGTGGGACGTATGCTCGGAAACTTTATAGGACGATTCATGGAATATGACGGTTCAAATAAGGGCTCTGTTTGGCTAAACTTCATGAGGATTAGGGTGGAAATTGACACAACTCAACCCTTGAAGAGGAAGAAGAGCTTGAAACTGGCGAATGGTACGTCTTCTTCGGTCAACTTCAAATATGAACGTCTGAATTTGTTCTGTTTTATTTGCGGGATGCTGGACCACACTGAAAGCAATTGCGACAGCGCCTTTGAGTCGCCGGAAGGGACGGTGGAGAGGAAATGGGGGCCAAAACTCAGGGTCTCGGAATGGGGAGGGAAACCATTGAGGGGGGAAGGCTGGCTGCGTGACGGCAAGGATGATGCGGAAAAATTTTCCGGTCAGAGAAGCACCGATGGAGGGGCAACAAGAAATCAGGGACATGAGGCGGGATTTCTGGGAAATCATCAATTAATGCTGACCGTTTCAAGCCCACTAATTCAGGGGTTAATTATGGTAAGGAGAATCGGTCTTTAGCAGTTAATAATATTTTAAATCCCATGTTTGAGTCGGCCGATTCAGAAGATGGATTTGACGAGGATACCCTTGAGGCTAAAAAACGTAAGAGAATTGCTGTTGGAAAAGAAATAAGCGTCGTTGCCACTCACGAGTCTGGAGAAATGGAGGATGAGGAAGAGGAAATTGAAGTCAACCAGAACCATTTTTTAACGGCTGGTCCCGGTCGCCGGGCCGGCCAAGTGGAATTGCAGGGGATTGGGTCTATTTGCTGCAATTCCGTCCTTATGTGAACTCGTTCGAGTTCAAAGACCTGATGTAATTTTCCTT
This sequence comes from Stenogyne calaminthoides, assembly GCA_037126765.1. Classification (NCBI taxonomy): domain Eukaryota; kingdom Viridiplantae; phylum Streptophyta; class Magnoliopsida; order Lamiales; family Lamiaceae; genus Stenogyne; species Stenogyne calaminthoides. The sequence continues at coordinate 36,821,894 of JBBCBC010000018.1, forward strand.
TCTGAGACATTGTCTCGTTCTAATAAAATTGAGGAAGTGAGAGTGCGTTTCCGTTATGATAGTGCCTTTACTGTAAATTGTGTTGGGCGTAGTGGAGGTTTATGTGTTCTTTGGAAGGCTTCGTCAAATTTTACAATTAACAATTATTCTCAGAACCACATTGATGCTATCATTGAAGATGTGGATGGGAATTGGAGATTTACGGGATTCTATGGTTTTCCCGAACGATCCAGGAGAAGACAATCTTGGGATCTTTTAAGGACATTGGCTGCAATGAATAATTTGCCGTGGTGTGTACTAGGAGACTTTAATAATCTATTGTCACCAGAAGATAAGAAAGGAGGAGCACCCTATCCTAACTGGTTATTCCAAGGATTCAGGACCGCTTTGATTGATTGTAATCTCTCAGATATCCCTATGACAGGTTATCCATTCACATGGAGTAATGGTAGATTGAGGGATAACTTCATTGAGGAAAAATTAGACCGGGGATTGGCGAATCAAAGCTGGCACATCCGATTCACGAACTCTTCCACCTATTTCTGATCACACACCACTGGTTTTAAATACTTCTCCGAGTGTTCGAGAAATCAAGAGGAGAGCATTTCGTTTTGAAAATAAATGGCCCGACGAACCTGATATTGGGAGAGTAGTGAAGAATTGTTGGAGTGGTTTTGGGGATTTTGGCCTAATACACAGGCTGAAAGCAACGACAGATGTCCTAGGAGAGTGGGGAAATCACATTGCTACAGTGTGGGCTAGGAAAAAAAGAGAACTAGAAGGGGAAATTAATAACCTACAGTGGGCAAACAACCAGCGATCAAATGAACGGCTTACTCAGGCACGCAAAGAACTTGCATGCTTGCTGATTAAGGAAGAGAATCATTGGAGACAAAGAGCAAAAACGCACTGGTTGAAAGGGGGCGATTTGAATACGAGATTTTTTCACCAAATTGCTTCCGCAAGAAGAAGAGAAAGAAATTGATGGGCCTTCTCAATGAACAAGATGAATGGGTGGTATCCCAATCGGGTATGGAACAGATTGTGTTGTCCTACTTTCAGGAACTCTTCACGGAAACGGAAAACCTTGAGGATATCGATTTAGTGGCTAACACGGTGCGATGTAGTATATCAGAAGAGGAAAATCGTATTCTTGAAGACGATTTTGAGGCGGACGAATTCAAGATTGCAATTTCCCAAAGGCACAAGGATAAATCACCCGGCCCGGACGGTTTCAACCCTGCATTTTATAAGAAGTTCTGGGGGATAATTGGCCCGAACATCGTCTCAGCGAGCAAACAGTGGCTGGAATCGGGTGAGTTTCCTAGTAATCTTAACCATACTAATGTTCTACTGCCTTAATGCGATAATCCTAGGTCGGTTAAGGATTTGCGACCAATCTCGCTCTGCAACGTTGTCTATAAGATCATATCTAAAGTGTTATGTAATCGCCTTAAGAAAGTTTTGCCAAATTTGGTGGATGAGTCCCAATCAGCGTTCGTATCCGGCCATCTCATCCAAGACAATGTGTTGATTGCTTTTGAGTTACTTCATTCTATGAAAAATAAGAGGAAAGGTATTTGGGGATGTGGCTTTAAAAATTGACATTTCTAAATAGGGTGGACTGGAGATATCTAGAATGCATTCTGCGGAAAATGGGGTTTGGAAATAAATGGGTACAGTGGATGCGCCTATGTGTTTGCTCAGTCTCGTATTCCTTCTCAGTTAATGAATCAATGGTTGGTCCGATTAGCCCAGGATGAGGACTTCGCCAAGGAGATCCTTTGTCACCTTACTTGTTCATCTTATGTGCTGAGGGTCCCTCGAGCTTGATAAAAGATGGAAATAGGAGGGGAATCATGCATGGCAGCCGTGCTAGTAGAAGGGGACAGTCGGTGTCTCATCTCCTTTTGCAGATGATAGCCTCTTATTCTGTCGTGCAACGAGTCAAGAATGTCGTGATTTTAAATCGACATTGGACCTATATGAGAGAGCGTCGGGGCAGGCTATTAACTTTAGCAAATCAGGCATTTTCTTCAGCAAAAATGTGAATTCAGAGAGGCGCGATGAGATCAAATCTATCCTGGGGGTGGCAACCAATTTGAACACCGGACGTTATCTGGGGCTCCCGTCTCTTATAGGACGGGGGAAAGTGGAGATTTTCCGTTATGTTCGTGACAGATTATGGGCCAAATTGAAGAACTGGAGAACTAAAAAGATTTTCAAGGCGGGGAAAGAAGTGTTGATAAAATCGGCGGCTCAGAGCATCCCGGCATATTATATGAGTACATTCCTGCTTCCGCCAACACTTTTGGACGAACTGCAGAAGATGATGAATTCGTTTTGGTGGGGTCATGGGGAGGATCCGAAGAAGGGAGTGAAATGGGAGAGCTGGGATAAACTATGCTTACCCAAACAGGAAGGAGGTATGAATTTCCGAAATCTTCATCTTTTCAATGTGGCCATGCTTGGAAAACTAGGATGGAGACTGCTGAAGAAGCCGGGCTCATTAATAAGTCGGATTTTGAAAGCAAAGTACTATCCGTCATCCGACTTCTTGTGAGCAAACCTGGAGAATAACCCGAGTTATACTTGGAGAGGGATCCACACTGCTAAGAATTTGACATTGTGTGGTACAAGATGGAAAATTGGAGAAGGCGGCCAGGTTTCGTTCTGGAATGACAATTGGATTGATGACAAATCGTCTTTCCGTATTAGTATGCAGCCGGTCCCGTCCTTTGAGAATATGGTAGTGAAAGACTTCTATATTCCGGGTACTCGGGATTGGGATGTAGAAGACATCCGGGAAATCTTTTCGGAATATGACTGTAACAGGATCCTATGGACTACACCTAGTCCAAATGGGATGGCTGATACGCTCGTTTGGCATTTTCGTAAAGGGACTTATAATGTGAAATCAGCTTACAACCTGGCTTGCAACTTAGTGCATGAAAGAGGTGTTGATCAGGAGCTATTCTGGGATAAGTTGTGGAAATTTAAAATTCCGCCTCGCATTAAGTCTTTCTTTTGGAGGCTGAGCAAAGGATACATGGCTGTACGAGAAAAGCTGGGTAGATGGTATCCCGGAACAGGGACGCTATGTCCAGTTTGTAATAGCCCGGGAATGGTGGAATCTATATGACACTTATTTATTGATTGTGAAGTGGCTAGGAAATGTTGGGATCTTGCGGGTCTTTGGGGGAAGATCAACTCGTTGTGCTATGAGGTAGAAAACTTCAAAGGTTTCCTGATGAAAGTAATGGATACCTTCAATGGAGATGATTGTGAACGGGTAATGGCAACTTGTTGGGCGATTTGGCGCAACCGTAATCAAATCGTGTGGCAAGAGAAGCCTATGACGGTTTACCAAGTCATCAATAATGCGGTTTGGGTTCTTATTGAATGGAAGGAAGTGCATATGTCGAATCTAGAAAAGGGGCCACAAAATAGCTGCAGGTTATGGCACAAACCTGAACGTGGTGCAGTAAAAATAAACGTGGACGCGAGCTTCTTTGAATCCAGTTTGCAGACAGGAATTGGAATGTCATTGCGGAATGATTCCGGAATACTTCGTTTATGTCGTACCATGACGCGCAATGGTCTGTTGAGGGTGGATGATGGCAGAGGCATGGGGTGTTTTTGAAGCAATTAAGTGGGCTGTAGAGCTTGGATTTCAAATGGTGGTAGTAGAGACTGATTCTCAACATGTTCAGATGGCTTATGCTGCTACGGATACGGTTGATAGCATTTTTGGAGACTATATTGCTGCTGGGAAGAATCTCTTGAGAGAGGTTAATAGGAATTTTCACATCTCTTGTGTGTGTCGAAATGCCAACAATCTGGCACATGTTCTTGCCCGGGCTGCTCGTGATTTTAAGAGCCCGTATAATTGGATCGAGCCTCCGACTTTTGTGGACTGCCTTCTTGACTGGTGCTTTACTTGTGTGTAACGTGGATTTTCTTTCGAAAAAAAAGTAACTTTATTTTATATCATTACTGTTGTTGTTTTTGTTAAAATTATTATTTAATATTAGTAATATTGTTGGAATTATTTATATTAAATATTATTTTATTGTTATGATTTTATCTGAGATTATTATTATTGATTGTAAATTAATACTATCGTTATATAATTTTATTATATGTATTATTAATTATTGTAAAAATAAAACTCATTTCTTTTCTTAAAACATGATAATGCTAACTACTAGAAAAATCAATATTCTTTAAATTTTGGTAATGATCATTCCCGAATGAATGGATAGCCACTTACAGTTTGCGGATGACACGGTATTAATTGGGAAAGCTTCGGGGAAGAATGCCAAATGCTTGAGAGGAATTCTGAGACTGTTTGAAATGGCCTCTGGGTTGAAGGTGAACTTCCAGAAGAGCTCAATTCACGGAATTCACATTAGCAACCAGAAATTGGAGGATTAGCTGGGATATTAAAGTGCAAAATTGGTAAGTTTCTATTTTTATATTTGGGGCTTCCGATTGGTGCTAATTTTAGAAGAGAGGAAGTATGGAAACCTTTGGTGGACAAATTTCGTAGAAAGCTTTCAGGTTGGGAAAGGAGAAACCTATCTTTTGGAGGTCGACTCGTGCTTTTAAACTCGGTTCTTTTAGCTCTGCCAGTATACTATCTATAATTTTTTAAAGCCCCGAGTGTATCATCAAAACCGTAATCAAAATTCAACGGGATTTCTTTTGGGGGGGAGGGTCGTAAGATAGCATGGGTGAGATGGGCACTTGTGAGTCGTAGTAAATTGAAGGGTGGATTAGGAGTGAGGGATGTGAAGTCTTTTAATAATGTTTTGTTATGTAAGTGGTTGTGGAGATGGGTTAGTGGGGAGAAGGCTTTATGGGTAAGGGTTATCGAGTCTAGGTATAACTCCTTTAGATGGGTGTCAGAGGGAAATACGGTGAGGAAAAAGTGGCATCTATGGTGGAAGGATATTTATGAGTTATGGTGGAGTCATGTGGGGCGTCTTTTTAGGAAAGAGTTGGTGTTTTCTCTTGGTAATGGTCTTAAGTCTAGATTTTGGATGGATCCGTGGGTGGAGGGGTGTGGTCGGTTGGCGGGTAGATTCCCAGCGTTATTTGAGATGTCTTTACAAAAGGAAGAGGTAGTGGGTAGTGTCTGGAATGAGGGGAAGGAGTCTTGGGTGTTAAAATGGGCTAGATAGTTTAATACTAATGAATATCTTGAATTTGTGGACTTGTGGCAGTTGATTTTTAGGTACAAAGTTAAGCTCAACGTGATGGACTCTTTGGTGTGGAAGGGTTCGAATCTCGGTACCTTCTCTACCAAAACTATGTACGAGGTCATTGTGGAAGATTCGATCGATGGAGAGGAGTCCCAATTCCCGTGGCAGAAATTGTGGTGGAAGGCAATCCTGTCAAAAATTTCAGCCTTTGCTTGGAAGGTAATCCGTGGTCGCATACCTACAAAGGATAATCTTAGTATTCGTGGTATTTATGTGGGTGAGGGGGATGGAGAATGTTCTATGTGTTTTGGTCCTCGTGAGTCTTCATATCATATGCTCTTTTCTTGTCCGGTTGCTCTGCTCGTCTGGCAAGCTATGTCTTTTTTGCTAAGTAAACCGATCCCGTTTTCGTCTTCTGCTGAGGATCATTTTACTGATTTTGTTGGGTCAGAAAGAAGTAAGATCAGACGTAAGATTAGCGGGTTGGTTTGGCAAGCAACCCTTTGGAAATTTTGGAAGGTACGTAATAGCATCATCTTCAAGGATAGCGCGTGTAATCTCGATGAGTTGATTGATGACATAAAGTTTAGCTCATGGAAGTGGATTAGATCACATTATCCGCTCTCGTTTATTGTTCCTTTTCACTCATGTGTTTCCCAACCTTTAGAATGCCTACCATGTAAATTGTAATCTGTGTGGTTTTGGGTTTGAGTACCCCTTGTACTCAATTTTTAAAGTTTCATTTTTCTCTTTAAAAAAAATGGATATTCCAATAATTATATCATCTAGAACTAGATTCAGGGATGATCATTCCATTCCCACATATATGTTAGCATTTATTTTAGATATTTTTTTTAATGTAAATTCATGTTCACTCTTTTTTTTAATATAAGTGTTACTCCATCTGTCCTAATTTTGATTGATCACTTTCCGTAAATAGTCCTCCTAATTTTGTTTGGCCATTTCCTAAAAAGAAAATAAAAACTTTGAATATTATTTAATACTATTATTTTCCTCCACCAAACTCACTTTAAACCATTTAATACTATTACTCCATCATTCCCAAATATATAGGTTTGTTTTCCTTTTATGGATGTCCCAAATATATAGACTTGTTTCCATTTAAAAACAACTTTTTTTTAATTAATTTACCAATATAACCATGTGCATTAATTATGTTGAAAATTATAATTATCATTAAATAGGGATATAATATAAATTTTGCTTGTTTAATTTACCTTTTTCAATACAATTTCTTAATCTGTGTGAAAAGTCAAACAAGCCTATATATTTGGGACGGAGGGAGTATTTCTCTCCACCAAACCCACTTTGCCCACTTTACACCATTTAATACTATTATCTCTCATTTTTTCTTAATCTCCATGTCTACAATATTTGGCCAATTAAAATTAAGATGGGAGGAGTATTATATATATGCACTATCTATCACCGTTATGCATGAAAATTATTAATGTTTAAAAAATAAATTTGTGTATGCAATGATGGAGTTCCTCCTGTATAAACCTAATTCTCAAGAATATTATTTTTTATTTTATCATGTATTTTAATTAAAAAACTTATATATCAACAGGTACAATACAATATCACTATAAATATTAGATGCACTGGTAAAATAACAGAACAAATATAAAGAGAAAGTCCGTTTATACGTTATACGATTTTGGGAGTACAAGTAAAATTGAAATAGGCTTGGGTGGACATGAATATTTCATTATCAAATTGAAATTAGAAATAGGCTATCAAATTGGAATTAGAAATAGGCTATCAAACTGGAGTTAGAAATGGGCAGGCTTCAGAGAGACAGAGTTTTTATCCATTGAGTCGGATGTTCTTATTTGGACACCATCCAATCCAATCCATGATACATGAATGCAAAGTATAGTTATAGTTGAAACAAGTTAAGAAGATATAGAAATACAAGAATACAAAAACAAGGGACATCGCAAGTGTATGATTGAAGTGAACTTACTAGACTAGTGGCCCGGCCCCCCGGTCCCAAAGCTAAAATCTCTATCAGCAGCATAATCAACAAAGCTATATAATGGTACAACCTTGTCACCGTATTTCTTCTCCAGGCTATCCAACTCTTTCTTAGCTTGGGACCTTAGATCCTCCGCCAACTCCATCGCCTTCTCTACACCGTATACTGAAACATAACTTTTTTTTCCTCCTTCCTTTTTACTAGTATTATCCTTGTCTTCCAAAATGTCATCCACCACCTGATACAAAATCCCTACGGCCCGACCGTATTTTCTCAAGCGCTCGATCTCATCATCCGATGCACCGGCTAGTAGGCCTCCACAAACAGCAGAGCACTGTCCCATTTCACCAAACTTCTTTTCTTGGACGAAATCGACTGCATTGGGACCACCCTCAAGGTCGATAATTTGACCCGCAGCCATACCAGTGGACCCCACAGCTCTTGCAATCTCTGCAATCACCCCAAGGAGCTGAGTTTCAGGGACCAGGTCTGTGGGGGTGTGGGAAACAATGTGCTGGAAACCGAGAGGGAACAATGCATCCCCTGCTAATATGGCCATATCTACACCAAACATAGTGTGGTTGGACGGTTGACCTCTTCTAGATGGATCATCATCCATGCATGGCAAGTCATCATGAATCAATGATGCAGCATGGACCTATTGTTCAATGTTAATTCATGAGTATTAAAAATTATGACAAGTTACTTTGGTGGCAAACAAAGTCACAATCAGAATATATAACTACAGGTGTCTAAATAAATGAGTAGAATCATGCAGAATTCTAGAGATTGAAACTTCGATCATCAGTAAGAAACTGGTATTGCACATAATGGAAAAACAAAAAAATGAAATAAACTTATGCAGAGTCCTAATCACAAGATCAACGGCTGCAAAATTTTCTACTTCATAGGTAAACCAGAAGTGTTGTAGTTCTACTTTGAGGCTGAAAGGCGTCAACATACCTTTTTGAACCTTTTGCCAACGGAATGCAAGATTAGAATGTACCAAGTGACAGAAGTAAGCAAAAGTGGCTAACTTTTGTAAAGGAAAATTCGATTTTGCTCATACTTGAAAGTCTGTGTGATTCCGGTACCAAACCTACCCTCCCATTCCCCTTGTTTATACATTTGCTTTTGACTAATGAAGCTAGTCTGCAACTCCAATGATAAGCCCATAGACTAAACCCCATCAAAAGTCAAAGTGCAGAGAAACAATGGTTATGTAGCCATTAGCCATGCTCAAACAACCTGCCCATCCGCCTAGGTAGTGTTGATACTGATAACAAGGCGTTTAAGTCAACAACAATAAACAGATAGTTGAATTAATGCTGACCACTCCAATATACTTATTTTTTGAAAACAGCTATGAGAATTTGTGACAACAGAAGAGAACTAAAAAAATTCAGGTGGCGTGAGCCCAACTTTGATACATTTTATTTAAATTACTTGCTGTGTGTTGTGCCACTAGTTGCCCAAATGACCAAGTGATGATTTGAACATATCTGAATTCATTGAGAATGATCATAATAAATTTTTATAGGAAAACGAATTGTAGTATATAAACACGCAAAAAACGAAAAGTGAGAGTTAAAATCACATAGATTTATATTCAGAAAACTTGCATCAAGGTATAATGAGATTGAGATAATAGAGCAGATTAAAAAAAAAAAAGCTAATACAAATAAATAGATGCAAAAGGGTTGGGGGAGTGAAACCATTTCAAGAGCGCAGGCAGTGGGGAAGGCGGCAAGTCGGTTTCCACCAAAAATCTCACAGGCAGCGACGCACATGACGGGGGGCGCTCTCTTGGCGCCTTTGGCCAAAACAGAATATCGCATGGCTTCATAGATCTGCTGCGGGTATTTCACAGGTATTGCCTCGTCGAGCTTTTGGTCGATTTCTTTAATCAGAGCCGTCCAATATGTCTTGAGATCAAACTTGGGCGAAATTGAGGCGACGGAACATCTAATTGAGCGCCGCACCATAGGACGATTCACCTTTGGTATGCAAAGGAATGGTGTTGAAGTTATTACACCAGAAAATACCATAATTCACTATTCAATCGTTTACCTTTGGTATCACCTTTTTTATTTCTCAATCTCAATCTGCGGAATCTGCGGAGTTGGAATTGGAATTGGAATTGGAATTTGAATTGGGTTTAAGAGTTAGTGAGAACAGAATAAGATGGTGATGTGATGGGGGAAGGAAGAGATGAGATGGTTTTACGAAACGAAACCCAAGCTAGCAAAGGAAATAATATAACTAAATAATTTTTTTCGACAAAATGTGTGCCACCTACGTGGGACGCATTCATTGGTTTAGCCCATTAATTTATTTTATTTTTCTTCTACTAAAATATGATTTATATATCACATAATCCAACTTAGGATTTATTATTTTATCTTAAGAGAATATAATTACGCAATATCGCATATTACTTGAACTTAAGAAAAAAAAAAGGCAAAATTTTGTGAGACAAGGTCTCACATTGAGACTTTTGACATTAAAATTAAACACCGTACCTTTTAAAGTGTTAAGACATCACTTTTAAGTATTTTGTCCAATTGTAAGATAATCTTATACAAGTATTGTGTACTAAAATATATGGATTAGAGATTAAGATGTGAGTTGATGATCTTAGTGACACAAACAATAAATGTGAAAGATGGATTGCATTAATGTCTTATGATTGTTTGAGATATCAAGAGTTTGAGCAATAAATTTGCAAGAGGTTTGGTAAGGTATTCAATTCTCTTCATTCTTGGTCATAAATGACCCATATTTATAGGGTTTCGGAGAGTGGAGCTCACTCTCCCGGATTACAAATCTGTAGAGCCGAAAGTAGCTCTGTTAAATATTAAATGTTACAAGACTGATGTGATTTGCCCTGAAGGTCGCGGGAGGTCGTTCGATGCAAAAAGGACCTCACGGCCTTGATTTGCACCTCGATCGAGGTAATTCCCGGATTTGCAGGAAATCAATCATTTTCGTACTCTGACACGCCGTCTTGCCTTGTCCTTCACTGGATTTCCTCTGACTTAATCCCCTTTCAGGAATGATCGCTTGTACCAACTCTTTGACACACATCTTCTCATAGTTAATGAGTTGACCTTGGGTAGATGCGAGGTCGGTTAGTTCGCATTGCAGAAAATCCCACATTCGGTGACGAATTTTTTTGTGATGACACAAAATTCGTCACCATATATTTACCTAAAGGTGTTTTCAAAATCGGTTGAACCTCGGTTGAGCCGGAGAACCGTGAAAATTTTATTTTTGTCACCAATTACTTTTAAAAGCGGTTAATTCAATTTTATTATTTTTATTATTTATTAAAACTTTTTTTTATTATTTTTTCTAAACATCTCTATAAAGTGTTGGTGTTTTATTCAATATCATTTTCTCTCAAATAAATTCATTCACAAGTCATTAATTTATTTAATCTCTTTTATCGTCAACTACATATTGTGTGGAATTAATCCAAAAGCCATCATCTTTGGTCTCCAAACTCTATTGTATTTATTTTAATATAAGATTTTAAGTTATAAATTAGTATAATTTTAATATTTTATGAATAAATATTTATTTTTTAATGTAACATACAAAATATAAAAAGAAATATGCATAAATCAATTTAATGTTTGAACGTCGGTTCAATTGTCCAAGTAATTGGACCGACTTTCGATGCTTAGACCGGTTTGATCACCGTGATTTTATTATGAAATCATTTTTAAAGGTGACAAATTTAATTTTCGTCATTAAAAAATGAGAATTTGACAAATTTTGTTTTTTGTCATTATTCGATTTTTTTTAATCACTAATTCAAAATTTTTATGATAAAATATAAAATTTTCAATAAACTTTGGTGACGATATTTAATATTTAGTGACGATACTAATTGTTCAAAAAGTAGTATTTTTGTGACAACTATATGTTTTGTCATTAATTATTTAAAAGAATTGGTGATTAATAATTATTTTTAATGACTTTTTTATTTTGTCACAACTTTATTAATTAGTGACGATCAATATTAGTCATATAATATTAAATTTTCAAGACAATTTTATGTTAAATGTCATTAATTGTTCATAGTAATTAGTAAATATATTTCGTCACCAATATTTATATATAGTGACGATTAATAATCATTTTTTAATAAAATATTTATTTTATTAAATATTATTTGGTAATGAACTTTTTTAATTATAAAATCATTATTTTCATATAATATAAATTTTGAATATAATTTTATTAAAAAATTTGTTAATTGTTCATACAAAACCTTTGACATAAACTTGACAACCAATATTTATATATAATGACGATTAATTTTTATTTTTTAATTTGATGTTTATTATTTATTATATTATTTGCCATTAATCAATATTTTCATATAATAAATTTTATAGCGGTTTTATATTAAAATAATTGTTCATAGTAAAAAATATAAGATAATCACCAATATTTATATTTGATGTTTATTATTTTTTTCATATAAAATATAGATTTTATTAAATAACGATTAATAAATTTTCCCATATAAAATATAGATTTTATTATATAAAATTGTGAATATAATATTTATTAAAAAAATTGTTTATTAAGGTTTAAACACAAAAACCTTTCAATTAAACTTGATAAGTAACCACCAAATAAGACTAGATAATTTTTATTTTATTTTGATGTTTATTATTTATTATCTTTTTGCCATTAATTAATTTTTGAATAAAATATAAATTCAAAAAATAATCAAAAAAATAAATTTTCATCCATCGGGGTTTGAAACAAGACCCTTTTCAACAAATAGGATATCTTACACCATTGGACCAAAGCCTTTATTTGTCTTAAATATATTTTAATAAAAATATTTGAATCAATTTTTCAATATAAAAAATAAATACAAAAATGGGAATTGAACACCTTTTCAACAAATAAACATCCTTCAAAAATTTGGGGGAGAGAGGCTCAAACACGCCGACCTCAAGAGTACTTAGAGCGGCGCTTGCCAACCACGCCACCACCCCATATGTGATTTTTTCTTTTATCCCTTTTTTAACTAGATGTAAAGTTGATAACAAAATTCCTAATTCTCCCAATTGTTCCAACCTGCAGATTTGCGTGAATCAAACTCATCTCCCAAAATTTGGCGTGAATCAAGCGGCGGTATCCTCAAAATTGGCGTGAATCAAAGCGGTATCCCCAAAATTGGCGTGAATCAAATAGAAATCGCATGACGAACTTTCGCGTAATCTAATCCTGACGAAATTTGGTGCATTCCTACTAGAAATCCTCTCCCGATTCTATATTCTCAATTGTTTCTTTTACCAAATTTGGCATAACGTTCTTGATTAGTGAATTTTTCCAGAATTGAGCAAAAACGAAGAATAGGTAACGCTTCTCTCGTTAATTTTAATTCTTGTTAATTTTTTTACATTGGAGCTATATTCTTTGTGTTTTTGTTAGTTCTATGTTTAATTATAGAGAGTCCATGATGATTAGATTGGTAGTTCGATTTTAGATGAATTGTTGGATTCTTGATTGGGTGAGATTTATCCCATTGAGCTAGATGCTCTTTGTTCAATTCGGATAAATGTTGTACTTGAGATAATATGCTTATTAGCTTTCTCTTTAGATCGATTTGTGTAAAATATATCTAACTAGTGAATTTGAAGATTGAATTGATTGCATGTTTTATATTTGGATGACATAATGGAATTCATTTGTGGCCTGTTGGTTTGCATCTTTGAAATTATACTCATCATGAATTCATTTTTTACCTTATTCGATATTATTTGTGCTGAATTCTTTTCTTGAGGATTGATTGGGTGAAATAGTCTAGCTAGTTGCATGTTTTATGTTTAGATGATATGCTGGAATCATGATTGGCCTTATATGTATTAGAGTATGGAGTTGAATGTACCCTATTCAGCTGAGCCTTCTTATGGACTTTCCCATATTGATAGATTAGAGAGATGTCTTACTTGAGGAATTATGGTCAATTCAGATTTTTGGCAGAAGTTGAAAATCACAATAATAATAACAATAAACAAATAAAAGCTTAGATGACCTGGTGATGATATGGCAATGAAGTGACTACATTTAGTTTATCAATCCACTATATAGTGTCATTCCCCAATAATTTAGGAAGTTCCTCAATGAATTCTCATTTAGATGTTTTTCCAAGCTTGTTGAGGGAGTAGAAGTTGTAATAGACCCGGTGTCTTTACCAGTTCATGTTTGCATGCTGATGCACATCCTTTTAAAGCTTAGGCCACCAAAAACTATTTCTAATTTTCTGATAAGTGGTTGCTGTGACCATACCTGTGACAATATTTTTGCACATTCTGCCATTGTAGACAGTTCCCTTTTCTGTGATGCAGCATCAAATTTGCCCAACAATCTGTTTTCCAGTTCTGCATGCCCAGTTGTAAACATAAGCATATGTCATTTCACTGAATCAAGTTGAAATAAGGAGGCAAGATAAAATGTAACAAGAACCCTGAAGCCATTTTCTACAGATTAAAATACCTCTTATAACAAGAGACACTATCTCCATTACATCTTATGACTTATGAGAAGTGTGGGCCAACTCAAATATGTAGAAGTTAACCATATTTTCTTCTAAGAGATCACAACAATAAATAACATGCAAAGATGAGTCCATAGATGAAACCTCATATTAAGATTAAAATAACGTAAAAGGAATATCACTTTGTCTTAATGTAAATAAGTGATACAGTCATGGAGAGGGTATTAGTGACTTTCTTATGCCTAAAGCTCAGACATAAACAAGACAAATGACTCACTCAAGTTAAAATTCAGCACAAAAGTGAGGAGAAAAAATAGTTAAATTTTGTTAGCAATTTTCTAAAGTTTGCAATATGATTTTTTACCTTAACTCTTTTTCAAAACCAGGACAAAGCTTTTCCTTATATCTCACTAATACACCTGAATAAGGGAATAAATATACAATATATATAGTGAAAAACTAAGCTTCTGTAATTGTTTGTGAAACTAAAGCTGGGCCATTCTGATAACTCTCTTGTATTTCCTGAACCCAAGCTGGTTTTAAGGATGTTATAGCATAATAATTTCATTCCACATTTTCCGTTATTGATAGAGCATCTGCAACCACATTCTGTCTTTTACTCAATCTTGTAGTCAAACCCCAACAACTTAGCCAAATGTTTGTGTTTGTGTATCTACTATAACATAATTACAAATTTACAAATTCATGTGTGTCACAATTACTAAATATATACTTTCCCCATCTATGCATTAACCCGATTAGATTTTAGCCGTCTCACGTGGTATGATTGCACAAAAGAATGTCACTAATGATATAGGTAATGTATTTGTTGCGACAATTGGTGGTCAATTTTCTGCATTCTGTAGATGGGGTGACACTGAAAATGGACTTTATCACACATCTATGAACATATTCAAATGGAAGTATTTTTCACAGGTTGTGTTCTGACCTTCTCTTTGCTGTACAGAGATCACTAGGTTGTAGAAGTTGGTTTCTCTTACAACGCATAGAAGGATTTTACAAGACTGCATCTTTTGGAAACCTACTCATATTTCTCTTGACAAGAAGGTATGTTTAAAAGCGATTTCTCTGACTGAAATTTTAAGCACTCACTATTTTAAGTATATTGGTTGCTTAATTGGTTCCTTCGAAGTACTTTTGAGCGTATACGTGAGTTTTGCTATATTAAGCCCATAATTTCTAAATTCTCTATAAATTTGCAATTGTCTTGACTTTTTGGCATTTGCACACCATGCATCTTCTGTCTCAGGAGTGTTGATCAATATGTGATTCTGTATAGCTTTAGGAGCAGTAGTACCTAGATTGCATTGGCAGCAGGCTTCTTTTCAGCAGCAGCTTTAGTTTCTTTCAAGTTCTCTATGGCTGTCTCTGTTATGCTTCAGAGTAACTAACGAATGATGCTTCAGCACATGTATATAAAGCTTTTGAATGAAAACACAAACAATAGGCTCATTTTCGTAGACTTCCCGATGTGAAAGAAGATTTATGTGTTTAAGAAATTGAAACTAGTGGAGCAAGTTTCAATAAAACAAGTCAAGTAGCATATTTTCAATATTTTTATATGGTATTTTTTTCAATTTTTTTATGGAAAAACAAAACAAGATTTCTTGTTGGGGCTGAAGCAGCTAATATGGCAATTAGGAAAAAGAATCAAAAAAATGGGACTAGTTTGAATACTGAATTTCCTGCGCCTTTGATAAGACCAAATGGGACTAGATTGATTGATTCTATGAGTTTGTTGTCTTGTGTTTATACTTCAGTTTTTATGTGTGACAAGAAATTTCAAGAATCAACAGTTTTCTTGTTTTCAGCATAAAAATATAAGTGATTTAAGTTCCACGGTGTG
Source organism: Stenogyne calaminthoides (assembly GCA_037126765.1). Lineage (NCBI taxonomy): Eukaryota > Viridiplantae > Streptophyta > Magnoliopsida > Lamiales > Lamiaceae > Stenogyne > Stenogyne calaminthoides. The sequence continues at coordinate 36,837,496 of JBBCBC010000018.1, forward strand.
TCTGAATTTATTCAAGATTTCTTCTTTTCTATAAAGAGCAAACAAAAATGACATATTTTGCATAGTCTTGATTTGGCTTTACATGATTTGGGGGAATTTATTAATTAATTGACTGATGATTGCATTCCTAGAATCTTATCAAGAAAGCAAACGAAGTGAGTTTGAAACTTCCACAACCAAAAATGTCAACTTCGAGAATAGATATTTATAGACATATATATTTCTATGTACAACTTTGTTGGCATTATCATTGATCAAAATAGTCAAACTTGAAACGTGTAGTTATTGAACAAAGGCAAAACATAGCATTAAAGAAGGAAACAAGTCAGCTTTGTGTTGGGGAATTAATTGCACGTATCTATTCATGATGAATATTTAAATACAAATATAATTCTAACAATTATTACTAGCATGAATTAATCCTATATTAATTCAAATAATAATTCAACAACAAATCATGCATATAAACAGTTCACATAAATCCTACGCATGCGGAATTACTACGTGTTTACGTGAACTAACCTCTTGGAGTGGCAATGGTCTCGTCGATAAAAACACACCAAAAAGCCTTCCCAAGTATTCCCTAGTCCTTGCTCGTCAATCAGGTGGAAGGAAGCTCGCGAACAATTAACAAAAGGAAAACTAAAAATTTGTTGCACCACCTTTGTGGATTTACTAATTTTTCCAGCACATGGAATTGTACTTGGGGATGAAAGAATCATCCCCTATTTATAGATGAGGGGTTGGTCGAATTTTTGGGGAAAAATAATGTGGGAAAATCTTTTTCTTGATCTCCAAGAAATCTTGAATATATCTCACATATATTCTTTTCTCCATAATTAAAATATTCCACAAAAATCCCAACTCCTCTTGTTATGGGATATTTCGAAATTTTAAGGAAAAAGAAAACCAAGATTTGGATCTTCTTGAATTTATGAGATATACTTGTATTGCAAGAATACATATCTTCCATAATATCTTTTCAAGAAAATCAAGAAAATCTTTCTTTCCCCTATTTATTCAAAATTTTCGAAAATTTCACAATAAATAACCAAGTGGGAGATTTCTTGAATTTAATGAGATAATCTTGTATTCCAAGAATACATATCTTCATTCCATAACAAAATTCAAAGAAAATATTTCTCCCCTTTTATCCATAAATTTCGAAATAAATGAGGAAAAATAAGCAACAATATTTATTTTATTTTAAACACCTTTTCAGTTATTGGACTATATGTTGGGCTACTCAGGGGGCCTTTAGGAGAATTAAGATTGGACCTTCCAATGGACCTTGAATTAACAATATTGAGCCACAATATTATTCAAGCCCATAAATATTAATTAATCCCACTACATAATTAATTTTGCACTATCCATCTTAACCCATATTACAGTCAATATGGCTCCCGATTATTATTTCTCGTGTTTAAGATTATCTAGCCCATTAATTAATTCAAGCCACTGAAATAACTTTTCAATAATTAATATCTTTTATCCTCGGTAAAGGAACGATTCAAAATTATTATCCATACCGGAAACTAGTTCCACTTGCAAGATTTGGTATGATAAAACTTATGAACCTCCCAAGGGGGCAAATCGAACAAGCGTACTTGCACACGATTCTCCGTATTAAATCTTAGCAATCGCATGTGACCAATAATATTGTCCAAGATATAAAGTATTGAATCTCGTTGATTCTCTACCCGTAATAAGTCAAAGTAATAATTACTATCCACACGCGATCCTATTTAAGGGACGAAGATTAAGAAATAACGAACCACTGAAGTCTAATTCTTCCTAGTTCAGTTCTGAAGAATTTGTCCTCCTGTAGGTCCTATTCAGTGTACTAAACATGCACTAGTGTAATCTCTTGGTCAAGACAAGCCAATCTGAGCCTTACACTTCAACCTTTCACGATGGATTGTTCATTTCCATCTAGGTCGTGAATGGTGTACTTTTGGTTACAAGGGACTGTTAATTCAATCTTCTGTGATCTGGTATCACTAAATTAACTACAATGTAACATGTATTATTTATTGAACAGTTATGCAGTAAATATATGTAACATTCGATGATATTTAAAGCATCAGTGATAAACAATTTATTTCAGTAAATAAGACCGAAATTCGGTTTGATTATACAAAGTAAAAGCATACTTTTTCAAAAGATAATCCCAACAATCTCCCACTTATACTCAAAGTCTTTTTTAAGTATACTACAACATGTCTCGTGTAGTTTCTGTCGTGACATATAATGTCACCTACACGAACCTAATAATGTCTCCCACTTATACTCAAAGCAGATTGTAAAGCGGTCTTGACACCCATTCCTTCCACATGTCTCTCGAATGTATTCTCGAGGCGACACTTTGTGAATGGATCCGCTAGGTTGTCTTCGACGTGATCTTTGCCAATTTATATCTCTCTCTTAACGATTTCTCGATAAGATGGTATTTCATTTCAATGTGTTTGCGGCCTTGTGGGCTCTTGGTTCCCTTGAATTTGCAACTACTCAGACATTGTCACAATAAAATTGATTGTCTTTGGGCAAATTCGAACTACATCCAAGTCCACTAGGAAGTTCTTGAGCCAAACCCTTCTTTTTTGCCCATGGCGGCTACATATTCGGCTTCCATGGTAGAATCTGCGATGCATTTACGCTTTAACGCTTCTCCATATCATGGCTCCTCCCCCATGCAAAACACACTACCGGAGGTAAATTTTTACGAATCTAAGTCCGATTGGAAACCGAGTCCGTGTAGCCGATGGGGATTAGACTATCGATCGATAAACCAACATTCTATCTCGAGTTCTTTTCGGATACTTCGGGATGTTTTTAACTGCTGGCCCAATGTTCTTTCCCTGGGTTTACTTTGATATCTTGCCACCATGCCAACGACAAAGAGATATCCGGTCTCGTCACAAAGATTGCATACATAAGGCTTCCGACAATGGGCATAAAGAATGCCTTTCATGTCATTTATCTCCTTTTGTGTCTTATGGCACATTTCCTTGATAGATGAATTCCATGCCCGAAAGGTACGATGCCTTTCTTGGAATCTCGCACATGTTGAATCGTTTCAAGACGTGTGTCTATGTATGCTTGCGATAAACTATCATCCTTTTCTTGCGATCTCGAGTGATCTTGATCCCAAAGGATGTGCCCGGCTTCCCTAAGTCCTTCATATCAAACCGTTTTTGAAAGCCACGCCTTACGCCCGATAACACCTTTACATCGTTCCCGATGAGCGTAATGTAAATCTCACGATAGTACTAAGAATACCAATGCGGTTCCGGCCACCACACTTTTTTGTACACATAACTTTCGAACTCGTTTTGATCAAACCCATAAGACTTTATAACATGATTAAAACATTGGTTCCAAGCTCGGATGCTTGTTTGAGTCCGTAAATGGACTTCATGAGCTTACAAACTAGGTGTTCTTGGCCCTTTTCAATGATGCCTTGGGGTTGTTGCGATTTCAAAATCGAGATCAAGAATAATCGACAAGAGAATTCGGATGGACTTAAGCATTGCTTCTGGTGAAAAAAGTTTCCTCATAGTCGATCCCTTCTTTCCGAGTATAACCTTTTCGCCACAAGCCTTGCCTTGAAGGTTTCCACCTTCCCGTCCGGGTCCTCTTTTTTCTCTTGTATACCCACTTGCAACCAATGGGTTTGACCCCATTAAGTGGTTCGACTAGCTCCCCACACTCTGTTATGATCTATAGAACCCATTTCGGCTTTTCATTGCTTTTTGCCAAGAAACCGCGCATCCTTGTCTTGGATTGCCTCATCATATGTCCATGGGTGCGATTCGTCTTTATTCGGGAATCAAGTCCGAGGACTCTCCTATCCCCATGAATCTCGGGTGTCTTACAACCCTCCCACTCTGACGAGGTTCCGGTTGTGAAAGTGTGTCGTTTGGTATGTTATCTTTGCGGGTAAGCAATGAGGTTAGCCCTTAGCTCATTTAAGGTAATCTCACTTCCGGGTCTTCTTTTTCGTTCATGTAGTTTTTTCAAAAATCTAAAGTGGGTGCTTATTACCACCTTTTGATCTTCGGTATCATAGAACATACACCCTTTTGTTCCCAGGGGTATCTATAAACAACCTTAATTACGATCGAGGATCCAATTTTCCGCTTCTTTGTCCAACACGAGGGCGGGACACCCCAAATTCTAATGTGTCTCAAACCGGCTTCATTTGGTCCACAATTCTTTGGGAGTTTTGGAAACCGATTTGGATGGCACCAAGTTCAGAATGTAAGCCGCTGTTTCCAAGGCATGACCCCAGAACGACTTGGGATGATCCGCATAACTCATCATTGATCTAACCATTTTCAAAAGAGTTCTATTTCTTCGCTCTGCAACCCCGTTTTGTTGAGGCGTTCCGGGTGTAGTTAGCTGGGAAAGGTAGCACACTCTGCCTACATTATCTCAAGTTAACTCGGTTTGCCTACTGAAAAGTGACTACACGGGTGTTTGTAAAAATATGCTTTTGAGAATGTGATTCTTTATAGTGATTGTGAAAAAAGTTGCTTAATAGTGAGAGTGATATGTGCTGCAAAATTTGTTAAAATGAAAATGTTGAGTGTTTGGTGTAAAATATTAGTGAGAAGCTAGAATCAGTTTGGAGCATCCCTCACCCAGCTTTGAAAACACTCTATTTTTACACACAATTCTAGATGATTTAATCACTTATAATATATTAAAAACACCCCTAAACCTCTGACCTTATGGAATAGATTTTGTTGGATAATTGTTATGTTAAGTTGTATCTGTTTCTCTGTTAGTGAGCGTGCTGCTTTATTTCTTTTGCCACAACCAGTCCATTACTTTCTATTCAGGATATCCATAACTTGAGAGAAGACTATGCACAAAAGCCCCTGAAATTTATAGATTAATTGGAAAGAGTCATATATATACATATATAGCCTTGAAATTTTAGGTGTTGTGAATAACAGATCAAAAGTTCAAACTTTGACAGTATGGGTGTTAGTTTGGATATGTTGGCAGGATTTAATATGTGATCCTTTTTCCATTTAATCTGTGTAGTGCAAAATGGACAAGAGTTGGATGCGTGATACCAAGTGGTCTAAAAGTTATGTAGATGGAGTAAAGAGTTTTATGCAATTTGTCATAACTAATATGGGTCCACCCTGTGATGTTCGATGCCCTTGTAAAAAATGTTTGAACTTATCTTCTAAAGATCAAGAAGTTGTTATGCGTCATATATTGAAGAATGGGATATATGCATCGTACATTACGTGGTTTTATCATGGTGAGCCTAGATTAAGTGAAGAAGACTCTCAAGAAAATAGTATTTCCGACGACGATAGTGATGATGACTATACAGAAGGTTATTGAATATTGTTATATTGACGAATATTGTTGCATTTATGAATATTGTTATACACTTTCATGATTTTGTTGTTATTGTTCCGCACTTACGTTGTATTTCTATGACTGATTACGCTGAGGAATATGCATGCACCTGCATTGGCAACTAACAAGGGACAACTTCCATAGACGGGTGTTGATTTTGTGAGTTATCTTATAATCTCAACAATTTTAGTTTTTGGATCTTTACTTTAATTGATTATACAAAGTGGTAGATTGCTAAAATTATTATACGTACCCTGGTAGAGTGCAATGTGGTTCTCTAGTTTATCACTCTCTAGTGTATATTGTTTTCACTTTTTCAACTTCTCATCTGTAAATTCATGAGTGATTGCAGGAGTATATGTATGTGTGTGTATATAAAATCAGAGGGCTCTAGGTTTTCACTTTTCCAATTTCTAATTTTCTCTTTATGGTTACTTCAGTTTGAAAAACATACAGAACTAGCAAGAGTAGTAATGAGTAGCAAGAACAGTATTGGATACAGAGTATTGCTAATGTTTGAGCATTTTAAAATTGGTTCCTTAAAAAATCACCTCAATCTTTGATGTCAATCTCAAGAGAAGGGTTATACATGTATAGGCTAAAATGATAAAGAGTCTTTGTGTTCCTAATGAAATGTAACTTAATTGTGTCTAAATGACAAAGAATGATTAGTGTTTGCAATCTCTATACAATAGAGGAGAATCACTTATTTTCACTATATTTCGAAGATGAATTATACTTTCACTATATTTCGACGATGAATTATATGTGAGTTGCCACTGATATGAATGTTTGGACTGTTGTCTTGTTTTGCAGAGATCATTCACATCACCATAAACAGAGAAAAGGTCAAGTTTCTTCTTTAACGGGGCAGTTTGGGAATTTGCTAGAAGCGGGTGGGAGTCTTAGCTTGCTGTTGGGAATTTCTGATTATAGATTTCTTTTTTTTTTTTGGGAGTTTCAACTCGCTAGTGGGAGTTTGGGAATTTCTTTTTGTAGATTTTTTTTTAAAATATAATGGATATGGTGGTTGCTGATTGTGATAAGTCTGATTATAGATTGTAGTAGTATGAATATGATCAATGTTGTGAGTTGAGACCTTTATTGCTGATTTTTGTGTTATTGACATCTATAAGATATGTGGAATATTCTGTTCAATTTCCTATACATTTTAGTCAATTAGTTTGGCTCTTCGATCAGTTGATTTATACTCATGTGTCAACACTTTATGATGCTGATGTTATTTTCTAATGCTAGCTCATGTTTTATGTTTTATGTGTTATGTAAAGGTATTACCCTAATTTGTTTTCATCTTAGAGTATTAGTTGTAAACTGCAACAATATTAGTTGCAGTATGTAGAAGTATCAGTGATGATGACTATTTGGACTTTGTTAGCTAGTTAAAATGTAATTGTTAGCTTTCCTCTCTTATAATTATATACAACAGGGTTCCCAACATGTAAACTACTGATTCATCTTCTCCTTCAATGTAATTCCATTTCATTCTCTTCTTCCATGAAATCTATTAGTTTGATTATGACTGTATACAACTTATATTTAGTGAAAACAACTAATACGTTTTAGTTAAAAAAAACTAGTACTTTTTAATGAAAACAACTAATATTTTTAGTGAAAAAACTAATTCTTTTGGGTGAAAACAACTAATACTTTTTAGTGAAACAACTAATACTTTTTAGTGAAACAACTAACACTTTTTTTAAATACACAATGAGTTGCAGAGTGCACCTAATGTACGAGTTTCGTCTAACCTAAAAACTGTGAGAGTTGAACTTGAGTTCTATTTTACCTCCATTAATTTATGGGATATATGACAAATACCATATGAGGAACTTGGTAAGAATGTGCTATATATGTGTCCTTTCTGAAAATTATTTCACTCTGGTTAGAAATTAGAACATGTCACTAAAATTGTGGCTTAGAAAATTAAAGCAACGACCGTAAGTCCTTTTCTCTGCTTAGAATAAATGTAATAGATTCCTTGAATTTTATATTTAATTTTTTTAAAAATTGAGACAATCAGGCATCTTAGTCGGCCAGATCAAGTTGAAAGTTTCAATGTGAACAATGTTTTGAGAAAAAGATTTTAACTAGATTTTAGATTTGGGGATCTGAGATAATTACAGATTAAGTCTATCGAGACTTCATTTATTAATTTAAAGTGGTTTATAACATTATAATCGAAATAATTTATACTCAATATTTTTTTAAATGCATCCTTCTTGATAAAAGAATAATTTACAACCGAAACAATAAATAATAATAGTTATTAATTTTAAATTCACTTATAATGTAAATGTAGCATGAACAATAAAAATTAATCTAAAATATATCCTGAAATATATAAAAAACCTTAAAATTGTTTAGAGTGCCACTACCCACACCCCAAAATCCTTCAAACACACCCCATTTGTTAAGCAAATTAACCCAATTAAAATTCAAAAATTAGTATACATTACTAAACAAACTCCATTTCATTCCTATTATATCCTTCCTCCATCAAAATAGAAAAAAATAATACTTTCATACCTTTCTTTCTTCTAATTAATATTCCTTTCTGTTAGGCCCCGGTGGAAAAACCCATTTTGCTCGTGCGGAAGCAAAACATGACAAGCGATGCATATAAAAATAGGGGTGAAGGAATGGTGATTCCAGATTTTTCTCTTTTAAGCTCATGTGTTGTGTTTTGCTTATGATCGAATGCATATGACAAGATAAGAACATAAAGCGATAAAGAACACAACAATGTATAGTGGTTTAGGAGACTCAAGCTCCTACACCCCACTCTCCTCGTTCCTAGGGAAATTCCTTCAAACACTTCCTAAGGTTTTTCGACTACCTCTGTAGTTTACTAACCTTTCTACTTTGAGCTTTCTGACTACCTCTGTAGTTTACTAACTCAAACTGGACTTATCACCCTCTCGGGCTCGCCTCTAGATGTTTAACGAGTTCACACTCCAACGAGACTTATCACCCCTCTCGGGATTTCCTAACAACTACCTCACTTCACCATTTGGTTATCTCTTTACGAGAATGGGGTTTGGGTTTGGTGTTGTCTCCAACTATGGTGAGATTTTTCCCTTACATTTGTTTAGCCTCAATGCTAAGGTTGGGAAAATCTCTCTAAGCTTAGGATACATCGTGGGTTGCTTAGATTGGGTTCTAGAACACTCTTTGAATATATTTGTATATCTATAGACTTATGTTCTAGGGTGGGAATGCTTGGGTATATGTTCTCTTAGCTCAGAGCATCGTTTGTTATCTTCTCCCGACTTCCACACGTAATAATGTAGGAAGAACTTGTATTTATAGTGTGGATTTGAATGTTACCGTTGGAGAGAATCACATTCAAATCTATACTATTCTTTGTAGGTTCTCTGCGACTTTTTCATCTTTGTTTGTCTTATCTCTCATTGGTCCGCGTCGGTTTGGATTACTTGGTATATTCCCTCGGCTTTAGTGCCTGGAACATTAGGGATATCTTGGGCATTGATTGCATTCGCGAAGTCTTGATAATTACTACGCCGGTATCCTTTGCCTTGGTCTTGATAGCTCGTGCGCTTGAGATTCTACGAGTCTCCGGTGTGTCTTGAGCACATCGCGAGTCTTCATCTTTGGTCTTGATTTCTCGGTTTCATTCACAGAGTCTTGATTTCTCGAGCCTTGAGTTTCTCCGAGCGCCCAGTTCACCGGTTTCATCTTGAGTCTTGAAACCGGGTTTCATCTTTGAAACTTCGGTTTTAACTGACGCTTTCTTGAGTCTTGAGAATCTAACACATTTATTTCTCTGCGCTACCGCGGTCGAGATATTATCTGAACACTCACAAGGCGAATCGACACATTTATCAAGATTATCACGAACATGTCATACTCGGGGTTTTGAGATCTAATCAAAATCCTCTTTATTAAATCCATTTCCCAACAATTTCCCTTTTTTGATGATGCCAAAACCATCTTGTTACAACACTCTTAACCTATACTCGGGGTTTGAGTTTTTTTCCTATTACAAGAATGGTATATCTCTCAACAATTTCATCACCAAACAACATTCAGACATATCAAATATAAAGACATGTAAAAAAGATAATGAGGTATTATCTTTTGAGCATAAAGATAAAGTTTCATTGATTGTATGTTATCAGTTACAGATTACAATGAACTTATCAAAAGTAAAGACAAAAACATAAAGAATTACAAGTCTTGATCTTGGTCTTTGGTCTTACATCTTCAAATTTCGGCTCCGGCTCAGTCTATCTGAGCTCTCAGTGTCTTCAGTGACATACTGAGTCTCAGGTCTCTTGATTCAACGAACTTTGTCTGATTAGGCATACTGACACTCATGCTGACTAAGTTCAGTTTCTTCTGACTTTAGACATCCTGACCCTCAGGTCTATTTTACTTACTGAGTCTTCAGACCAGTTTTCTTTACTGAATCTCAGATCAGTTTTACTTACTGAGTCTCAGATTACTTTTACACAGGCTATCTAATTTTTTCTTTGCCTGATCTGATTAGGTCGACTGATCAGATCAACACATCTTCAGATCAACATATCAAGATAACATCTGGTAAGTACATCATATCAGGTTAGCATATCAGGTTATCATTTCTGATCTTGATCGCGTCTAATCTCGATCAGTCTTATCTGCTCATCTTCATATCTAATCTCGATCACGTCTGATCTTGATCGATCTTATCTATTTTCATCTTCGACGGCAACATTCTCTTCTGATTTGCTGGCTTTAGCTTTTCTTCACTTCTGAATTTTGCATAGCTTATCAGTTAATTCCGGAACTCATCTAACTCATCTGATCTCGATCAGTCTTGTCTGCAGCCTCGTCTGATCTTGATCATCTACTTCTGATTCCGTGAGTTCCCCCTCAATTTGTTCTTTCGTTCCCCCTCAATTTGTTATCTGTAATTTATCTTGAATAACACAAGTTGATAATGTTTTGGCATAGTTCATCAAAACTCAAATATCCCAACAAGGACGCCAAAACATTAAAATATATGCATTTTTTAAAAAAACGGGTTTTCCTTTAAAAAGATCGATTCAGTGGTCATTCCAAATTAGTGAACCTTTTGAACTCCCTTTCGATACCACTTGTTAGGCCCCGTTGGAAAAAACCCATTTTTGCGGAAGCAAAAAACATGACAAGCGATGCATATAAAAGCAGGGGTGAAGGAATGGTGATTCGATTTTTTTCTTTTAAGCTCATGTGTTGTGTTTTGCTTATGATCGAATGCATATGACAAGATAAGAACATAAAGCAAAGAAGAACACAACAATGTATAGTGGTTGGAGACTCAAGCTCCTACACCCACTCTCCCTGCATCCTAGGGAAATTCCTTCAAACACTTCCTAAGGTTTTTACGAATACCTCTGTAGTTTACTAACCTTTCTACTTTGAGCTTTTCGAATACCTCTGTAGTTTACTAACTCAAATGGACTTATCACCCTCTCGGGCTCGCCTCTAGATGTTTAACGAGTTCACACTCCAGCGGGACTTATCACCCTCTCTCTCGGGATTGCCTAACAACTACCTCACTTCACCACCTTCGGGTTATCTCTTTACGAGAATGAGGTTTGGGTTTGGTGTTGTCTCTGAACTATGGTGAGATTTTCCCTTACATTTGTTTAGCCTCAATGCTAAGGTTGGGAAAATCTCTCTAAGCTAGGATACATCGTGGGTTGCTTAGATTGGGTTCTAGAACACTCTTTGTATATATTTGTATATCTATAGACTTGTGTTCTAGGGTGGGAATCTTGGGTATATGTTCTCTTAGCTCTGAAAGCATCGTTCTTTATCTTCTCCGACTTCCACACGTAATAATGTAGGAAGAACTTGTATTTATAGTGTGGATTTGAATGTTACCGATTGGAGAATCACATTCAAATCCATACTATTCTTTAATAGATTCTGCTTGACTTTTTTATTTGGTTGTCTTCCTCTCATTGGTCCCGCGTCGGTTTGGATTCAGTTTATATTCCTCCGAACCGATTTTCGTAACATTGGGATATCTTGAGCATTGATGCATTCTTTGAGTCTTGATAATTCTTGTGCCTTCAATATCCTTTGCCTTGATCTTGATAACTTCTGATTGCCTTGATTTCTCGAGTCTCGGTGTCTTGAGGCATCTTGAGTCTTGATTTCTCGGTTTCATTGCGAGTCTTGATTTCTCTTAGCCTTGAGTTTCTCTGAGCAACCGGTTCTAAGTTTCATCTTGAGTCTTGAAACTTCGGTTTCATCTGAAAACCGGTTTCTTGAGCACTTACCGAGTCTTGAATCTAACACGTTCTATATCCGCCGACTATCTGCGGTCGGATATTATCTGAACACTCTAAACCTGAATCGACACATATATCAAGATTATCACTGAACATGTCATACTCAGTGGTTTTGGGATCTAATCAAAATCCTCTTTATTAAATTCATTTCCCAACAATTTCAAAAAAAAAAAATTATTTCTTTTATTTATAATTCTTTTTCAAAAATCTAAAAACTCTTTAATTTTTTTATATAAAATCTAAAATTATTATAAAAAAATCAACTAAATCTTCAAATATATATAAATTCAAATATTTCTTAGCAAAACAGAAATCTTCAAAAAAAAAAAAAACTAAATAAAATCTGTAAAAATATAAAAGAAAAATCGACTAAATTTTCAAAAATAATTAAATTTAAATAATAAACTTCAAAAAATCAATTAAACGTAAATAAGATCTAAAAAATTAAATTTTAATTTAATTAATTTGGAAGATTTTTTTATATTTTTCAGATTTTATTTAGTTTTAATTGATTTTTATTTTTTTTATTTACTTATTTTTAATATATAGTTAACTTTTAATAATATTTTTCAGAGTTTATTTAATTATTTCAGTTTTTTTCTGACTTTTTAATTGATTTTTAAAATGTAATGATTTATTAAAATTTAGTTATGTTTTTAATTATTTTTAGATTTTAATTAATTTTTTTCATAATAAACCTTAAAAATAGAACTTAAAAATGTAATATAAATAAAAACTTAAACCTTAAAAATGTAATATAAATAAAAACTAGACTTAATACAGAGAGCTAATGCACTACACAACTGGGACAAACTTCATTTTATGTTTATTGATAACATCTATAAGTATTAATCCAATTGGAACTAAAATGATAATTATACCATAAATATACAGAACCCTTATTCCTTTCCCAATTTCGGGATTTCCCAAATTAGATGTCCCAAAATCGTGAATTCGACTCTTTATACTCCAATTCCTCACGATTTCGACGCCCTCTTCCCCAATTCATCCCCAAATCACACCAAATCGGCCGTTCAATTCCATAGACGCGGGCCATCATCATAAATGAAAATGAAAACTATGAGCAGTAGTCATATTGATGATTATCTCAAGAGATTATGCTTTGAATGGCTTCAATCATCCACTGCTGCCCGATCGATACATGCGCCGACCGTTGTTGGGGTTACTCTGGAAATTATGCTTTTACTTTGTATAACCAAACTGAATTTCTGTCTTATTTACTGAAATAAATTATTTATCACTAATGCTTTAAATATCATTGAATGTTACATATATTTCTTGCATAATTGTTCAATAAATAGTCGTGTTACATTGTAGTTAATTTAGTGATACCGGATCACGAGAAGATTAAATTAACAGTTCCTTGTAACCAAAATTACACCATTCACGACCTAGATGGAAATGAACAATCCATCGTGAAAGGTTAAAGTGTAAGGCTCAGATTGACTTGTCTTGACCAAGAGATTACACTAGTGCATGACCGATGACTTTGAATAGGACCCTACAGGAGGACAAATTCTCAACCTTTGAACTAGGAAGAATTAGACCTCAATGGTTCGTTATTTCTTAATCTTAAGATCCCTTGAATAGGATCGCGTGTGGTTAGTAATTATTGCTTTGACTTATTACGGGTAGAGAATCAACGAGATTCAATACTTTATATCTTGGGCAATATTATTGGTCACATGCGATTGCTAAGATTTAATCTGAAGAATCGTGTGCAAGCATAAACTTGTTCGATTTGCCCTTGGGGAGGTTCATAAAATTTACCATACCAAATCTTGCAAGTGGAACTAGTTTTAGGTATGGATAATAATGTTGAGCAGGTTCCTTAACTAAGGACAAAAAGATATTAATTAATAGAAAGCTATTTCGGTGGCTTGAATTAATTAATGGGCTAGATAATCTTAAACATTCGGAAATAATGCAGGAGCCATGTTAATAAAGTAATATGAGTTAAGATGGATAGTGCAATATTAATTATGTAGTGGGATTAATTAATATTTATGGGCTTGAATAATATTGTGGCTCAATATTAGATATTCAAAGTCCATTAGAAGGTCCGATCTTAATTCTCTTAAAGGCCCCTCAAGTAGCCCAAACATAATGTCCGATGTAAAAAAAGGTGTTTAAAATAAAATAAATTATTGTTGCCTAATTTTCCTAAAAGTTCAAAAAAATAATAAATAAAAAGAGGGAGAAAAGATTTTCTTTGAATTTTATTATGGAATGTAGATAAGTATTCTTGGAATACAAGATTATCTCATTAAATTCAAGAAATCTCCCACTTGGTTATTTATTAAGCATATTTCGAAATTTATGAATATATAAGGAGAGGAAAGATTTTCTTGATTTTCTTGAAAATATATTATGGAAGATATGTATTCTTGGAATACAAGAATATCTCATAAATTCAAGAAGATCTAATTCTTGGATTCCTACTCCTTATTTTTTGAAAAATACCATAACAAAGAGGAGTTGAGATTTTTGTGGAATATTTAATTATGGAGAAAAAGAATATATGGGATATATTCAAGATTTCTTGGAGATCAAAAAAAGATTTTTCCATCCTTATTTCCACCTAAAATTTCGACCAACCCTCACTATAAATAGGGGATGAATGTTTCATCCCGGTGAACATTGAAAATTAGTTTTTTAGGAAAAAATATCGGCGTCGATAAAATATCAAATATTTTGAAACGTCGACATGATTGTGTATTTTGAAAAACCTCAATTGTGAGTGTGCAATTCCAATAATGTAGGAAAAAATAGAAATCCACAAAGGTTGTGCAACATAATTTTATTTTTCCTTTTGTTAAATTGTTCATGAAGTTCCTTCCACCGGATTGTTGAACAAGGGCGAGGGAATACACGAGAAGACTTTTTGGTGTGTTCGTGTGTGGGCCGGGATCCATCTTCTCAACGGTTGTCACTCAGAGAGGTTAGTTCACATAAAACCGAGCAATTCCGCATGCGTAGGATTTATGTGAACTGTTTATATGCATGATTTGTTGTTGAATTATTATTTGAATTAATATAGGATTAATTCAAGCTAGTAATAAATGTTAGAATTAAATTTGTATTTAAATATTCATCCCGAATAGATTCGGGAAATTAATTCCCCAACAACTGGTATCAGAGCCTCGGTTTCAGGCTCTGAGTTTTAAATTGTAATTTAATTCGTTTTCATTAAATTTAAAATTGGATAGTAGAATTGATAGATCTTTTTTGTAGGTATCCAATTGTCATGGTATTTGATGAATGTTCATATTTATGCATGCATATAAATTGTGTTTTTTTTTTAATTCGATTCGTTCGAATTCGTTTTGCCTTGTGAGAAAATCCACGAGTAGATTAGGATTTGTTTGATTCGTTCAATGTAATAGACTAGTCTAGATCTAGGTTTATTTATTTTTTGTAAATAAATTGTAACCGGATCGGAAATGGAGAAGAAGAATTAAAAGACGGGATCCGGAACCGGGTGCAAGCGGCGTGCATCGCGCAAAACATGCCGAGGGAGGCACGCGCGCGATGCGGACGTGAGCAGTGCACACGTCGTGGGGGCGAGGCCAACGGCCGAGCGCCGGATCAAAGCCGAGGCCTACGCGGCGCTGGCGGCGGATCGCCCAGCGAAAAGGCTCGATGACGCGCTGACGCTAAGGCGAGGCGCGGGCGGTAATGCGGGGCGCAGCGGATTCGACGACATGGGCGGGCTACTGCACGCGCGCGCCGAGAGATCCGGCTGAGCGACTTGGCGGGTGCTTTAAGACAAGACGGGGTACGATCGACACGGTGGGGAGTGTAAAGGCATGCACCCCACCCGTGAGAAATTTTGGTCGATGACGCGTTTGACGAGGCATTTTTTTAAGACGGTCAAGTGGGAACTTTTCGAGACGAACGATGAAGGCTATGAAGACGATTTTCGAGATCAAATACATGACAAAAATTAACCGTGACAATCGATATATGTGCCCATTGTGCTTAATTTTTGTTTTGATGTTTTGCATTTTTATGCTTATTTAAATTGTGTTTTAAATTTGCGATGCATGAGAAAAAATGTTTTTGAAAAATCTCACTTTCGAAAAATTACTAAGTATGCTTAAACAATTAATTGACAATTTTATTAGGATAATAAAATTGAATTAATTTTGACCTCCATGATTTATTTATTTGTGAATTCTTTTGGAGAAATCCCCGGGACGGTCAAAAGATAGCTTTCACATGAATAAATTCCAAATGGATGATTGTGGATTATTACTAGTGGCGACGATGACCTCCCCACGAGGCTCGTTCAAAGCGAAATAATAATTTCTGTATTTAATCATGGTTATTACTTAGGTATATAATTGATATGCATATACTTCCTCGAAGTCCTGTCAATTTTATATTGGTCAAGTGGGAGCCAACTATTAATCACGGATATTAAAGGTTTTATGCTTTTTCTTGTTTGTAACTCGCTTGAATGTGTTTAAATAATGACCCACCCCACGTGACTTATTTAAACTGTTTTGAGATGTTGGCTGATGCATGTTCATATTTTTTTGAGATTTTAATATGATGCATGTGATCGAACCTTGTGATATATTTGTGCTTATGCAAATTGTTATTTATTTCAGTTCATCATGTCGCAACCTTTTAATCCACTGTTAATATACTTTAAGTCAATAGAGTTATATAGGAAAATATGTCGATTGGAAATTATATATTGTCTTGACCATGCAACACGCATAAGTCCGTCCTTGACGAACCTAGACTCGCTAAGACTACGATTGAGAGGAAAATAAGTGACATCATAAGCAATGTTAGGATCCAAGAAAATGGCTAAGTGTATCATCTTGAGTTCAACGTCGGGTGTGTTGCAACACCAACACCAGAAATTGGAAACCATTGCAACTATTAAGATAGATCTTAACAAATTCTTCACTCACCAGAATCGTGAAGCGAGATAGCCATACAGAATTTGTTCTCGAAGAAAATGGCATTAAGAGGTGTCAAGAAGAAGACTGACAAACAAAAATGCTTAATTGCGGTCTAAGAAGACATTGGAGGTCAGCCTGTCCCAAGCCTTAAAAGGTTGGGAAAAAGGGTAATTCTCAAACACTAATTGATGAAACTTGTTTAGCGGCGTATGCTCCCATCTGTGGGTAGTGAATACGAGAACCACTAATCATATTTGTTTCAATTTTTCAAGGATTCTGGATAATCCATCGATTTAGTGGGAGTGAGACCATCATCTCCATGGGCGATGTTACGAAAGTAGCGGTTATTGCAATGCTACGTAAGTAGCAGATATTGCAATACTACACGTGAAGAAATAACGGTCATTGCAATGCTTCGAGGTAGCGGTATTGCAAATCCACGAAAGTAGCGTTACTGCAATATGCTAGGTGAGTAGCAGATATTGCAGTGCTACATGAGTAGTGGTTAAAGAGTGGGAGAAGTGCACCTATCTTTTATTGATAGAATTTTAGTTTTGAGAGACGTTCTTTATGTTCCCAGTTTTAGAAAGAATTCACTTTCAGTTTCTAAAATTCTGTTAATGGATACTTAGTTTCTTTTAATAAGAATGACATCATTTCTTGAAATGATGAGTGTATCTGTTATGGGACATTGATGAACAATGTCTACACTATTAAAAGTGCACACCACTCACGAAATGCATCCTATAACACATCAACTGTTTCCGATAAAAGAAAACATTCATCAGACGTGAATGAGACACTTCTATGGCATCTAAGATTGAGACATATTAATCCAAAGAGGATCCAAAGGTTGGTAGAAGACGGTTCACTGGAGTCTCTCCAAGTTGAACCAATCCCAACCTGCGAATCATGTTTGGAAGGTAAAATGACCAAGAGGGCATTGGAGCCTGGGGAATAGAGCCAAAGAAGTGTTAGAAATCGTTCTGGGCACGTATGTGGTCCAATATCAATCAAAGCAAGAGGAGGTTATGAGTATTTCGTCACTTTTATTAATGATTACTCAAGGTACGACTATATTTTCCTTATGAAGCATAAATCTGAGACTTTTGACAAATTCAAAGAATTTAAGGCTCAAGTAGAGAATCATAGAGAAAAATGTATCAAGTCTCTACGATCCGATCGTGGAGGCGAGTACCTCGGCGATGAGTTTTTGAACTACTTGTCGATGAAGATGATTGTATTGTATCATTAATCGCACCCGAATCCTCAACAAAATGGGGTTGCAGAGCTTAAGAAAGCGAACTCTTTTAGAAATGGTTAGATCAATGATGAGTTATGCGGATCTACCCAAGTCGATTCGGGGTCATGCCTTGAAAAACAACAACTTACATTCCGAACTTGGTGCCATCCAAATCGGTTCCCAAAACTACCAAAGAATTGTGGATCGGTATGCAAGCCCGGTTTTGAGACACATGAGGATTTGGGGTGTCCGCCCACGTGTTGGACAAGAAAGCCGGTAGAATGGATCCTCGATCGAGAATTAAGGTTGTTTATAGGATACCCCGAGGAACAAAAGGGTGTATGTTCTATGGTCCCAAGATCAAAAGGTGGTAATAAGCACCCACTTTAGATTTTTGGAAGAAGACTATATGAACGAAAGGAGACTCGTAGTGAGATTACCTTAAATGAGCTAAGGGGGGGCTAACCTCGGTGCTAATGTGACAAGATGACATACCAAACGACACACTTACACAACCGGAACCTCGTCATAGTGGGAGGGTTGTGAGGCAACCGAGAGATTCATGGGGATAGGAGAGTCCTCGGACTTGATTCGGACAAGACGAATTAGACCCATGGACATATGACGAGGCAATCCAAGATAAGGATGCGTTTTGGCAAAAAAAGCAATGAAAGCCGAAATGGGTTCTATGGATCATAACAGAGTGTGGGAGATAGTCGAACCACTTAATGGGGTCAAACCCATTGGTTGTAAAGTGGATATACAAGAGAAAAGAGGACGAGAATGGAAGGTGGAAACCTTTAAGGCAAGGCTTGTGGCTAAAGGTTATACTCGAGTAAAGAAGGGATCGACTATGAGGAAACTTTTTTCACCAGAAGAATGCTCAAGTCCATCCAAATTCTCTTGTCGATTCTTTGGGCATCTCGACTTTGAAATCGGCAAATGGATGTCAAGGCGGCTTTTCCTTGCGGAAGTCTTGATGAAGAAATCTATATGCAACAACCCCAAGACTTCATTGAAAAAGGCCAAGAACACCTAGTTTGTAAGCTCAAGAAGTCCATTTCTGGGACTCAAACAAGCATCGAGCTTGGAACCAATGTTTTGATCAAGTAATAAAGTCTTATGGGTTTGATCGAGAATGAGTTCGATAGTTGTGTGTACAAAAAGTGTGTCGAATCGCATTGGTATTCTTAGTACTATCGTGAAGCGACATTCTCGCTTTCATCGGGAATGATGTAAAGGTGTTATCGATAGATGTAAGGGCATGTCTTTCAAAAACAGTTTGATATGAAGGACTTAGGGGAAGCGGACACATCCTTGGGATCAAGATTACTCGAGATCGCAAGAAAAAGATGATAGGCTTATCTTAAGCTTCATACATAGACCTTCGTCTTGAAGCGATTGAAGATGCAGATTCTAAGAAAGGCTTACCTTTCGGACATGTAATCCATCTATCAAGGAAATGTGCCCTAAGACACAAAAAAGGAGATAGATGATATGAAAGACATTCCTTATGCTTGGTTGTCGGAAGCCTTATGTATGCAATGTTGCAGCGAGAGACCGGGATATCTGCTTTTGACGTTGGCATGGTGGCAAGATATCAAATTAACCGGGGAAAAAGAACATTGGGCGACGTTAAAAACATTCAAGTATCCGAAAAGAACACGAGATAGAATGTTGGTTTATCATCGATAGTCTAATCCCTATCGGCTACGGACTCGGATTTCCAATCGGACTTAGATTCCGAAAATCTACCTCCATTAGTGTGTTTTGCATGGGGAGCCATGACATGGAGAAGCGTTAAGCGAGAAATGCATCGCCGATTCTACCATGAAAGTCGAATATGTAGCCGCTATACTGAGGCAAAAAAAAAAGGTTTGGCTCAAGAACTTCCTAGTGGACTTGGATGTAGTTTGAATTTGCCAAAGACAATCATCATTTATTGTGATAATGCAGCGATTTTGCAAATTCAAGGGAACCAAGAGCCCACAAGACCAACAAACACATTGAAAGGAAATACCATCTTATATGAGAAATCGTTAAGAGAGGAGATATAGAATTGGCAAAGATCGCGAGGAAGACAACCCAGCAGATCCATTCAAAGTGGCCTCGTAATACATTCGAGAGACATGTGGAAGGAATGAGTGTCAAGACCGATTTGCCTAACTGCTTTGAGTATAAGTGGGAGATATTATTAGGTTCGTGTAGGTGATATTAGATGTCACGATTAGGAACTACACGAGATATCTTTGTAGTATACTTAAAAGTAGACTTTGAGTATAAGTGGGAGATATTATTAGGTTCGTGTAGGTGACATTAGATGTCACGATTAGGAACTACACGAGACATCTCAGAGTATACTTAAAAGCGGACTTTGAGTATAAGTGGGAGATTGTTGGGGTTATCTTTGGAAAGTATACTTTTACTTTGTATAACCAAACTGAATTGGCATCTTATTCTTGAATTAAATTATTTATCATCGATGCTTTAAATATCATTGAATGTTACATATATTTACTGCACAACTGTTCAATAAATAGTACGTGTTACATTATAGTTAATTTAGTGATACCAGATCACAAAAGATTAAATTAACAGTCCCTTGTAACTAAAAGTACGTCATTCACGACCTAGATGGAAATGAACAATCCATCGTGAAAGGTTGAAGTGTAAGGCTCAGATTGGCTTGTCTTGACCAAGAGATTACACTAGTGCATGACTGATGCACTAAATATGACCCTGGGGAGGACAAATTCTTCAAAGATCGAACTAGGAAGAATTAGACCTCAGTGGTTCGTTATTTCTTAATCTTCATCCCTTGAATAGGATCGCGTGTGTTTAGTAATTATTGCTTTGACTTATTACGGGTAGAGAAGCAACGAGATTCAATACTTTATATCTTGGGCAATATTATTGGTCACATGCGACATTGCTAAGATTTAATACGAAGAATCGTGTAAGAAACGCTTTTTGTTCGACGATTTGCCCTTGGGAGGTTCATAAGATTTACCATACCAAATCTTGCAAGTGGAACTAGTTTCCGGTATGGATAATAATGTTGAACCGTTCCTTAACCAAGGACAAAAAATATTAATTAATGGAAAGCTATTTCAGTGGCTTGAATTAATTAATGGGCTAGATAATCTTAAACACGGGAAATAATAACCGGGAGCCATATTCACAGTAATATGGGTTAAGATGGATAGTACAATATTAATTATGTAGTGAGATTAATTAATATTTATGGGCTTGAATAATATTGTGGCTCAATATTAGATATTCAAAGTCCATTAGAAGGTCCAATCTTAATTCTCCTAAAGGCCCCTCAAGTAGCCCAAACATAATGTCCAGTAACTGAAAAATGTGTTTAATAAAATAAATTATTGTTGCCTAATTTTCCTAAAAGTTTGAAAATAATAAATAAAAAGAGGAGAAAAAATTTTCTTTGAATTTTTTATGGAATGTAGATAAGTATTCTTGGAATACAAGATTATCTCATTAAATTCAAGAAATCTCTCACTTGGTTATTTATTAAGCATATTTCGAAATTTATGAATAAATAAGGAGAGGAAAGATTTTCTTGAAAATATATTATGGAAGATATGTATTCTTGGAATACAAGAATATCTCATAAATTCAAGAAGATCCAAATCTTGGATTCCTACTCCTTATTTTTCGAAAAATACCATAACAAGAGGAGTTGGGATTTTTGTGGAATATTTAATTATGGAGAAAAGAATATATGGGATATATTCAAGATTTCTTGGAGATCATGAAAAAGATTTTTCCATCTTTATTTCCACCTAAAATTTCGACAACCCCTCATTATAAATAGGGGATGAATGTTTCATCCCGTGTGAATAATTTTAAAAATTGGTTTATCGGAAAAATATCAGCGTTGATAAAATATCAAATATTTTGAAACGTCGACAGATTGTGTATTTTCGAAAAACCTCAATTGTGAGTGTGCAATTCCATGTGTTGGAAAAAATTAGAAATCCACAAAGGTGGTGCAACATAATTTTATTTTTCCTTTTGTTAAATTGTTCGCGAGTTCCTTCCACCGGATTGTTGAACAAGGGCAAGGGAATACTTGAGAAGATTTTTTGGTGTGTTCGTGTGAACGAGATCCATCTTCTCAACGGTTGTCACTCTGAGAGGTTAGTTCACATAAACCCGTAGCAATTCCGCGTGCGTAAGATTTATGTGAACTGTTTATATGCATGATTTGTTGTTGAATTATTATTTGAATTAATATAGGATTAATTCATGCTAGTAATAATTGTTAGAATTAAATTTGTATTTAAATATTCATCCCAAATAGATCCGGAAATTAATTCCCCAACAGCCGTGACCTAATTCATTGAGGGAAATTATTTCGTGAAGTTATTCTCTGATGAATATCAGGTAATTAAGTCGTATCTCCAGAAATTATCGAATTGGACAGAATTCGCTTATTTTGATGTTGATAAATTATAAGAATATGATTATTTTGGTTAAAAAAATTAGGGTTAAATTCGTATGATTAATTTTGGAAACTTTAGAATTTTTGGAATTCAGTCGAGAGCAGTATAATACGTCAAGCGCGCCCATTATTTATCAATTCAGAATTAGTTTTGGAGCCAAAATGGCCGCTGACGGGTCTTAAATATTTTAAATTAGATTTTAAGAACGTGAATTAGGGATATTTCGTTTCTATTAAGAGATATTCACGTACCCACGTTTTTGTTTATATACACGATCAACTCTCAAACCCTTCTTTTCGATATCGTCGATCAACAACCCTTCTCTTCAATTGTTTAATCTCTCCTCTCACCAAGCAGGTCTCTTGTAACCCTAACTCTTCAATTTAGATTTTGCTTGCTCTGCTAATATAGTTGGTAATTGTAGGGCAACCGAATTCTGCTAGTTTGTACGATATGAGTAATTTATTTTAAATATTTGATTGAAATAGTTGCTCTTTGTTGTTGTTCTTGTTGATAGGGAAAATTATTTTGCTACTCTAAAAGGTATCATAGAATGAGTAAGGATTCCGTCAAAAAAAAATTAAAAAATGAGTAAGGAGAGATTTTGATGAATGTTACAAAAATATTATGCCATACCGTGGTTCCAATCATTTAAAATTGGGAACTCTAGGACTTATTATCCTATGTGACACATATGGTGGGAGAATCAGGAAACCTGCAGTTGATTAGAATAAGTTGGTAGAGTTGCCAATTTTCTTTTGCAATAACTAAATAAGCCTTAATCGAAATACGTGGGCTGGCTATGTGAATCATCTCGCGAAAATGTATATTTTAAGTGCTGAAAACTGTTGTGCAACCAAACTTTTATGCACAAAATCATTTTGGTATTAGACTATTATTAACTCATGAAGGAACTCTTTTAGAAAAAAATAAAATTCAGTGAAACGATGTAGAGGTTTAGGTTTTATATGTTAATACTGTATCATACAAGCGTAGTTTGAGAATTACAGTGATATTTTTGTGGGCCTACGTAGGGTAAGTGGGTTGAATATCATATGCTATATTCCAGCAAAAAAAATGACCATTCTGAAATCTAGGCAGGAAATGTTTCAACCTTATCGAAACTTTTATCCAATTCATGTCTATGACATGGTTTTTAATATTTATAGTACGTGATCATCATTTGATGTGTCATGTTGGCTCATTGGAATAGGAAAGCAAGTTTTGGCATATTAGAATTCTGAAACTATTTGTAACTACTTTAAACAAAAATATACGATTCCAAATGTAGCAGATCCATTGTGTGCTAGTATCATACAAAATTAACTAAGGTGGAAATTAAATTGAACAAATGCAATTACCAGAAATTTCATATCCCTTCTTGTTCTCTATGATGCTATAAGTGATTAAAAAACAGATGATCCACGTGCTAATAAGATTGTGTATTCCAAAATTGAGTAATTGTGCATTACAATCTATACTCTCTTGATACTAGAGAATCATAAAACCTGATGCATAAATCAGTTCTTATACTTTGGTACCTCTATTTCCCACTATCTGTTCCTAGATCCAAACCCTTGCTTGTTTTTACTCTTTTTTTTTCTTTTTGCAGTTGAATGTTTCTTTTTTCCTTTTTTTTTTTTTGGGTTTGCAGTTGAATGTAAGGAATATTACTTATTTATTGGCTAAAATACGGATGACTTTAGTTCATTCTATGTTAACTTTCTTATATTAAAAAAGATCTAGTGGGATGTTATATATGTTTCTGATATCAGTTGCTGCACATTATATGAAACACATCAGTTGGCTAATTGAACAGTTAAGGAACAATATATTTAGGAACAGTTAAAAGACACCAGTTGCTGCACATTATATTAAAAGACACCACTGGAATTTTTTTATTAATATACATAATTGGTGAAACAGTTAAGGAACATTATTTACTTTGGTGATTTAGGTTGATTCTGTGAGTTTTTCACTATCATTACTTCTGTACTTTGTGAAAGACACAACTCTTCTTTGCATTTAAAGCTGGGAAAGCTTGCCTTTTTACAAATATTGTTCCTCTTGTTGGTTTACAAATTGATTAATCAAATTTCTTCTTTCTAGTTAACAATTCTACATTTTTCAGGTTTGTGATATGGCTCCCGGAGGTCCATCAAACTTGAAACAGAAGCGCAACTTCGTTTCCAGACAATCTCTTGTCAAAGGACTTTTAAATAATGATAGAGTGACTGGAGGTCAAGATGAAACACCTCGAAAAGGGCATCCAATTATGTTGTCACCAGATTTATCACACGTCAGCATCACCAGATTTATCACACGACGGCCAGGATTTAATTATATCACGTCGCCGCCAGTCCCACCGAGACCATGTGATTTGTCGTGCTTAGTGATTTGTCGTGCTTACGCATATGTTTTGTCATGCTTTATGCACATGATTTGTCGTGCTGGTCCTGTTTATATAAAGGATCTCACCTTTCACTGTAAAAAAGAAAAACTCTGGAATGTTTCCCTCATTCCACTTATATACCTACACCCACATTTCAGGGAAGAACTACGGTTCTTCCCGCAGTGTTCTTGTTCGATTTCTTATTTGTTTGGTGGTCAAATTCAACAAGCCACATCAGAATCGTAAATTATTTGACCGTCAACAATTGGCGCTAGAAGGAGGGTAGATTGAAAAATTCGTGAAGAACAACAACGGATCTTCAAATTCAAAAATCCAAAAAATCCAGAAATCTCAAGAACACCACCAACAAAAAATTCCTCAATAATTCCTCAAAAATCCAACATACACAAACTCACATATACATACACAGATACATACGGAAAAAAGAAAAAAAGAGAGAAGGAAGATGAAGAACGGGCCGTGGAGCCGCGCCTGCCGCCTCGCCCGACTCGACTCTGGCTACATGGCGACCTCTGACTTCACCCTACCGTGAAGCCCTCACATCCGTCGCCGCTTGCCGCCATCGCCATTTCCTGGCAACCACTCCAACATCATCACCAAAACGCTACGGCCACATCCCTAAATCCACCGCTCAAAGGCGCCGCCGCCATCCACCTCACGCATCATCCGAACTCGCGCCAGCACGCATCGCCACTCGCCTAAAACATCAAACCGCCATTGCCCCGCCATTGCCGTCCCGGACCTCGTCGCGGCTCCGTAGCGACTCCACATCAAACCGAGCCTCCGCTTTCAAAAAAGCGAGAGCCGAGTGAGCACCACCTCGCCACCGGGCAAAGTAAAATTTGCTCTCGGCCCGAAAAAGTCGCCATACCATCTCCCCATCCCAAAATCGGCGCAGCGGCACCTCCTTGGAGCATTTACGGCATTGGGAGGTGAAACGTCTGGGAACACTGTTTTTTATACACGGTTTGATCTAATCTCGATCTATGGGCACGGTTATAAAAGGTGGGCGTGAGCAAATCTTGAGTTTGGGCGGTTTTCAATTTGAATTTTTGGAAGTAAGTGATTGGGCCCGAGTTTATTTAATTTTGGGGCCCAAGTAGTTGGGTTGTTGGCTTATTAATTTATGGGCCTGGCTGTTGGCTTATTAATTTATGGGCCTGGCTGTTGGCTTATTAATTTATGGGCTCATTCATTGGGTGATTAATTTGTAGGCCCGATTTTTTACCCCCCCTAAAAAAAAAAAAAAAGGGGGCAAATGAAAGCAAAAGAAAAAAAAAGAAAAATTAGACGAGCACCCGGAGTCTGGCGAGCAACTCAAAGAATCTACGGGTAGTCCTTTTACCCACCCCACCAGGTTTATTATATTTATGTCCTCGTGACTTTTCATTCATTCGTTCATTTTCATTTAATTTGGCATGTACTACCAATGGTTAGACCTAAGCCGGGACGACCAGAACAAAGATTTAACGAGTGAAGTTTATGTTCACCGACGAACGATTCAGACTCGGATACCAAAGAAAAAAGCGAGTGATGGGTACGCGATAAATTAGAAAAAGACGACTCGTGCTTACGGATACCCGCAGAAAAAGCGAAAGTGATGAGTGCGGGTCGCTGACTAAATAAGACGACCAGTCACGAAGTGATCGGCGCTAAAAAAACGATCACGAAACAAGAAGGGGGTTGCATATAAGTTAACCCATCCGGTCGCACCTAAATAAAGGCGATCAACCCGATTGCACCTCAATAAGACAATCAAAAACAAAATAAGTCGAGGGTGGAACATAGACACGATCATGTTCGATTCATTCAAGAAAAGCGGCACTCTAGGCGAATTACGAAAAAAACCACTTATGCGATTATGCCGCTTTATTCGGGCGCAGTAATATCGCCTTTTGGTGATGGATATGCCCCTACTCGGTCTTTGGCAATACCGCTTTTTTGGCGGCGATTATGCCGCTTACCGGCGTTGGTATCTGCCTTTTCGGCGACGATATGCTTGCCTACTTCGGTCGGCAATCTTCGCCTTTTTGGTGATGATTATGCCCTTTGCTGCGTGGCATTACCGCCTTCTCGGCCCGACGATTATGCCCCACCTGGCCGGGTAAGCCTTTCTGCCTTCTCGGCGATGATTATGCCCTTTACTCGGCGTGAAACATAGCCTTTTCGGCGATGGATATGCCCGCCTACTGTTGGCGATACTGGCCCTTTTGGCGATGATTATGCCCGCGCGATTGGCAATACTTTACCGGCGGCGATATGCCCGCCTACTTCATGTTGCCATCTGCCTTTTTAGCGTGATTATGCCGCCTACTCGGCGGCTGGCAATACCACCTTTGACGCGATTAACCGCCTCTACTAGGCATTTGGCCGATCTCACTTTCGTGATGATTATGCCGCTGACCGGTATTTACGATGTCGCGCCACCACCGATGATGATTAGGCCACTCTACTGTTATTTTTGGCATTCTACAGCCTTCTCGGCAACGATTATGCCCGCTGACCGGTGGCACTACCTTCTCGTGATGATTATATGCCCACCTACTCGGCGCCAAACCCAATTCTCCCCTGGGATCGGCGACCTGAGATGGCAATCGGTATTTTTGACGATTATGCCCGCCTATTGCATTCCCACCTCCTTCGGTGTCAATTTTCCACTATTAAGTGGATGTCGATTATGCCAGCCTACTTTCGGCGGATATGCCATTTTTGGCAATACCGCCTTTTCGTTGATTATGCCCACCTTCGGCGCTTTCCGGCGGCGATATGCCGCCTTCGGTATTTGGCAATCGCAGCTTTCCTTGATTATGCCAGCGATGTACGGCTGGCAATACCAGCCTTTTGGCGGCTGATTATTACATATTTGGCCTACCATTAGCGTTCTGATGATTATGCCCATTTTTACGGCAATCTGGCAACCGATGATTATACGCTCACCGGCGTGAACCAGCTTCGTAATGTCGGGTCGCCATTCGGCAATGTATTCTCCGCCTTCACCTGATGAGATCGTCTCGGCTTTTACGGTGACACCTTCTCACGGGCGTCCGGTTCCATTAACTTTCGGAGATGTCCGGATCCCGTTTTAGCAAAGTATTTTCCACGCTTCGGCGATGAGATCGTCGGCCTTTCTGGCGACGACCAGCCCGCTCTTTCGGCGTCGGCTTTCACTATCTCGGTGATGTCTAGTCCGCCATTTTAGCGAAGTATTCTCCGCCTTCTCGGCGATGAGATTCGTCGGCTTTTACAGCGACGACCAGCCCCACCTCCTCGGCGTCGACTTTCCACTAACTCGGCGATGTCCAGTCCGCCATTTTAGCAAAGTATTCTTCTTTCCTTCTCGGCGATGAGATCGTCGGCTTTTCTGATGGCGACCAGCCCATCTCCGGGCATCGGCTTTCCATTATCTCGACGATGTCTAGTCGCGTTTTAGCTTAAGTATTCTCCGCGATGAGATTGTCGACCATTTTTTGACGACGACCAGCCCACCCTCCTCGCAAACCTTTATATCTCGGCGATGTCAATCGGGCGCTTTAGATATTCTCCGCCTTTCGTTGATGAGATCGTTGGCTTTACGGCGGCGACCCGACGCCTCACCGGCGTCGGCTTTCAGCTATCTCGGTGATGTCGATTCTGCCGTTTTAGCCCGAAGTATTCTTACCGGCACCGGTGATGAGATCATTCGGCTTTTCGTGACGACGGCCCCCTCCCGCCGACATCGTACTACGCTATCTCGGCGATGTCGGTCGCCATTTTAGCAAAGTGATTCTCCTTTCTGGCGATGAGATCGTCGACTTTTGGACGGCAGCCGGCTCTCGGCGTCGAACTTTCCGCTATACCGGCGATGTCGATTCACGCGCTATTTTAGCGGTATTCTATGCCTTCGATTGTTGAGATCATTCGGCTTTTTTATGGCGATGACCGGCCAGCCTCCTCGGCGTCGAACTTTCCGCCAACTTCGATGTCGGTCCACCGTTTTTAGCAATATTCTCGGCTTCCGGCGATGAGATCATGGCTTTATATAGTGATGACAAGCTTGCCTCCTGTCGGCTTTACGCTTCGGCGATGTCGATCGTTTTAGCGGTATTCTCTGCGCTTCTTGGCGATGAAGATGACGAACTTTACAACGGCGACTAACTGCCCCTCGTCGGCTTTTACGCTAACTTCGGCGATGTCGATCGCCGTTTTAGCGGTATTCTCCACCTTCTCGTGATAGATAAATGCAAACTCTCTGGCGACGACGGGCTGCCCTCTCGACCATCACCTTTCCTTATCTCGGCGATGTCGATCGCGGATTTTAGTGAAGTATTCTCCATATACCGGCGGCGAGATCATCGGCCTACTGGCGGCAGCCAGCCCATCTTCTTCGGCGTCGGCTTTTCGCTATCTCGGCGATGTCGATCCGCCCGTTTTAGCAAATATTCTCCGGCTACCGGCGATGAGATCGTCGGCCTCTATATGGCGACGACCAGCCCCGCGCTTACCGGCGTTGACTTTCCACTATCTTGGCGATGTCGGTCCATGATTTTTAGCAAAGTATTCTCGCCTTCCTCGACAATGAGATAAATCGACCTCTATGGCGGCAACAAAGCGCCTTCTTGACATGCGACTTTCCAGATATCCGGCGATGTCGATCGCCGTTTTTAGCAAAAGTATTCTTCACCTTCCGGCGATGAGATGCGTCGCCCTCCGGCGACGACCGGCGCCTTCTCCGGCGTCGACTTTACGCTATCTCGGCGATGTCCGATCTACCGTTTTAGCGAAGTGATTAAAAATTTCGGCGATGAGATAAATGCGGCCTCTCTGACAGCGATTAGCCCACCTTACCGATTAATAGAACTTCCATTACCTCGGCGATGTCGATCCGCCATTTTAGCGAAAGTATTCTCGCTTTACTCGGCGATGAGATGTTAGATCTTTGTTTGGTGTGACGACGGTCGCCTCTATCGGCGTAACACCTTTGCCTTCATCGACTACGGCCCTCTTGTAGGACCCTTTGTGATCCAATCGAACTGATTTATCGGGGTAAAAAGGTGCAAAACTACTCCGTAAGTAAGTGGTGATGATGACGAAAAATTTACTCCCTATAAATCGCACATCTAGTAAGACGATCCGACAGAGGAAAGTCGCGAAATTGTTTCGGCCGTAAGTGGTCGGACGACAAGCAAACTCTCTAGCTCCTCAAGTATCTCGGCTCTCGCCGAGCCATCTCGAAAAAGAACTGCTCATCTCGGTAGGATCCATCTGCCCTCTCTCACGAGCCATCTCGAAAGACTGCTTTCATCTCGAGTAGGATCCCATCGCTCTCTCAGCGAAAGCCATCTCGGAAGACCTGCTCCGAGCGTGATCCCCGTCAGCTCTCTCTAACGAGCCATCTTCGAAGAACCGCTCATCCGGCGAGAATCCCATCTGGCGCTCTCCAACGAGCCATCTCTCGAAGAACACTCATCCATCGGCGGGGTCTCATCAGCTCTCCAAGCGAAGCCATCTCGGAAAATCTGCTCATCCGGCGGGATCTCATCTGGCTCTCTCGACGAGCCATCTAGAAGACCTCGCTCATCCCGAAAGCAGATCTCATCCGCCTCTCCAACGAGCTATCTCGTAAGATTCCGCTCATCCCAGCAGGGATCCCATCCGCTCTCTCACAAGACATCTCGAGAAAAACCCGCCATCTCGAGTAGAATCCCATCCGGCTCTCTCCAACGAGCCATCTTTGAAGAGACCGCTCATCCCGAAAGCAGATCCCATCCGCCTCTCTCACGAGCCATCTCAAGACTCGCTTCATCCCGAAAGCAGATCCCATCTGGATCTCTCTCAAGAGCCATCCATGAAGACCCGCTCATCTCGGAAAGATACATTCCGGCTTCTCCCGACGAGCCACCTCAAGTCTATTTTCCCACGGGACAAAAAAGACTCAGACTGACGGGGCTCCCCAAAGTACGAAAGCACGTAAAAGACTTCTACGACGTGCTCCCTCAAGTACGAAAGACAGAAAAAGACTCAGACGAGGGGGCCCCAAAAGTACGAAAGATAGAAAAAGACTCGCAGACGACAGGTTTCCCAAGCATATGAGAGCACAAAAAAAAGACTAAATGCGATGGGGCTCCCAATCGAGCACGAAAGAAAAAGACTTCGTGCTGCCGGGGCTCCCCAGTCTGACGAAAGAGAAAAAGACTAAATGTGGCCAGGGGCTCCTAATGAAAGCACATAAAAGACTTCGTACAATGGGGCTCTGAAAGTATGAGCCGCAGAAAAAAAAGACTAAATGCGATGGGGCTCCCCAGTCGAAAGCCTGAGAATAGACTTCAGTCTGATGGGGCTCCCCCAAAGTATGACAAAAAAAAGACTCACAGTTAAGGGGGCTCGCCTCCGAGTCTGAAAGCACAAACTAGATTAATGACGAGAGAAGGTAAGATCCTCATCTTGGGGGCTCATTCTGAGATGATCAAGATCTCATCTGACACCGAGCAAGCCTCGGAGGCAAACAATGTGACTACAGATGGAACAAAAGTTAAAATCTGGTCGAGATATGAAACAAGATCGAGCTCTCGAACAAAACGTCAGCGGCAGATCTTGGGGGTCAGTTATTGTCACCCAGATTTATCACACGCCAAGATCACCAGATTTATCACAAGACAGTAGGATGAATTATCACACGCCGCCGAGGTCCCACCGAGACCATGTGATTTGTCGTGCTTAGTGATTTGTCGTGCTTACGATTTGTCGTGCTGGTCCTTTTTATATAAAGGACCTCACCTTTCATTGTAAAAAAGAAAAACTCTGGAATGTTTCCCTCATTCCACTTATATACCTACACCCACATTTCAGGGAAGAACTACGGTTCTTCCCGCAGTGTTCTTATTCGATTTTTATTTGTTTGGTGGTCAAATTCAACAAGCCACATCAGAATCGTAAATTATTTGACCGTCAACAAATTACTTTGCCAAACAAGCACAACTCTAGCCAAAATCCTCTTACTTCTAGAACTCGAAGTGCAAACAATTTCTCAAACTTATCACTGAGGCTTCCGAACCCGTACGTGAAACTTCTCAAATTCGATCTACGGAGAGCGTCCCGCATGCACCAAACGAAGATGCGACTGCTGCAACAGGTAAAGTATTATATTTTTAGGTGTTTTTACATGTTCTTCATTATCTATAAAATAATAGTCATGTATAAGAATATATATATTGTAAAACAATTTTTTTGTTCACGTGTAGCTCCTATTTCAAAGAAAAGGACTGGTGGTGAAAGAACTGGAAAGGGATTGCTTAAGTACTTTGATGTTTTTGGGAAGTTTAAGATTGAAGTGGATCCATCGGTTGGGAGACCAACAAATGTTGTCGGCCGTCGACATTGGCAACTAATATTGGATTAGTAACGCCGAAAGGTTCTCCTGCACTGCAATACGATGGAAAGAGGTAGATGAGAGACAATGGATTGAAGCCAAGATTTGATCATCCGCGGTATGGGTTGAAAAATTTGATTTAGGTGTTTAATATATTGTTTCTACCTTCTTTTATTCTAATTTTCATGTTCTATCGAGTTGTAGATGCATATGGATTTGAATATTGATAAGATCGGAGTGGGTTTTGAGCTCGGTCAATCGGGTGAAAATAACTACTAGGCAACACCATTATAAGTTAGATAAACACTTTCTTCAATATCGAACTACAGGGATGCTAAGGATCACAAACCAAAGGCCCGTCCCCAACCAAGAAAACGGGAAAAAGCGGACTATTTTGCCTCACCCAATTCAAGGTAACATAAACTTTGCTAATTTTAATGCACATAATTTTTCTAAAGTTTAATGGCTTACACTTTTCAATGCAAAAATTATGATTTGTTTTGTTATAATTATAATGCTCTTGCAGCGTTTAAGTGAGATCAATAAAAGCAACAAGGAAAAAATGATATGCAAGCATCTTCTTTGGGATCGAAAAGCCTTTTTTCATCCGGATCGCATGAACTTGTGAGTATATGTTTTTAAGTAGTATATGTTTTCGCTTTTTGCATTCCTTGACTAGTTGCATCTACACACCTATCACATAAAATAAGATACCTTTGAAATATTGGAACTATTGCATTTTGACAGCTATCATTTGGTTGTTTGTGTTCTGTACCTTGACTTCTAATAAACATAAATTGATCCCAGGGTTAATCAGAATGAACATAATCGTAATTAGCAAAAGCCCCATTCTTATACTATAACCTATACCTTTGAAATATTGGGACTATTGCATTTTGTGTACTATCACTTGGTTGCTTGTGTTATGTACCTTGACCGCTAATAGACATAATTTGATCCTAGGGCTAATCGAATGAACATAATTAATTAGATGACCCCCTTCTTATACTATAACCTATACCTTTGAAATATTGGAACTATTGCATTTTGACAGCTATCATTTGGTTGTTTGTGTTATATACCTTATTTCGCTAATAGACATAATTTGATCCTAGTATTAATCGAATGAACATAATCGTAATTAGCAAAACCCTTCTTATACTATAACCTATACCTTTGAAATATTGGAACTATTGCATTTTGGCAGCTATCATTTGGTTGTTTGTGTTATGTACCTTGATTGCTAATAGACATAAATTGATCATAGGGCTAATCAGAATGAACATAACTTAAATTAAGTGACCCCTTCTTATACTATAACATATACATTTGAAATATCGAACTATTGATTTTGATGCCTATCATTTGGTTGTTTGTGTTATGTACCTTGATTTCGCTAATAGACATAAATTTATACTAGGGCTAATCGAATGAACATAATCGTAATTAGGCAAATTTCTTCTTATACTATAACCTACATCAAGATACAACAAATATGGTTGAAATACTTAATCAAATTCTCTTAGGTATAAAAAAATACTTTTCCGCTACTAATTAAGGTAATCGATTATTTGTTTACTTGTCATCTTTCCGATTCTCATAGAGTATTGAGCCCCTATTTCCCGAGATAATTGATAAAACCCGATGATATGTCAATAATTAAATCATATAAACATTAAAAGAAGGTAATTATGAGTTTTCTCGAATATTTTATTTTAGTCTTGGGTATGGTGATGAAGTAGTTGATTTTTAATATTTTTTGTAGTCTCTTGAACTTAAAGAACCGTGCGATCAGATTTACTTGTATGAGCAAACCCACAGTACAAAGAATAATGAGTGGATATCCGACAAGGCAAAAGAAAATTGGGTAAGTCGTGTAGACATTTATGATATTTGATTATGTTATTATTGAGGTTAATTTACTTTTTTCAATTCGGTTTGAGCATTTATTTACTTTATTTATGCTTAAATACTAGGAAACAATGAAACGTAAGTGAGATGAATATGTTGAGCTTTAATAGAGAGGACCCAAACCGAGATAGTCTTGGAGGTGTTAATGAAATTTGGATATACCAAAGGGTATGGTTATTTGGTTCAAAAAGCCTCCGAGTAGAGCGGAGTTCATTGTACAATTCTTCTGCTGAATATGAAGATGAGCTAAGAGAAACAACACTCTAGAGCTCAAGTGGAAGAACTACAAGCTCAAGTAACTAGCTTGAAAGAGGACCTCGCTACACAAAATGATAATCGACCGCCAAACTCTCTCCGAGCAAAATGACATTCTCATGAAAACTCTCTCGAGCAAAATGCAACTATGAACAAAGTAATGGCTTTTCATGAGGGACAAAGGGATTGCCATATAATTAAGGTTAGCTTTTATTTTTTTTTTTTAGCCTTTACTTTATTATTTTCATTTTTCTTTTTATAAGACTACCATATGTGTAGCTTTAAACCCCGATTTGTGTTAGAAGAGGGCGATATTATGATTTATTTGTGTTCAACATGTGTAACAAATAAGGGAATGTGGTTCTCTAGTTTTCTCACTCTTGAGATTAGGTCTTGTTGATGCTATTTCAAGTTCAATTAGGTCTTGTAGATGATGTAGTTTCTTTGATTTTCTAGAGCATTGCAAGAATGGCGATTTGATTCAAACATAATATGTGTGCGATACAAATTAATTTTTTTAGCTAGGTTATATGTGTATTCATGTATATAGATATCTTGGTAAGATTGTACTTTGTACCAAATTGTGCTAGTTCTACGGTGTGAAGTAAATATTCTTTGATTTTAGTTCGTGGATGTAATGATTAAAAACAAGTTAGTGTAATTTTGTTATACTCAGGTCTTAGATTTTGATTGTGTGAAGGAATTACTTTGAGATCCCGAGATTTAGTATAAATGAAAATTGTTTCATGCTTGGTGTAAAGCTATGGCATTCGTGTTAATTACTTGAGGTTTTCAGAGATGGTTTTATTGAATACTGAGTAATTAAATGCAATGGACTTGGAAATAAAGTGAATATGTCTCCAATTAACTTGATTTCTTTCCTTGCTAGTTCGAATGAATGGAGTTGCTATTCATCTAGATGTTCTTGTTTGTTGGTGAAACATCGTTTTGACTTATATTAGCAAGCAATTATAATAGCAAATTCTCAAGATGCTTTTCAATTTATTTAACTTGTTAAGTAGACATGACTATATTTGAAGTTGATCATCGATGGATGTATCTCGTGGAAAACATATTTATTTTTTAACAAAGAGTATGAGAGTGAGAAACTATTGTGGAAAACGAGTGTAGTTTGTTCTATATATCTAAGCACCGAAGAAGCAGATGACTTGGTTACTTAATTTTTCTATTTTAACGCGTTCAGAGATGTTAGACTATATAATCGCTCATGGATATTTTTTTTCCTTATGCTTTCATCGACTTCTTTCTTTGCCTCTCATCTAAAATTTGTTCATATAAAGGGAATGCAAAAAGTCCTTATATTTAATATAACTAGGGCATATTGTCTCATTTTGTGCTTAAGATATTATCTTGTTTAATATAAATAATGTTTTTGGAATGGTGTGCTTTTACTTGGTGATACTTTCATTGAGTTATGTTTTCTTATAAATTCATCTTTTGATATGATATCTTTTTTTATAGGTGATATCTAAGGAGGAGAAGATTTCTGATTCATCGTTTGAAGTGCATGGAATTTATCTCAAGATATATAAGACATTATTTTTTTTTTTAGTTTATTGTTTTCATGTAGTTTTCATAACAAATATTGTTGATTGATTTCTAATTGTTTGATTTTGAGTTTTTTGTTAATGCAATATATTTTTTTTATCTTTAATTAATTTAGTTTTTATTGTAATATTTATTATTTAGTATTGATTACTGATTTAATATATATAAAAATTCAAGTAAATTGATAATAGGAATAATTATTTCACGATGAAATAAATGCGTCATAATATGTATCATTTTTATGATTTAAATAATAGTCACGGTATGTTAATTAATCATGACGATACATGTTGTCACTATATCAATTTCTTTAGTGGCGATTATTATCATCATAAATCACTAAATAATATTTTTTTAATGAAAAAAAATATTTTGTCACCATTTTTACATCTTTAACGACGAAAAAATATTTAGTCACTAAAGTTCAATTTTTTGAGGCTAAAAATCGGTTGTCATTTTACCTATATATATAACCACGATTTTTTTTTTAGGTCATTTTTTGGCAATTCTTTCATGACGAGAAAATGTCAAATATGATTTAACAATATATTGTCACTAAATCTAAACTTCTAGTGATGAATATTATTTTCATCCTTTGAATAATACATTATAGTGACAACAATAGTTCGTCACAATTTCACATCATTTTGCGATTAATGAAAATTTTATCACTAAATCATACTATTTAGTGACAAATTTTATTGTCATTTTATATGCACGATATAACGACGATCAACATTTCGTCAATCGAATAACAACTCTTTTCGTGATTTAATATAGAAAATGTGACGAAATAATCAAGCTTAATTGTGACAAAATTAATGTCACTAAAGTAACCTTTGTTTGTGACAATTATTTAAATCGTCATGTAAAGTTGAACTTTAGTGATTTAAATGCCATATTAAGTGATTTAATTTTTTGATGCCTAAGGTGACAATTTATGCGTCACAATAGATGGAAACATATAGGGACGATGAACTTTTTCGTCACCAAATGCCTTTTCATGATTTAATTAATATACGTCACATTTTTTTCAAAAATACCACGACTATAAGTGACGATCTCTGCTACAAAAAAAAATCATCACAAATTATCAATTGTGACGAAAAATGATGTTTTAGTGACGAATGTTTTCGTCTCGAAATCTCAAATTTCCTGTAGTGTCGCGACACACCCAGATTTAACTTCCACTTCTTCATCTCGGGTTTGAAGGACGATTTATTTAGTTATAGGCCAATTTCTTATTGGCGATGGACTTCGGCCCAACTCGCGCGATGTGCTCACAACAAGATTTATTAAAAATAAGAGTAACATTTCTGTGAAACAGATTTAGACTATGAACTCATATGATCAATTTTAAGGGATGTGATGACCCAAATTTCCGCCCTCAATTTATTCGTCATTGTTATTTTATTAAAACTCTCACTGTTATGCTGTAAAACTATCACTGTTATTCTATAAAACTCACTGTTATTCAGAAAAACTCTCACTGTTATGTAGAAACCAATGAATTCTTCACCCTTCCTCTTCAACAAGAAATTGATCGTCATTCTTCACCTGTTACCTAGATATTGGAAGTATGCTGGTGGCGCGTGGCACGTCGCCAGTAGTTTTGGCCGAGTACACGGAGTTCAGCGGAAACTTCAATTCCATAGCATATCAGTGCCTCCAGAAGCTTCCTGCGTCCAACAATAAATTCACCTACAACTGCGACAATCACACCTTCAATTACCTTGTTCATGATGATTTTAGTAAGTTTAACTTTATATGTCTTGCGGTGCTAATTAGTGTTGTTGCTGTTACTCGATTAGCTGCGATGTTTTAATTTATTGGTTTAATAAGAAGATGCTAGTTTTGCACACGGAGGCAGCAGGGAGCGACGAAGTGGCGATGTTTAGCATAGCGGTTTAGCGACGCGACGGAGATGGTGCGATTTCTGACCCAGCGGTTTCAGACGACAACGAGCTTTGGGGTGGGGCAATCTTTGTGAGAGCTTTGGGACGACAAGAAAGCAAAATATATCTGATATATTTGCAGTGTATGAGTCAGATTTGACCTGGGTTCATAACATGAACCAGATTTACACAAGTTTTTGTTCAAAAATAAATTGCGCTGGTCAAAATAACTCGCGGACTAATATTTGATGAAAAATTCCCTTGTGAATTTTGTTCACGGTATGAAATTAAATTTATAATAATATCATTTCATTCGTGCATTGATACAAATTTTTTTATAAATTAATATTATACTCCCTCCGTCGCGGAAGACTCTGCGCCAACTTTTCGGCACAGAGATTAAGAAAAGTTGTTTTATGGGGGTGTGTTGTAAGGTTATAAGTGGAGAAAAATGTGTCCATTTTTTGGTGTGCAAAGTCTTATGAGACAAACCAAAAATGAAAGTGTGCTAAGTCTTGTGGGACGGAGGGAGTAATATTTAATATTGCACACATATAAATAATATTTATTGAAGAGGAACTGATATTGAATTTGATTAAGTCGCACAGGCAATGTTAATTACTAGATTTATTTTCGCACTCCAAATTTCACTTGTAAATTTGTAGAATATTTTTGTGTGTTGAACTTAATACCAGTATTATCGTCCTTTTTTTATTGGTTGAGTAATGCACTTACTAAGCTGGTGGGTGGGGTGTAGCATTCAGTAGGACGACTAGACTAGAATGTTGAAAAGTTGCATAACTCCTAAAATTGATGTTGTTCCATTCCATTCCATTCCATCACAAAACAAAACATAAAAATTAAAAAGAAAGCAGCATTCCTTTCCATTAATGCATTGAAAAGTTGCATAACTCCTAAAATTGATGTTGTTCCATTCCGTTCCATTAATGCATTGAATTTATTAATTAGTTTGTGAATTGTTATTTCTTGGCATTATGTCCGTAGGGTAGATGGAAAATCGGGTCTCAAACTCCTGACAACCACAAGTCCAAGTGAATCTTCCATTTTTTGACATGAAACTTCTTTTTCGAATTTAATGATAAGCAAAATTAGGCAGACCCTGCATGCCGGTGGAGCTACCAAACATGGAAGATTGTGTGGCTGAAGCACCTAAATTAATTAAATGATAATCACACCCTGGATTGGATGGAGGATATTATCACAAATATTAACCAATTTTATTGTAGAGAAAAATTAACAATCATAATATGATCAACCTCTGTCTTCTTTTGGAAATTTTATGGCAGTAGAGTTGAACATTTAGTCATCTTCCCTCTTTATCAGACATTCATTCATACTGTCTTAGGTTAAATACTTTATACCTGCACATATTAACTTGACTTACTCATCTTTCCTCTTCAACATTATGCCACAAGAAAAAACTTCCTGCCTAGATAAATAATATTTGTAGATATGCAAAAGTATTACTGTTGATGTTTGACTTTCTGGAAATGTCAATGAAGTTGATAAAAACTGAAGGGACGAGTGAAGAGGATTTATCATCAAATTAGGAACTGATACAAACATATTTTCATAATATATTCAAATAAACATCGATTTATCTTTTTGCGTGTTAGCTAAAGACTATTTATTAATTGTCCAATGGTAATGTGTTATGCAAGAAATAAATTAGTACAGCATCTACTAATGGAAGTAATCATTGGAGGAAGTAATTTTTGGAAATACATTGTTTCATTTATAAGACAAAACTATATAATTTACACAAAGAATTGTTACATGATCTCAGCTGCAGCCAGATGCTGGCTTGTTTGTTAATGTAAGTAGCAAGATGATGAACATGGATAAGCAGCCACTGACAAGAGCAAAGCTTTCTCCTCCAATGAAATGGGCTTTCTCAGCCACTTCTGAAGAACTAACATCTTCATATTTTCTCAGAAAGATGGGCACTTTCAGTTTTGTTCATCATAATTTTTGATATTTTGAAACTGAAAATTTGGTGGGAAGATTTTTCATGATGGTTTATGTAAAATGCACTAAGTGTAGCTTCAGGTTTGGGGTTGCAAGGGCATGTGATATGTGGGAAAGCTTTTTCTTGTGTTGAGTTGGTAGATAGCAAATCAGGTCCAAGTTTCTCAAATATGGTTGTAGCTGGAAGGCCTAAAACTCATCCAATCTTGTTCTGCTTCATGATTTATTGATACTTGGGATGATATCTATATATTTTTTTAAATCAGATTTGATGAGATGGAAATTTTGGCAGGTGCAGGATGAGCCATGTTGGAACCCATTTGCAATGTACCAAACAGGGCAGAATGTGTGGCTCTTATCTTATGTGACCACCAGGATGGGAAGTTGCTATAATTTGTAAGATGAGCAGAGAAAAATAGAAACAGTAAATTCACCCTACATTTCCATGCTTTGAGAGAAAACTAAATTGTGCTGATGGGCAAACAATAGTAAAATTTTAAATTTGTCCCATTTCTTTCAGATGATAAACTTAGGCTGTAGGTTGAGGCTATTCAAGATTAACTTAGTAAAAGATGAATTATCAAAGTAGTGAGTTGCAAAAGTGATTAATGTCTTGATGATACAGATATGGGATGACCAGCTTGTGTTGTTGTGTGAACCAAAACTCTCATGACTCTGTCTGTCTGTCTGTCTCTATCATATTCATATGGTATTGTGAGCTTAAACACGTCTTCTAACATCTATCTACAAATGATCGATGTCTGATGAATAAGAAATTGTGTTTATTAAATGAAGGAAGGGGCAGGGGCAGGGGTTGGCTGAATATGCTTAACCACTCATGACTGACTGAAAGACTTGTAGTACAACAAA
The DNA here is from genome assembly GCA_037126765.1 of Stenogyne calaminthoides. Taxonomy (NCBI): domain Eukaryota; kingdom Viridiplantae; phylum Streptophyta; class Magnoliopsida; order Lamiales; family Lamiaceae; genus Stenogyne; species Stenogyne calaminthoides. The sequence goes on from JBBCBC010000018.1 coordinate 36,878,082, forward strand.
TTGTTTATCGATGATCGCAAGCTGTGGTGCCTTGTCGTCGGATGAGGCAAATGACAAAGTCTGTGAAGATGGAATCACATGGTAATACGATAGGTCCGTCACTTGGAAGCCCATACTCCTCTTCGGACATCTTCAACAGCTGTCTGAAAATCGGATTGTTGAGATAATCCAATGGGACCACAAATCGCCTCCCATCAGCACTGTAGATTGCAAAATGCCCCTTGTCCACAACTGATCTATCATGCCTCGGAAATGAGATGATGCTCTTCCGATGGAATTTCGGGACAATCTTTATCACTTTTTTTGCACTCATCATATTTCTTATTTTGCTTTGCTTTTAATCAAACTCAGCAACCGGTATTATTTATAGGAAGGAAGAATATGCATATTGGATTTGGACCTGTTTACGACGGACAACGTCTAATCACAATGTATTTAGGTAAGAAACAAAAAAAAAATCATACTTTTTTGCTAACTCCAACATTATGGTCCTTAAACTTTGGCATTCTGCTCACAATTTAACATTTTTATGCAAGAATATCTACACAACCTCTACATTAATAATATTTGCACAGCTTTTTTTATTACTAGTATCATAATGACATGGCCACTACGCACTCATAATTTCCATCTACTTAATTTGTTGTGTCAATTTCTCGAATATCAGACCCTACCTACCTATTGAACAAATTATAAAATGATTTCTCAAAAGGGTTTCGTAGCTCTGACTATGTATGATCAAGCGAATATATATGTGTAGAGACACACTTGTATGAGACCGTCTCACTATGAAACAAGACATACGTTGCGCATTGATATTTTAACACTTTGAAAGGGGTGAGTCTTATGTATTTTATATACACTATTATCTTTCCATTCTGACTTTTTTTTTCTTATTTTTCCTACCCGCATGAAATTAATATAACCTTTATTTTTTTTGGAATTTTGATTTATAAAATTATTGTTAGATAACTAGGAATTATAAGATATCAAACATAGTCTTAGAATGTGTGAGGTCTAAAGTGACAATTTCTATCTTTCAAATCATGTACTGATAATAATCTTCTTCTTATATTCCCAGAAGGAACTTGTGTGAACAACCACTACACTGTGACGTTTAAGAAGGTCTTCCTCCTTCACTTGTAAATATATAAATTGAGTTCATTATCTGATAATTATTCGCCTTTTATCTTATCTCCCATTTCCATATCGTGCCTTGTAAATGACAAATAATTTGCATTTGCTAATTTGTACTATGCCATAGCGTCGCGCATATCCGACTCATGATATAGGTGTAGCAGGTAATTGTTTTAGCTGCCAGGAATGGTGACAATGAGTTGGTAATTCATGAGTAAAAAATAATATTAAGTTAAAAATAATATATAGAGGCGTTTTATCTTGCATGGGATGATGATACAGTTAATATTCATTATATAGTTGGTTATGTGCTCTTGTAAGATCGCTTTATGCAGAAAATCCATAGATGTTGCCTTGTGCAGAAACAGCAAAAGGGAACATTTTGCCTGCAAATTTCATACAACTAAACTACTAAGCATGATCAGGACACATAATTAAATTAATCACCAATACCAAATACCAATAAATAATTTCCATCGATCTGCACATCATAATAAAATTTGAACTGCACGAACTGGAAGCCAAATCGTACAAATTCCACAATATGGAGATTAAAAAAAAAAAAAAAAAACACATCAAAAAGTATTCCAAAACCTCAATTTTTGTTCGAGTCAAACGGCTCACAATCATATACTTATTTTGCCCTCAGTGTAACTTTTCCTAGGCAGCTTAAAATCATTTGTGTGGAACGAAATAATCATTACAAGAAGGATGATGAAAATACTCAAATTACCAAGAGAGCAGAACTTTTTTTTTCAATCAAGATTTGCAATGACAGCATCCACAACATCTTGGGTGCTACTGTCTCCACCAAGATCTTTGGTCCGATATTTACCTTGTGCTAGGACACGCTTCACTGCAGTTTCAAGTCGATCAGCAAAAGATGGGAATTGCAAGTGTCTTAACATCATAGCTGAAGAAAGTAGCAAAGCTACTGGGTTTGCCTTCTTCTGCTCTACTACTTTCTCATTTCCTACATTACCCGCAGAAGCACCTTGCTCAAATATGGCATGATCTGCCCCTACATTACCTGAAATCCATCAAACTTACACTTATTATTTAATACACTAAAAAGGTGAGCATTAAACATATTAAATTAAACAACAGCATCAGTCTCTCAATTTTGAATGGGCAAAGAAAAATTTCCAAATCCGTGCATTAATGATACATACCTCCAGGCATAAAGCCAGTGCCCCCAGCAATACCAGCAGCTGTATTTGCCACCAGATTTCCATAGAGATTAGGAGTCACCTGCAATATTAAACATGGAACAGGACCCAGTAAAATTAAATTAAAGAGAACAAGAATCCATATGAGGTTAAAAGATTCGATTGTTAAAATAAATTCATCAACTTTTTAATATTTTTAAAACGAATCGCCTTTTATTATACACCACCTTTTATTTTTGCATTTCTATCACGAGCCTATTCTTTGGAAACATATTCTTGGCATGACAGTGCATGACATTGCAAAACTTAAAAGGTCGTGATTAAAATTTAAAAAGTGTCACATGTTTGAATTATTTGTAATTTTTTCAAAAAATTTCCAACTATCATGTCAGCTACAAGTTTGCCAGAAAACTATCCAGTGATTGAAATGCAAGAAGCAAAACTATGGTTTTGAAATGCTGGTAAAAATGGTTTTGAAAAAAAAAATCATGATTAAATTGTAAAAATGTCCAAACATCATGAGCTCAATTTCAATTAATGGCTAACCCTTAAAAAGATATGTCCCCCAAATTCATTTTCCCATCAACCTGGTCTTGATGTAAAAATAAACAACATTTAAACAAAGAACAGGCAAATTAACAAGCATACTATAAGGTTTCAATACTAGGTGGCTCTTGCTTCCTCCGTCCCTCCTATTACCGAGTTACCTATAGCTAGAGAATCTGTAGTACCAGTCTAACTTGAAGAAAAGTTACAGTATGAGTGACTAAACGTGACTGTTAAGTAGCATCTACTAGTGTATCAGATAACTTATAGAGATACTATAGTTCTTTACTATGTGACACAAGTCACAACTTCTAATCTCCAACTTGATGTAGTACACGTACTTATTACTTGGATCAGAAGAGAACAAGTGTGACACATTATAACAACTTACAACATGGTTAGAAAATCATTAGCACAGCAGAGTACTCCTAAATGATGAACCACAGATCATTTTAATCCCTTACCATAACATCAAATTGCTCTGGCTTGGAAACAAGTTGCATGGAGCAGTTATCCACAATCATCTCATTGTACTGGATACCAGGGTACTTGCTAGCAATTTCACGACATGATTCCAAAAATAAACCATCTGCAAGTTTCATAATATTTGCTTTATGCACAGCAGTCACCTTCTTCCTGTTGTTGAGATAGGCATACTCAAAGGCGTATTTTGCAATCCGTTCGGAACAGAACTTTGTTATGACCTACCATTTGGGATATAGATTAGAAACTTGAAATTAACTGATACTTGAAGCATTATGGAAGAAAATTGAAATCCACATGAAGGTAGCAATACTCTTTTATCAAGCCCCTTTGTTTCATATAAGTAAACAGTCTAACAAAGTTATGCCTGTGCATCCAAATCAACTGCCATATACTATATTCTTTATTCATGATATATGACCATGAAACCTAATTACTAGAAAATATGTATCTTCAGTTTTAATAAGCTAGGCATTTATTAAGTCGAACAAATTGCATAACCTGAAGTAAAACCAATTGGAAATGTAAACCAATTGGAAATGTAATTAAGCAGCAGCACATAGCAAGAGAAAATATCTAAAAAATCTATAACACCTTTAAGCTTTCAACGACTCCAGGAACAACCTCGTGCTCGAGGCCTGAGTACTCGCCCTCGGTGTTCTCCCGAATCACGACGATATCGACGTTGTCATGGCGAGTAGGGAGGCCCTGAAGATTAAAGCAATGCACCAGTGAGGCATATAGATCGAGCTCCTTCCTCAACATCACGTTCAGAGAGCTCACACCTCCACCCACGGGAGTTTTCAATCCGCCCTTTAGACAGACTTTATTCTTCTTGATCGATTCCAACACCTCCGGAGGCACGGTCTTCATATCACCATGGACTTCAAATTTTTCGAAGTAGACCGGCGCGTGCATAACCTCCATTACCTGCTCCACGGCGCCTGTAACCAGTGGCCCAACGCCGTCTCCGGGTATCAGGGTCACAGGCCGGGGGGATCCGTCTCCGGGTCGGGGCATGTAGGTTACCAATCGAGCCGATCGGCCTCCACATAGAACTTGCTTTACGGTTGGAAGCGTTCGCCTCAACATTTTCGACAAATTAGGGTTAGATTATGACGTTTCTTTCTGAATCTCAATTGGGACGGAACGGGGCCGATAATATGGACAAGGAAAAAAGAAAGCGAGTAAACTGTAAAAGACGGGCAAATCTGGGACCTTTTTATATTTTTTACAAAACAGAATTTTTAGTCGATCCAAATATTAAGAAAATAAGACCATTTCACAAAATCTTTTTTTTTTTCTTTTTTTTTTAAATGTTACCTTCTATTTAATTTTTGTAAATTTGTTAGTCAATAAATATTTTGAACCTAAATACTTTTATGTATTTCTTTTTGCATTTATATTCCTTCCCCAATTCATTTGCAATTGTGGTTGGAGTAACACTCATTTGAACCAAATTCGCATTATTAACCCTAATTAGTAATTCTCCTGTGTGATTTAATTAATTGAATATTATAAATTTTAATGTATAATTATGTAATATGAGACACAAATTATAATAAAAAATTAAATTAATTTTTTTTAACCTATCAATTAATATTTACTCCCTCCGTCCCACAATAACATGCACAATTTCTTTTTTTGTTTGTCTCAAGATAACATGCACATTTTTTAAAATGACAAATCACTCAAAACTTATACACTCACAATATTATTATAATTGATTTAAATAATACTAATAAAGCAAGTTTTTTTAGTTTTTTTTAGTTTGGCACACAGTGAACAATTATAGTTTTTTTCTAAGTAACATTAATAGCTTTTTTGAGTAAAAATGATTGTTTTTATGTGTATTGATGATAAATTTTTTTTCATACTAGTGAGATATATCGCCGGAAATGAAAATACAAATTTCTCCAAAAAAAAAAAAAAAAAAAAAAGCGAAAAAGATGAATCGAACCTACATCGGTGATTTTCAGCAGAAGTGTTTCCAATCATGACTCGAAAGACAAAAATGAACTCAAATGGTAATTTTCGATCGTTTGATAGGTAATTTTCGCATAAGAAAAGGTAGTCACTTTAGAGATAATTTTCGTAGAGGAGAAGAGAGAAAAGGGCGAAACAAAAAATAAAGTTAAATAATATATGTGTGACCTTAACGACCAAACGACAAAAAAAATTGAGTCAAGAAATAAACTCAAGTGCACAAAATAAAGTAAACAAGATTGATGGTATTTCTACAAAATGAAAAATATAAGCGTGAGACAAAATATTTTTTTTTTATCAAATTATTATAAATATATTACGAAATCTGAAATATTTTAAATTTTTTATTTGATTCGTCAGATCAATAAATATTTGCTCTCATCAAACTCTGAATATTCAGACGGATGGACGATCCTGTCTCATCAAACTTGAATTGCCAGAACATTTTTTAAGGTACGTTATTTTTGAGATTATAGTGAGAAAATTCTGAACTTTTTAAGTCCAAAAATCATTACAAGAAATTTTGTAGTCATTATCCTCTCATTGTAGTTTATGAAGCTAAAAAGTCTTTTGTGATATGTAGGAAACGTTCTTCAATGATGGGTCACATTTTAAATGGTCCACTATGGTCGCGCGGAATTTAATTTTAAAAAGTTTTCGGTCAAACGTTTCACGAACTGACTACAAAATATATATAGTATGGTCTTTAGTGGAGGAATGAGCATGAGAGATTAAAGAATTAGGTGAATTGAGGAGGTGAGTATTATATTGTGAGAAAATAACAAGTTGGAAACTGAAATTAACCAGTACTCTTGCAAGTCTTGGTAACTGCCGCATGATGATTATAAAAAAAAAAAAAAAAACACATATGGCACCACTCTTTGATGCACATAATGACTATTTAAGCAAAACCCTTCTTCAATATTTACTTCAAGCTTTTTTTTTTTTTTGACGGAAAATATTTACGTCAAGCTATATATATAACAAGTTGAAAAAAAAATCTACAACAAAAATATATATCTCATAATTTTTAGAAAACCGGTGGGTTGTGGGTGTGGGTGTTGGTATAATTAGGCGGGCGGTGATGGGGATAATCAAGTATTAAGGTGTCCAATGTTTGGACAATTTGGTGCATTGATGGTCTGTTTTTGGGTTCATTTTCAAGACAATGTAGAGCAAGGTGAGCAATTTGTAATGCACATCTTGAAGGATACTTCCCTTCCAACCGTATATCCATAATACCCTTGAGCTTCCTCCTATCACATAAATTGGGCTTCATCCACTCAACCAGATTCTGTTGTTTAGATGGACGACTGGGATCAAGTGCGCGCAATCCAGTCAGCATTTCTACTAAAACCACACCGAATCCATAAACGTCGCTCTTCACATACAAGTTCCCTGCACCAAACAAAGTTCAATTATACTGGAATTGCAGATGAATGAATACATGCATGAGTTCCGGTCCATACAAGTTAATTTACCTGTTGCAACATACTCAGGGGCAGCATATCCATGTGTTCCCATAACCTGTGTGGTAACATGGGATTTACTAGCTGTTGGACCCATCTTGGCCAGCCCAAAATCAGATAACTTGGCATGGTATGACTTGAGATATATATATCATCAGAAATATTGATTAATTACACAAACAAATTGACAAAATAGAATAGGTAGGAAACTAATTAATTGTTTACCAGGTCGAGTAATATGTTAGAAGCCTTGAAGTCTCTATAGATGACTTTCCTATCAGATCCGGCGTACAGGAATGCAAGACCACGGGCTGCTCCCATTAAGATCTTAAGCCGGATATTCCAAACAAGTGGGTGAACAGAAGCACCCCCTATTTATTTATTAAGGGAATTATAAATTACCATAACATGGAGAGAGATGGAGTATTATAGTAATTTAATTTCAGATGTAGTAATATTAATGTTAATTGGTTACTTCCAAAAAGATGGTTCTCTAAGCTGCCTTTTTGCATGAATTCGTAGACAAGCAACAACTCTGTATCCTCCCAACAGTAGCCCAATAGCTTTATCAGATTGGGATGAGATAGTCTTCCAAGAAAATTCACCTCTGACTGCATATTATATATATATGATTAATTATTGTGAATTATTTGATTAACCGTAGTAGTAGCTAGTATGAAGATCCAGGTACCTGCCACTCGTGGAAGCCTTGTAAGCTTTCAGAATTCAACTTTTTAACAGCAATGAGAGACCTGGAATGGAGCCAGCCTTTGTAGACTTTCCCAAAGCCACCTTCTCCCACAACAGTATCACTTCGGAAGTTTCTAGTGGCGGCCTTGAGTTCCGAAAACGAGAACACCCTCAAATTGGGTTGGGGCAGTTGCATCTGCATCTGCCCACCTGCCTCATCGCTGCTAATTCCCCAGAACCCGCTGCTGCTTGATGATGACGTCGTGTTCGTCTGCGAAGTCGCCGCTGCATAATCATATATAATTATCATCAAATCCCATCCCATGAACATCAAACAATCACACATATGCATCATATCATATATAGTAATACCTGAACTGAGTTGAGCAGGGGTTAGACCGGGAGTGGGATGGCTTTGATCACAACTCCAGCAGAGTCCCATGATATGTATATTGATCTAATTAAATCTTATATGCTTCCACTTTCTTCATATATATATATATATTATGTGTGCTAAGCTTTCATCCATCAATTACACAGCCTCTGCATTCCACCACTTCTCCCTACTAATTTTCGTCTATTTAATTACTACATATTTTAACAACACTACCTACCTCTAATGTGTTTTATTTTATGATCGACTCGTTTTAACCACTTTATTGCTATAATAATACCCTGACTGACTAAGTAATGTGTTGCAATGAAAAGTCAAAGTCAAACGGGGTTTCCCCCAAATTAATTTGAACGACGGTTACAGTTAGTCAACTATCCTTCATAACTCATAATAATTCAGCGCAATAATTATACCTTTTTTTTTACGGGAGCGCAATAATTATACCAATGTTTTTCATAATAGAAGCAGGTGATCGAATCCAGGAGGACATACCACCGGCCAAGATAATTCCTAGGTCGAAGCAGGTTCAACCGTGGCTCAATTTGTTTTTTATGTTTAGTAAAAAAAACAAAATAAGTATCACCTACAAAAAATTTAAATATATATTTTATAAATTTTCATATCATATTTTATAAATTTTTCTCATCATAAATACATTTATCCCACATCGAAAGTATTGGAAAAAATGTGAGAGAATATAAATTTAAAATTTTAAATATTTAATATAAATTAATAATTTAATTTAAAAAAAAAAAAAAAACTGGTTATTTAGGTTGGTTTTTTCCTCAACCTAAAATTTTGTTATATAGTGTTTTTTTTCAAAAATGGATTTATATAGTGTTTTTTGAAAACAGTGAATTATACTACTAAAGCGCCAGTTTATTGTATTTGTATATTTATTTATATTTCATTCTTGTCATCTAGCTACACCTTGCTTTTCAAAACCCCCACATTACGTGGCAGCTACTAATATTCCACAATTCATTAATTTCCTACACTTTAATTAAACTCAAAACTTCAACTTGTGGTATAATTTTAAATTACATTGTTCTCATTATTTGCCGAAACCAAAGGGATACTTAATTCATAAATAAATTCAACAAAAACAAATGAAGACAAATTAAGTAAACGGATTTTTTTCCTCAAGTTTAACCACATGCACTTTACTCGTAAAATTTGTTTTCTAATTATTAATTTGAAAAATTATGGTATTCAATAAAAATATATTATCGTTCATTTGATTGATTGAACTTACAAACAAGTAGAGTATCATAATTATGAATTTATAATCACGGTATTTTCAATGAAATTAACTCAATACTAGTTTCTAAAAGTTTGATAAATCACAATAAAAAAGTTGATGTACATTAGCATGAGCCTGTTCAAGAAACTTGTGTACGGTGTATGAGGTCAATTCATGCATCAAGTCAACATAATAAAATTAACCCGTCATCAAATATACAGAATAAAATTAATCAATGAATATGATCAGATCGATTAATACTGCATATTTTACCTTTTATTGCACTAGGAAAGTCAATTGATCGGAGGAAATAATGGCGTGCTCCACAGGACGAAGGTTTAAATAAAATTGGCAAATGCAAATATATAATTATTTCATTTCACACCCTAGACTGGGCAACTATTCATAAGTTGAATTAAAAGGGAAAAAAAGTTAAGTTAAATGTAGAGTGACGTCAACATTCCGCAGAAATAAAAGGGAAAAAGAAAAAGGGCAAAGGGAGCAAAATATATGTGAAAGAAGGCATATCATGCTATTGACTTAGGGCGGGGGCCTGAAGAGCCGAGCCAAAATTGGGAAGAGATCGGGATGTGTATAGCAGTATTCATATGGAATTCTCACCCACTCTACCCCTTCCTCTTATTGCTCAACCGAAATGAGTACCACAGTCGGTATGCATATGTTTGATTCAACTTGCGACTACTTTTTCCAATTTGATGATTGAAATTGCATTTGCAGGGCAACGACGCCGTTGGTGGTGGGACTACGGTTTAATACTCGGTGGGGAAGAGATGGTGAGGCCGGCGGAACCTGGTTGGCTTGCACTAGGGATGGCAAACCCCCAATTTTGGTATGTTGATATTACCAACCAACTAGTATAACTTATCTTGATTGATTATGTTTCATCTGCTATTATTAATTTTTGTTTGAAATTTTCAGAGTAAAAAAAGTCCCAAGGATTTTGCTGAGGAAGTAGCGTGAAAGTTGGATGAGTTGAATTGGTTCAATCTAATAGTAGGCGATGTTTGCTCTATGAGCATGCTTTACATAACCAACAGGCCAAAACATGAATAAAAGCGTGAGTTTCTCCTGGTATTCACGTCCTGTCAAATGCAAAACTGGACACACCATGACCCAAGCTAAGATTAATATGCCTGCTATATCATGTTGAAGGTTTCTGATGCTAATGATACTACAACTTGTTGAATGTTGAAGTAGTGGAGTAGTAGTGAACTAGGAAGTTTAGCCGTCTATTTCCTGCAGGCTCAAATGGTTTTGAGGATTTGGTTGGAAAATGTGGTGAAGCTGAAATTTGTTTGGAAGAGATGACGGAAATCCTAATGAAGGATGATGGGGGGCTAAGTGGCATCTATACACCTGAGTTTGAATACTTGTTGAGTTCCATTTTTGTTGAAGCAACAAACACACCTGCGGTACTTAATAATAATAATAATAATAATAATAATAATATTATGTGGTATTAATTCACATGAGGATGAGTTTAATTATTGATCTCATGCAGGGACGATATGGGACGAGGAGCACTTCCGCAGTGGTTGTGACAAGAGGCGGATCTGTATCCTTTTACGAAAGATATCTACTGCAAAACAATGTATGGAAGGATGAGATGGTAAACTATGAGATTGAGACGGCCACAAATACATACTGATTAATCCATCCTATTATATTGTACGTAATCTTTGTATGTCTACTAACTAAGGCGTCGCTTGTTCTCAGTTATCATTTTAAAAGGCACTGCATATTCTTATTAATGTAAAAAATATATTAGATAGGCCAGGGTAGCCTATTTCTCTTTATTTAAACGTACTTTTTCTCCTATTTACAAATGTGGTGTACAAGCCTTTGCACAAATCCCGTATCTTGGAGAGGCATTCAGAAAATAGATGAGCAGTAGCAAGAGGTTAAAGAAGGAGATGGATTATGGACAAAATAAAGTAAAGCCGTGGGCAGGGGGGGAATGTTCATCACAGCCTATACTAGTAGTGTACAATACAAGTTAGTAACTTATTCTCATCACCCAGGCAACCCTTGCTGCTTCATTTACATCTTAATCCTCAATTTCCATCAATTCATAGTGCATCATATTCCCAATTATTATTTTTCTCACATTTCTTGGGATTTTTTTTTTTATGAGTTGCAAGAGTATTCAAAACACAATTTCATACAAAATAAAATAAAAATTGCATTCTGAAAGAAATCCAGCACAAGTAGCAAGGATGGTTGGCTTATATTTTTGAAGGCCATGAAGGCCAGGACATTTGGTGACCTCATTATCTATCTGTCTCTCTAGTCTAACAGTTAAGATTGCACTTTTCATGTTCACCTGTCCTGGTATTGAGATTTTATGTATCCACAACAAATGAAACACTCACTCTTGTAGAACCAAACCAACCAGGTATACCAGATGCAACAATATGCACTACTGAAGGCTATAACCACATTGCAGAAAAATGAAGATGTAATTGATAAAGATGTGACAATCAGTCAGTCATAATCTAATAATTGACCATGAAATTCTAACCAGGTAGATACATCTATAAACATGGTACAGCTGAGATTCATATACAAAGTAGGGAAATAAACAAACAACAATTTGTAGAGTATGTAATTATTATGATTATACCTTAACAGAGAAAATCTCGACAAGGGAGTACCAGGTACCTGAAACTCCAAGGACAAGACCTAAGAGGATCATGGCGAGATCTAAAAGCAGATGCGTGGAGGTGATGTGATCCTTGAAAGTTAGATAATGAAAGAGTGCAGGCAAAACGAAACCGAGGAGGCAACAGGTGCTGCTCCCTACCAAGGACAAGAAGTCTGCGAAATTTGGGACAAACAATGCAATCAAACTGACGAGGACGACAAGAATCCACCTCATCCACAAGCAGTATGTCCCACCCCAAAATCTCCTCTCCACGACTTCATAAACAGGGTTCATCATCAAGGGGAAAGTAAAAAACAGATTTATACAAAGGCCGAGCTGAACGATAGTGCTGAGTAATCCGTCCCCCATGTTGGCTGTGATGATGTCTTGAGTGTTTTCCCCAAAGGCAAAGTAACCCATGGCTCCAAAGGCAGCGTACATGGCAGCAATGAAGGTGATGGTCAAGCCCAGAATTCTCCCAAACTTGGACCTGTCTTTCATCTCCGCCTCCAAAGGCAGAGCCATCCCAATCCCTTCGAACGAGTACACAGCCACTCCCAATCCGTAAAAGAAGGTGGAAACACTACCGAAAGCCTCAACCAGGGGCATTTGGTTGGTGAAGATGATGGCATCCTGAACCATCACCACGCCCATCGCACCCAAATCCACAATATCAGCAAAGATGCTCAGAGGAGCCAAGAGGGTTAGGGAGGGAATGGAATTGAGGGCCAATTGAAAGGGGAAACACGCCCAGATGTAAAAGCTCTTGCCCCATCCCCCAAGTCCAACCCCCCGGAATAGATGGAGGTTGGCCAGAGTGTTACCAATAAAAATGAGATAGCCAACGCAGAAACCAGCTTGGGAGAGAACAATCATGGAATCAACGGCGAATCTGCCGAGGGACCCACAGACGGCGAACCCTAAATCACCAAAAGATGCGATCTTATTATTATTAGGGGAAGAATCTAGGTCAAGCTTGGTGCGGGTATAGATAAGAAGCATCATGCCGCGGTAGGTGAGAAGGGCGACACAGATAATCATGATGAGGCTGGTTCCCCAACCGGTGCGCATGAATGTGTAAGGGAGACCCAGAACCCCCGCCCCCACAATCGCAATAAACACATTCGCAAACGTCTTCGGTTGCGACGACAGCACCTCATGCCTCCCGCCGGACAACAGCGGAGTCTCTTCTCGCGCCGCCCATGACCTGCCTTCTTTTCTCTTATTCAACCCCCCCATTTCTTCCGCACAATCAAATCAAATTCCCCGACGGCAGCCTGCCTGATATTTTTTAATAGAGATAATTCCAAAGGAGATTGAGGGAGGAGGAGGAGGAGTAAACATAATAATATAAGTATTTTATTTTTCTTTTCGAGAGGTGGGAGGAATAATTGACCACATCTCCTGGCTGGAAGTTTCACATCTCTGACAATTCCACTTCACTGCCTCTCTTAATTATTACTCCACATTACAATTACAATTACAATTACAATTACAATTACAATCACATCTAATTTGATATAAATTTGGGTAACAAAATAATGGGGAGATTATTTAGTAGAAATATTCTTACATAAAATATAAGAATACAATTCTGTCCTTCCTTTATATAATTTTTTTTAATTATAACTCAATTAGTCCACATCCTTGACCACCGCCTCCACCATTGTCATTTACCCCTGCCAATTAAATTTTAAACAAAAAAATATGTTGAAGAATATGACACTACAAGACTAACCTCATCATTTGGTCATTACAATTATGAAAATTGGGTCTAAACTAATCTGCACCTCACTACTGCCGCACATTTGCGTCAATATATGTAACATCAAACCAAACAACTATAACGGTGCAAATTTTGATAATTCTAAAATCTGAAAATTGTTCACAATCACCCTAAATTGAAAAACTAACAGAGGGATTATTCAGAATTCTTTTAATAATATGTCATGGAGTCTATATATACACAAAAATAATATGTCATGGAGTTCACATAAGACCCATCTCATATAAACTTTTTATAATATAATTTTTTTATAAAAAATATAATGATGTATTAATATATCTATCTTCCATAAAGTGGTTTAATCATATACGTATGGGGATCTTAGACCATCTTTTCGTATGTTTCTTTTTTTTCTCTGTCGTATGTCTTTTGGTACCATTTCTCCTTATCTCTCTTTTGAAATCTCTCTACATCTTTCTCTAAATATGTATCTGAATATATGATCTGTGTACGTATTTTTTTCTTTTTTTGCCTTTGAACTTTTCTCTAATCAATTACCGGGCGTTTGTGAAATGATTCCTTCATTTCTATAATTTGACGTGTTGGGCTTGATTTGGTATTGAAATAGTTTTTCATGGTTTTGCGATCTGTTTGGACATTATTTCCTTGTTTGTTGGACGTAGGCATGTATGTGCGCCCTGTTGAAATGGTTGTTGTTGGGATTGGAGGGACATGTTAATTGGTTTGCATTTATAGAATTTGAAGTTTTGAGATGCGAATGCAGATTGATATTTGTATTTGTAATTGTAATTGTAATTGCAGGGTAGCGTAGTTTGGATGGTGGAAATTGGAATTGGGAAGTAAATTGATGGGCAACACATGTCGTGGATCATTGGGTGGGAAAGCTTTTGAGGGGGGTTACAGGGAGCCCGAAGAGCAGCAGCAGAGGCCTTACTACTCTAATAAAGATATTACTTCGGGGCGCAGGGATTTGAGCTCCAAAAACGTCAGCACTCGGAAGAAATTAGATAAAGATAGGAGCAGGAGCAGGGCAGGAGCAGCATGATGAACAGCGGTAACCTGCAAAGTGCTTACTTTGTGATGGGTCACAGGACTGCTAACATCCAAGATGTTTACATGCTTGGGCGTAAACTAGGGCAGGGTCAATTCGGGACGACTTACCTGTGCACGGAGATCTCTACAGGGGTTGAATATGCTTGCAAATCCATAACGAAGAGGAAGTTGATTTCGAAAGAGGACGTGGAGGATGTGAGGAGGGAGATTCGGATAATGCACCATCTGGCGGGGCATAAGAATATAGTTACTATTAAGGGTGCATATGAGGACACCTTGTATGTTCACATTGTGATGGAGCTGTGTAATGGTGGTGAATTGTTTGATCGCATCATCCAGAGGGGCCACTACACTGAGCATAAGGCGGCTGAGCTTACTAAGATTATTGTAGGAGTTGTTGAGGCCTGCCATTCACTTGGAGTCATGCATAGAGATCTCAAACCCGAGAATTTCCTCTTGGTTAACAAGGACGATGATTTCTCTCTCAAAGCTATTGACTTTGGCCTCTCTGTTTTCTTCAAGCCAGGTCAGATTTTCACGGATGTCGTTGGAAGTCCATATTACGTTGCACCTGAGGTTCTTTTGAAGCATTATGGCCCAAAAACTGATGTCTGGACAGCAGGGGTCATTCTCTATATATTGCTAAGTGGTGTTCCTCCCTTTTGGGCTGGTAATATATATTACTAACATTCTTCTTCTTCTTCTTCCTTTTATTATTATTGATTCCATCAACTACTCATCTTGTAATAATTCTTCTTCAGAAACCCAGCAGGGAATATTTGATGCTGTTTTAAAAGGCAAGGTTGATTTCGATTCTGACCCATGGCCTCTTATATCAGAAAGTGCTAAGGATCTTATACGCAAGATGTTATGCATGCAACCTTCAGAGCGTTTGACTGCTCATGACGTGCTATGTATGTGGGTTTGCTTGCTTTATTGTGATTATACCCAGAGAATGAGATAAAAGTGATTTCATTCTTTCTTTTATGATATGATATATCTTCAGGTCATCCTTGGATATGCGAAAATGGTGTTGCGCCTGACAGAGCCCTGGATCCAGCTGTACTCTATCGTCTTAAACAATTTTCTGCGATGAACAAGTTGAAGAAAATGGCATTACGGGTAATAGCTGAAAGCTTGTCTGAAGAGGAGATTGCTGGGTTAAGAGAGATGTTTAAGGCCATGGACACTGATGATAGTGGAGCAATCACATTTGATGAACTCAAGGCTGGTTTGAAAAAATATGGATCCACCTTAAAGGATACAGAAATCCGTCAACTTATGGATGCTGCTGATGTGGACAACAGTGGCACCATTGACTATGGAGAATTTATAGCAGCAACACTCCACTTGAATAAACTCGAACGTGAGGAACATCTTTGGGCAGCATTCAAATACTTTGACAAGGATGGAAGTGGCTACATTACAGTTGATGAACTTCAACAAGCTTGTTTAGAACACAACATGACTGATGGCTTTCTTGAAGATATTATCAAAGAAGTTGATCAAGATAATGTACCCACCAAACTCTTTCTTTCCACTTCCGTTCCACCCATATATATATTTTGTTAATCTTGATCTTGTTCCTGTTTCTAATTAGGATGGAATGATTGATTATGGAGAATTTGTTGCTATGATGACAAAAGGCAATGCTGGCATTGGAAGGCGAACAATGCGAAACAGCTTGAATATAAGCATCAGAGATGCTCTAGTACTAGGACCCCTCTAGCTCTAGCATTTCTAACATGCATGTCACAGGTATATATATATATATATATATATATATATATATATATCCCTGTTACATCAACAGTAGAGTACTCCATAGTATGCTTCAATTTGTTTTAGTTGCATTTCGATGATGTAAAAATTAGATGCATGATTGGCATGTGTACTGTAGAATTCATTTTTGTAATGTTTATTCTTCATTTTGCAGCGAGTAAGAATGAGACTTTTTTGCAAAAGGGAGTCACCAGACTCCATCTTCCTTCATTCATGTAATCTTCATACCTAAGAGGAGGTGCGATTATTCATAACAAACACACATTTTACCTCTTCGCATGCTCCAGGCAAAACATGATATTTTTCACTATTTCAATTAATATTTGATCGTCTCTTCTTCATTTAAGCATGCAAGAGACAAAGAGAGAGGGAGACGGCGCTAAAATTGTGTGTGAAATTTTGTTTCTTCTCTTTTGTATTTTGTTAATGCTGTTATTTTTTCTTCAAATAACCGTATATAATGGTTTAAGATTGTGGTGTGTATAGTATTTTTTTTAATTTTTTTTTTACATATTTTATAGTGTATAATAGTTGGAGTGTGGAGTAACCTTATATTTATTGTGGTTTTTTTGTTCCTGTTCCATATTTTGTTGCATAAAATTACATATTTTTTAGTTTAATAAAATTGAATATGGAAATATTTCATATTTTTTTAGGATTGTGATAAATATAATGTCTGTTTGCAAATTCTATTATATGAATAGATTTAAAAAAAAAAAAAAAACTGTGTTTAATAACTTTTAAAATGAGTGATTCTCACCTATTTTTTAGAATTTACAAACAAACTTACAGTACAATTGACAAAATTCTTCCTCTAATCTCAATTTTGTTAACAATAACATAATCTTCTATTCTGCTTGGGGTGTTTAAAGTCATTTAGAATTGTGTTCATGAGTAATTTAGAGTGTTTTACTTTTTTTTATTAGATTAAAGAAGTTCTCAAAAGTTATAAGCTAAAAAAGTGAAAGAGGGTGCTTTTTGATAACTTATGAATATTTTTTTTAATTATTATCAATTTATTTTTTGCAAATAATATTAATTTCTTTTTAAAAACACCATCAATTTTTAATATTAATTGATTTTTTTATAATCATTAATTTTAACGCTTCTTCAAAAGGAATTTTTTTTCAAACACCCCCTTAGGCTATGTTTGGCAGGGTTTCGAATACTAACTTTTTTATCTTTGGAGGAGAAGTTAGCTTCATAAGTTTAATCTCATTTTTTCTAAAAGTGTTTGATTTTATTCTCAAAGTCACTGATTTTTTTACTTTTTTTTACACATGATTTTGTATCACATAAAAATTAATTTAGGAATTGCTAGTGAAATTATCGACGAGGCACATACTTTGTGGCATTATTGATATATTATAATTATTTTTCGTCCCATATTCGCAAAAGGTGACAAAAAAATCACTTTATTAAAAGTAGATTTTTATATTAAAATTTTGAAAGATTATGAGAATAATTTCCAACCTTATAAATTTTTTAATATTTTCAATATTACAATTTTATACAAATAATCTTTGTGATTTCTCAATCTTATAAAATACTTATTTATATATTTTTGCAAAATTTGAAAATATGTTCAGAAAATAGAAGAATTACATATCAAATCAAAAGATTTAAAAATCAACAAACAAAATTCAGAAAAGCATTTATAAACAATACTAATAAATAATAAATGTAGCTGAATAAATTAAGTATATATAACAAAAAAGGTAGCGTACCAGTCGGCATTGGTAAAACAATCCAGTTAATATATAGGTTAAACATTCAAGCTAGCTGGAAGTTGATGTAAAATTTCTAGTTAAAGAAGTGATTCGCAGTAAGAATGTGACTCAATTTATACAGCTATACATTGAACAAAATTGAGTTACATTACCATTGGACCTATACACGATTGAAATATATTGCTCAGAAGACGCTGCACTTCCAGTGAGCTATGTTCGCTCCGCACAAGATCTACTAAGAGCGGAAATAAGTGTGAAACATGCCTCCTGAAACAATCTCTCTCTAGACCACCCAAAATCCTCATAACTGATACAACTAAAGGAGTGCGAGCTTCCAACTCCTCCTTCTTGGCTGAGCCTAACGGAAGAATACAGTGCCGTTTATTATATTCAAATCCATTACTACTACATTCAAGGTACATCTGCAAGACTTTCTCACATACTGACACAAGCTCTGCTTCAACATTCTTCTCCTCTGACAAAGATGGAGGGCTATTCTTGAGTAGATCATGTAGAAAGTTTACATAATTTTTGTAAGACTCATTTTCAAAAGAAACCATAGGTGGTTCTGAGATCTCCACTATAGAGCATATTTTATTTATCTTGAGTACTAATGTGGTCTGTGAGTTCAATTCATGGGAGTGAGATGATATTGATGAAATGGTTTTGAGAAGTATAGTGACAGTCTTTGTAGACAAGGACTGCCAATGCATCCTATAAAGATCAGTCGCAACCTGAAATTTCAAGCTCAACTTGATTTAATTAAGCCAAAACCA
The DNA here is from genome assembly GCA_037126765.1 of Stenogyne calaminthoides. Lineage (NCBI taxonomy): Eukaryota > Viridiplantae > Streptophyta > Magnoliopsida > Lamiales > Lamiaceae > Stenogyne > Stenogyne calaminthoides. Next base: position 36,896,952 of record JBBCBC010000018.1, read on the forward strand.
AACAAATAGCAGTAGAACTAATAAATGCTTGAAATACAAAGAGCAACTAAGAGACACATCATGAGCTTGCAAAAATAGAGAAAATGTCTGTTAAAACAGTTACACAGATTGATGTGGCCGAGTAGAGAGAGGGCCTACTTTTGTTAATATTAAATCTCTTTTCACTAAATATTCTCTCATCTCACAACGCCATACAACAGAGAGCAGGGTTTGGATTGATCAATCTTGGAGATAGCAATACTTAGTTCATCTTAAGAAAAAGAAATAGTGTCACACAGGGGATCCTATCTTAATGGATGCAGGTATATATACTTCTGACCCTAGGGCATTCATATGAGAGGTAGTCGCTCCAAGTATATCAATATGCAAATTAAATCTAAGTGGCATAAGAATGATCATGTTTAATTGTTTCTGCTTAAGGCTTATGCTTGGAGATCCAAAAATTGCAAACCTATTTACACGGCAAAAGATATTATTAGATGACACAAGTCTAGCTGTTCCTTCGTGCATGATTAACTGTGTAGGGTGTACCTCAGTGCTACTCAACATGCCACTGACAATTGTGTTGAAGATGGTTGAGTGTGGTGACAAGCAGTGGGCCATGTGAAGGCAGGTCAAAAATCTTGAATTTACACACACACACACACACGATACGGTTTTGATAAGGACCCAATATTTGGTTGTTTAGGAATATGTATATTTACTTGCATTCACCTTCCCAAAAGTGAAATCGTGGGTACATCATTGGTTATAGAGAACAAGGGTTTGATCACAAGAAACAATAAGCAATATAAAAGGCTTTACACGAATGATTCCTGCCCAAGCAACTTGCCAAACACACTCAGGATTGAACCTGCCCAGCACTATGGCCAAGACTCGATATAATCTGAATGACCTACTTAAAGATAATCAAGACATATAAATAAGACTCCCTAACCCTAACCTCTAAGCCCCCCAAGTGAGAAAAAGTCCACTGGACAGTTATTGAAACTAAAATAAAGTAAAAGATAATAACAAGACACAATAATCTTCAATTGGTGTGTGGACCTCTATGCTGATTAATCCATACGCTATCAGGTTTTACCGATAGTCATCTACTTTATGGAAGTAAATCCGGGTATCAATACTATTTCCAATTTAATTATTCTTTTCTAGTTTAGAGCAGATAACATTCATTCTCAGACACAGATCATTATAATGGGATAGAGAATATGAACTAATGTACTTAAAACATTAGATACTTGACTAAAACAAGCAACAAGGAAGGACCTAGAACAATCACAGTTTGCGTGCAAGAGAGAGAGAGAGAGATAAGGATAAGCAAACCTGTATAATAAGTAGCTGTACAGCTATATGTGCTTTCATCCTCGAAACAATATATGCTACAGTTTGCATGTTGTCATCCTCATTAAGTACTCCATGGCCAGTAGATGATTCGATTTCATCATTGGGCAACTCGATGTTGTCTATGGTTTTCAAAAGCTTTACAAAACCAGGCAAGCTGGATTCAGCAGCCATATTTAAACAAAGAAAGATATCTTGCCATTCCTCTTCTGAAAATTTGTACCCTAAATCAGCAGCCAAGCGCATTAAGGCAGCCACCCCTGCGCTTGATGGACCCTGGCCTGAACTTTTTATAAACGCCACTAATATGGATACTACTCCATGCATCTGGGGCCTTACCAAATCAAAGAAATGGACAAATAAATCAACGAGACACTCTGCTGCTATCACACAACTTTCAGAGTCCCATATATTCCCATCAGGAGGTAAGGACAATGAATGGGAACCCTCCTCTTTATGCACATCTTTATTATCAACAGTGAAATTGAAAATCGGAAAGATTGAGCAATTGAAAACATTAGCCCAGAATGGCTGTGAAAAAAGTTGGCCATGGTCCTTTAGAATATTAAAAAGAACTTCCAGAGCACTCTTTCTGATGGCAGCTCTTGGATCTGATGTCAACTTTGATAGACCTGAAAGAAAATAATTGAAAATAATGATCAAATTTTAAACAGCATGATCAAGAGATATGCTATAAAAGATCCACAAGATTGATTCCTCTCAAGTACCTGAGAGCAAAGGAAGCCAGAAACATGTATAGTCATCCTTATCTATGCATGCCTGACCATCCAAAGCATTGTCTGAATCATAGGACCCTTTTTTCACTACAAATAAGTCCTCCGTCTGCAAGTTTGACAGCACAAAACCGGAGAAAAGCAATAGCATTTAGGCTAACGTCATTGTTGAATCTACTATTTGTGAACGTGATGAGGCACTTAACACAATCAGTAAAAGTCAATGCTTCTGTCTCAGTTATGTAGGTGAAATACTCCCGCACTATTTTCTCCATTGTTTCAAAGGCCAACAAGACTATGCTCTTCCTTTCATCAGCTGCAGCTGCTGTGAAAACCTGAAAGAAGACAAATTTCCAAATGCTTAATTGATTGAAGACAGCACTCACTTGGAATAAACAAGAAAAGTTACCATGAAAACACTCTTCCATCCGGATTTTATGTTATTGACCCGACTGAGAACCATTTGCGAGATACATCGCACTATCAATTCTCTGATCTCTGTGGAACAGCTCTTCTGCATCACAACCGCAAAGGGCCTCAAAAACTCATTTTGGAAATTGTAGTTTGCCAGCTCTTCTCGTTCTAGGAATTTCATAGCAAGTTGCCGCAGTGAGTCCATGACAAAGATTGCAACAGAAAGATTTTCTGACAAACCAACTGCTACAAAAAATTCAGAAAGGACGCTCCATATGCGAGACCACACTAGTCTTATGCGATTCATGTTGTAATGGCTGCAAAAAACAGAGTAATCAATTGAGCCCATAGGACATTAATAATAAATCAGGATCAGCACTTGAAATTCAGGAAAGAATCTTACGCAACTTCCACGATTTTTGTGAGGCAAAACACTCGTGGATCAGTTGGAGACTGCAATTCTGACATGGAGACTTTGCAGAGTGCTGTTACAAAAGCAACAATTGCCTCACTGTTTAACCTTTGGCTGTGAGCAAAAATGTGGTTTAATTCAAAATTTCCAATTTGATCAAGCAAATACAGGTTAGAAATGAAATGATTGATTTGCTCTGGAGTAACAAGACCAGGAGAGTTGACAGAGGTGCTATCGTAAGAGCCCCCTCGAACAACTGCCATTACAGCTGGATTCTGGAGTGTTCCCTTTCTCTTCAAAGATGGATAATATTTTAAAGTAATTTCTTCAGATTCAGAATTCGATGTATTAAGAAAGGATGAATCAGAAGGTGCTCCTTCTCCCAAGAGCTGCAGATTCTCAAACCGCGATAAACATGTCAATATGTGTTCCCATGCTTCCTGAAGATAATTTCCATCTTCAATGGCAATTGATATGATAGCCTGCCAAAACAACAGAGTTTTCCATCAAATCATTTCATAACATAAGATAACTACATCTATTTTCAAAAGTTGATAACATTGGGAAAACCAAACATCAATAGTTTATATCTCATTGCATGAAATGATGCGTACCTTGACAGCATCTACATTTTTTTGCTTCATATCTGCAGCACAATGCAGGTATGTAAACTTTGCCACAGTGGTAACAAAAGCATCCCTCTGGGTCTGCATGCCCATTATTGCAGTAACATGTACAGCATGTCGAAATCCCTGCAAGCACTGAGAAGTAGCTTCCTTGTCATCACTCTGGTCCAGAGTTACACTAAATGCAGCAAGCATTGGTCCCCAGCAAACTTCAACCATGAACCTCAATATTGCAGGATCTGCTACAGCATAATAAACAACTCTGCACCACCAAACAAAACAATAATCATAACTTTGCAATTATGACATGAACAAGTCACTAAATCTCGAAAACAGAAGAAAAGAACTAGTAAAGCTGGGACGTACTCTGAGGATTTTGCTTTAAACTGCTCCTGAATATGCTTTAACAGATACCCATTTGCACCCAATGGTTTTTCTTCTGTCTGCTTCCAGACCAGATTCAGTATGCCATCCAAGCCCAGCAGTTTATTCAGGCTGTTTCCTTGCTTGCTTTGAGGAGCAGAAGAATCAGCCTTCATTTTGATCTCATTTTTCACGATTTGATCATACAGAGTGCCCAAGTAATCTTCAGGTAGGTCCTTCCCATCATCTATCCCTCGGTTATTCCGGATGAAATCAGCCTTGGACATCTTAAGAGCCAAAATCCAAATCCGACATAAGTCAGAAGAAGCCGCCATCATACAAAATAACAGTTAACATATATAAATAACGCACAATCCAGTCCAGCATAAATATAATATAGTTTTAAGTTTCTACCTTGTGTCAATGTCCTCGTAGATAAAAAGTATGCAATATATTTTTGTTACTGCAGCAGATAAAGTTCTTCCTACCTTACTAGCTTTAAGTTGCTGTCATGTCCTATTTAATTCAAATGCTGAAAGTTTTGACGCGCTGGAAACCAGTGATGGATTACTGTGTTATAGAAGTTACAGACTAATATTCCATAGTGTATTTTAGGGGTGCAAAAAGAAGTCAACCTCATTAGTTAGAACAGTTTGCAGTTGAGTTATAAAGGATATCCATTAGAGGGCGAATTGTGGCTCATACTATGACAAGAGTGATTATAATTTCTATAAGGCTAAGGTTGTCTGACGCCTCAGCTTTGGACCCATCTCTATTTTTTCTAGCTACATGCTTCCAGCAGATACTACTGCTTTGCATTTCTCATTCATACATATAAAGGATTCAAAGTCGAGTAAGACAAAATCCATGAGCCTGGTTTTAATTATTTTGGAAGTGCTAGCATAGAAGTAGGGGATACACATGGTTAAGAACCACTTCCGCAACAAATTAGAAAGGAGATCTCCATCTCAGTAGGATAAATACAAACCTACCAACATTTAGCATTTATCAAACTAAATAAAATTGTAATGATTGCATCCGAGTCTGGTATAAGATTTAACCTTGGAGGACATGGTAAAAAAGAATAAAATTATACACGCAATCAAGACAAATATGGGGCTAAAATTGTGTGAGTTTGATTCAGTTAATCAACTAGAAAAACCTCCCAAATACATGCCAGACCAACTGGGCAGATAAGGGTATGTCAATACTTCAGAAAGTGAAGCTGCATGACTACAAAGCAGGAAATAATTTTTTGAAGAGTTTAGATATCTCATTCCATTTTCTTACAAAGATGAGAAATATGCCATTTTCTTTTTATTAAACGGAATTATATGTATGATAATTCAAGGTGATAAGGTAATAGTGTTTCTTTCACACTTCTAGAGGTATTAAGTTTCTATATACCAAGTGTCTAGTGGTTGGAAATACTGCATTAGGCCGAATTGGAAATACTGAAGTAAGCGAAGCATCACATGTGGCCTATCAAGCACAGAAAGTAGAACTAAAAAGACATTCACAAAATAAGGATGACCAATCTCATCCTTAAACGTAATTTTCCCTCCATGCAAGCTTCCATGTCATTACTTTCTACGCTACTCTTTAGAAATATTTCACCAACACATTATTGCATGTGTCAAACACGCTATAAAAGATGATGGAAACTATATATTTTAAGGATAAACTGGCAGAACAAAGAGAAAACCAAGGAAAAGGTAGGTACCTTATCCTTTACCATACTATTATGGGCATCAGTGTTGAGCATTATCACTGAGTAAGCAAGGACATACGCTGTATCTGCGCTGGTGAATGAGTTTGGACTGCATTTACAATAGCGTTCAGCAAATTTCTCCATGATGCGGTCAATCTTTTGTGCTTCCCCAGGTAACCTAAATCCTCTTAAAAAGAATCTGATTGCTTCACCAAAGCCCATGTTCTCAAAGTTAAAGGAATCTACATATGCGTGCATAACTTTCATAGGGAAGTCCTCTCTTTCACCAAAATAATCGCCAATCATACTTTCATTCAGGCCAGAAGTAGTTTTGAGAAAAGAAGCCACTTCTTCAGGGGAGCTGCCAATTTTTTTGGTGCTTATTAAGTAATCAATCCCCTTGGATGGTTTTCGATTGAACAGGGCGACACCTTTCTGCATTCATTATATTGACATAAGCATTTTAAGTAAGTTTTTTTAAAGGTGGGAGACTACAGTGTTACACAATTAAAAGTTTTACTACATTCATCATGCAAGGATATCCATCCTCATGGTAAGTAGCCAATCAGTAATGATTCAAATGCTAAAATCACAAACCTGAATTTCTAATTTATAAGCTCTACGCTGCTCGAGTGCCGCAGCGTTGGAAAATTCAGAATTTCCTTCTGGATGCAGCAGCTCATAGTCAGCAGCATTATGTGCATCATCAATGAGGTAACTGGGATTCTCGGTCAAATTTTCATGATCAGAAGAAGACTTTGCTTGATTAACTTCCCCTACTTTCAGCTGCTGGTCCATCCATGATCCCATTGATTTAATAATCCTAACCAAACACTTAACTGATTCATGACGAAATGTCATATCTTGGGCAGGAGACAAAGAGGTGACAGAACCAGGTGGTGGGCCTAATGCAGTTTTCAGAAGACCATTCACAGTCCTGCAAATATCTGAGGAAATTAAAGGAAGGGCCTTGATTGCAATTTATACAACATGCACAAAACAGTCCTGCATGTAACAGAAAGAAAGAACTCAAGGAGATCTAACATACTTATAAAAAAGACAATGACTAAGAGTCAATAGCACATTGATTTCAACAAACAACTTGACATGATAAGTGAAGCATGTTTTTTCCCTTGTAATCTTAATTGTAACATGAGGCAGAAATCCAGGTGAAACTAAAATCTAAAGAAAATCGCACTCCTCTAGATTAACTCACTCAACAAAGTCAAATTGGTATTGTAGCAATGGAGGGAGAACCAGAAAGTATCTTTGCTGGAATAAAGTTTGGGTTACAAACCTTCAAATATCCTAAAACAAAAGAAAAAACCCAAAATTATTAGAGTATATTGTACTAGAGAGATCCCAAAAGATGTTTCATTATTTCAGTGACCACATGCACATGAGGTCCAATTTGTGTCCCTTCATGATCTGAAATGGTTATAGCTAATGCTGCTAGAAGAAAAGTAGACAAGAAGTGGGCAAGTATGAATACTCAGACTATATTCTAGCATATGGATTTGAGCCTACAAATACTCACAGGTTGCTTGGGGTAATTGAGAGGTTTCGTTCCCCGCTTTTGGAATATGAACCATGAAGTAACCCCACCTACTCTGATCCAAGAAAACATAAATGTACTAACATACCAAGCTTCCAAATCCCTACTCTCAAGTCTATCATAAATTAGGTAGGAAAATGCAAGAAAGAAAATACGGTCTCAACGGTCTCAAGATTACAATTCATTCCTTCATGTTTGAATCTCTAGTCTCTACTCAGGCAGAAAATGAAAGACCAAGTGTAAGTGCATTCTCCAATATTTTATGCAATCAATCAGTATACCTGCCTCCTTTGGGAATTGGGATTATTTACTTTTGTGATCAAGTTGAATTTATTAAAACTGACCTTTAATAGCTTGGAGTTTTGGCATCCCAAAGTTAATCATTTGAAGTAAACATAACATTGTTTGTAAACCATCACTTTCTATATTCAACACTTAATAAATCTAACTTACATTGTATATCTCAAGTAAACAAGCTCTTAGAGTCTTTTTTTGTTGCTAAAAATCATATTTACCACCCAGCTAGCTGCTAAAAATAGCAGACAGAACCCAGCAAACATTAGTGCAGCCTCAGCAGGAGAACACAGGTTCAAATAGAGACATTTAATCATAACAAATGCTCGGATATAAGTTCTCTGTACCTCTCAAAAATGTTGGGAGCCTCCACATCACAGTCATAGTTGACAAAGATATCAATAACAATCTGTGAATCCTGGGAGAGCTTATCCAGTAAACTCAAAACAGTCATCTTCTGCAAGAAACTAGGTTGGAGCACATTCTCCAGTACCCGAAGAATCAGCATGGGGAAAAAAATCCCAATCTCTGATTTCAACCCGGATCTAAATTTCGACAGTAGGTTCCAAAATATTGAACAAAGAAGTTGAAAAATAGTCATTACAGATAGTGCACTGTTCTTCAACAATGATAAGCACAGGTATTGCTTGACCGCATTAAGAAACCTGCTACGAAAAAGAACATATTAGGTATTCCCAAGGATATATTATCCTCTGGATTTAAATGAACTAGAAATGCATGAAAAGAACCTAGACAACAAATATGTAAGCATGATCGTCTTTACTTTGGTCAGCAATTTCACAATGCACTGAAGAGATTCTAAATTGTCATTCTCATTGCTGAAACAAAAAAAAAAGACCGCATATCACACTGAGACTCCTCCATACTCCATCCTTAAATTTTACCTTCAGTATGAAGTAAATAATATGATCCAGCTATATAACTTTTACTACGATGATCCTCAACCATAATTAGGCAAGATATCTTAGACATGGTGTTTAAGATCTTTGTGTTAAGTTAGTTACTCAAGATATTCAACTTGATCACACATTTCCCCTATTACACATATGCATGTAAGTTGATTCAGCTGTGACTAGCAAGTGCATAGGAAATTTTAAATCACTCAGTGCTTGCCTCTCATTGGAACGCCAGATGGGGCCTGCATTGGCCATGATCACATTCAAGAGCTCCAGCGAGAGGATTTTCCCCCTCAAAAGAATCTGATCATCAGAATTCTCCTGGGCCGAAAACTTCATAGATAATTTGCATAAGTTCTTGTAGAGTGTAAAACCATCCTCCCTAATCTTACTGTAGCCACTCAAATCAGAAGCCTCATCAACAGATTTTGAACATTCTTCATCAGATCTTTCTTCAGAAATTTTGGAACCATTCTGCAGATCAATGGATAACTTCATATTAGGAGGGGTGTCCTTAGCCTCCACAATTTCATTGACGAAGGTTTGTGCAAAATGTATAGAACTCCCTTCATTGAGATTTCTATCAGCAAACTCCAGCAATTCAAATACAGAGACATTCTTGAAGTTAACAAGCATGGAATTCTCTTCCACCCTGGTGAAAACAATGATCATCATTTGGGAAAGAACAGACTTGGCACAGATCTGATTGGTACCACTATGACCACCTAGGTATACATTGTAGCAGGACCTGGCAATATAGATGAGGCAATCACCTCGGATGAGTATGCAGGGGGAGCGGACAGCAGAGAGCAGGACCTTGAGCACCGCAAGCTCAATAGTCTCGTCGCCGAGGGCAAGACATTTGCAGACAGAGTCGATGAGTCGGAAGATAAGAGAGGAATCCTCTTGTTGGATTTCACAGCCGCGAATGAGGCCGAAAGACAAGAGCCGAAAGGCACAGTCGAGAGCAGGCTCAAGTACCTTAGGGGAGCCGGATTCAAGTGCCATGATGAGGGGACGAAGCAAGAAATCGGCATCGGAAGAGGAAGATAGGCCGTAGAGAGGGGAGCAGGAGGCGGGATCGGAAGGATCGTCGACCAGAGTCTCCAGCTTGTCGAGGGCTGATTTACACGCGGAAACCAGCTGGGATTGTTTCCTCCACGCCACATTCTTGATTATCTTGTCCAGTGAAGGCCCGAGCACCCACCCACAGCGGGACGCCCCACCTAGGGTCTGTGACGCCGACATCAATCTATCTCTTCAAATGCATTCACCCAACTACTTATTCATTGATTTCAATTCTATACATCAATAATCAATTCTAGATGCAGTCGTTGGAAATCACAAGTTATTCACCGTAAATCGGATCCTGCGTTTCTTTCGCTTCCGACCTCTGGGAGGTCTCTCTTATTTACAGAACGAAAAATTCATATTTCAACCTTTTTTTCCCCCTTTTGCCCTTTTCTTTTTTACTTTTTTTTTTCTTTTTTTAGGATTAAATTTTTTATAATCCAATAATTTTATTTTAAAATTTGTCTAAATTATTTTAACTTTTTGATTTTGATCATTTAAGTTATAGCTTGCTTTGCAGGATTAAGAACACCTTTTTAAGATTAAACTATATTCTTAAGCGTATAACTTTAAATCAAGATTCCTTTATGCTTCTTTAATTCTTCATGTGTATGTTGTAGCTAACTGGCAAAATGTGGAATACATGACATTTCTGTTGGATACCACAAGCCCAGAAATTGACCAACTCGCTTGTTTTTTCAATTGCATCAGATCATATTCGATAATTATTCAATGTTAATTTCAGGACAAACTCTTTTGTAAACCAATTTTATCACTGATTTTGTATATTTAAACAGTATTAATTTCTTTATTAAAAGGGATTAATTTAACAGTAATAATTATTTCATTAAAAAATATTAATTGTTTTATTGAGTGATGGTTGTGAATCAGTTGTGTGATAAAATTGTTTTGCACTAGACCAACTCTAATTTCAGATACGTCATTCATAATAAAAAAATGAACTCATAAATAAACGTGTTATCCTAGCCCTGTGCAGCTTCCTAAGGTGCAAGAATACAATGTGATTGCATGAGAAGGGCAGGTGACAAGGGTATATCCTCACTGATAACATTGTTTCAAACCAAAAATCTTTGTTTTGGCATGTGTTTTGCTACTAGTAAAGTAGGATGCACATATTTTGGTTGTTAGGAAAATGCATCTGTAATGAAGCACGGATGAATTTAGGATGTCATAGTTGTTACTTGTTAGTACGCTTTAGTAATATGTTGTGTTCAAATACATCTAATGTGACCATTTTTGTCAATCTGTTGAATTTCTCGTGGCCATAAATTTGCCTAACATGTCCTTTCTCATTTTAGGTATTGTCCGGTCTGCAAGAAACATGTCAAGCTGAAAATTTTAAAACTATTTTTTTGGGAAGATTCTCATACAGTTAGTCATTTCCTGAAGAATGAATTAATCGAAGATTCTAGTACCAAATAAATTATTTAAGATCTTATAAGTTATTTTAACAACTTTTTTTTTTTTTTTTGCCAAATAAATTCTCCGAGCTTATTAGTTGAACTAAATAGTCTCTAAATCCTGGTAATTAATCCCTTCCATGTGCAATTTGCAGCTCTATTTGCTTGGGAACTTTTGTACTGAAACAGTGAAAGAAGCTACAGTCATGGTTCAGTCCATCGAGCTACGTTTCTCTTACACCTCAACAGTAATACCTTACATTTTCGAAACCGAACCAAAGAATTATCATGGCTGAAATATCTAATCAAATATCGTCGATACTTTAAATTCAATTTGCAATTTCAACTTTCAAATTTAACCTAAAATTAGTATGTAATTGTTCTGTTAAATGAATCAGCATCAATTTTAATAGAAATAGCAGTCTTGGAATATTTGTATATGCATCTTTTAATTACACAATAGCTAATAGCAAAGGATGTGAAAGAAAATACCACATAGCTTTATCTGAATGATTTCATATTCAAAACATTGTCAAATAAACAACATTTAACTATTTATGATTAACATAGAATTTTCATTATTTTATAAGCAGAAGGTGATTATGCAGAGAAAGATGAAGAAAGAAACACGTAGATAAATGAATTCATTCAGAATCCAGGAGAAGGAAAACATGTATCCCCGATGAAGAAAAGGAGAAAAAAGTTAAAAGAGATATCATCCCATTATTAGTAATCCCATTATTAGCAAGCAAGCAGCAGGCTGCTATTATATATTATTGCTAAATTAATTGGAAGCTCTGTTTTGCAATCAGTCGTGAAATTTAGCCTCTGCTTCGAGGGGATACTTCACCCAGTTGTGACCAGCACGAGCTCCCAAAACCGAACCAGCAAACATACATAACGCGAGAGTAGGAAATGTTCGAACAAGAGATTGAGCAAAAGAAAAGCCTGCGGGGGGTATTTCTGAAACGCACATGACCAAATTAATCAAAAAACAATAAAGCATATGCCCAAAGCTTAATAGGTCTACCCATATTACTTAATTTCTGATAAAAATACGAGTACACTTACTAATCAAACGGTTTTTTAAATTCCCAAAAGTTTGACAACCTATAAACCCTCCTACACAAGAAGATGCTGCTGTCATATCCATCTTTGCCTTGATTGAATCCTCCATCTGAAAGTAAAACATAAAACAGGCATTGTGAAAAATTAAATTGATTACAAAGAGAAATTCCCCAGTTTCAACTCTTGTGGAAATTAAATCATTACATCAACTACAGAGAAGAGACATCAACCAAAACTAGAAACACGAAACTAAGGTGGCAAATACATTAACTTCATCCAAACAAATAGACAGTAAATACATTAACTTCATCCAAACAAAGAGACTATATAAACACCAGTCTTATATCCCTTTAATTCTGTAAGTATGTTCGTTTCGGGACTATTACAGCCGGATTTTGGACTTTTCAATCTAAAACACCCAATTTGTTTTGTTTTGAGACTTAAAAGTAAGAAATTTAAAATCATATTAATCATATATCACTAAAAAAAACAATGTAAGTTCCTATCATCAAGAAAATATTATAAATAAAAAAAAAATATTTTTTATTCTTTCAATCCATAAAAATCATCTCACTTTTTATCAAGAAAATAAACAAAAAAAAAAAAAGGATTCCAATCATTCAAAAAGAAAAAAAAAAATAATAATAATATCAAATCAATCAACTATTGGAGTTGGACTATCTCATAAAATTAAAAATGAATCAAAACAAAATTAAATTTTAATTTTAGATAGATTTTATTTAAAAAGATTTTGAAATCTTAAGAATTCAAAATCCGAAATATCTGACGCTCACTATAATCCCAAAACAATCATACCTTAAAAGCACGGACCTAGTGCAACTATTATAAAAAATCAACAAAAAATACCCATTCAATATTTCACCGATGCATCACCAAACATGGTCAAAATTAATTGTTAGAAAACAAAAATAAAATAAAACCAATTAACGTCTCCATCCAAACAAGAGAAAAAATATTAAAAGTTTGATTGGTGGAATATATCGCAAATAACTTACAATACGTGCATCGAGGGATGAGACTGACGGAATTCCAACATAAGAGTGTGGTCATAAAGGGGACTCGGCGGTATCCACTGGAACTGGAAACCTCTTCTCGCCGTTCCTCTCGCCGTTTCGCTCATGTTTTATTTTTTATTATTATTTTCTTTTTAATGTTAGGGTTTCAACTAACTATCTCAGTTTATACTGGTCATGGTTATGCGATAGTATTGGGTATCATCATAGTATATGACAGAAATTTACAGGCAGTTTGTTCAAATTGTTTTTTCTTGTGTTCTATTTTTAATTTAAAAATATCTATAGTATATATTAATCTATAGTATAGTATATATATTAAAAAATAGCTTGTTTTGGGAAATCATTTTTAGACCATTCTACCCCTCTAATAATTTTAATTGTGTAAATAAGTCCTACTAACTCTCCAACAATACAAACGGTCAGATATTAAAATGGAAATATCTATACGAACGAAAGAAGCGATGTTTCTATTTAATAAAAGGTAGCGTAGCGGTTCAAAATGTTGATTGGGGGAGAGATCTATAGTATCAAAGGGACCAATCCCTATATTCCAATATAATGAAATCACGGTTGGTCCATCGCTCATGAATAGGGGCCCCTTCACCTCGTACCCTCGGGCATGCCCATTTGATTGAATGAATCAAGGATCTTACAAGATCATAAAGAAGAAGAGGGGATCATCAATGCTTTGGCCCATGAGTAGGATTTCATCTCGGTTTTGAGTCGAAAGGGATCGCTCCTCCATTAACATTCAATGAGATGCGGCTCATACATGGACATAGATAAAACAACAGACTTTTAGAAAGAAGGATGCTAAAATTGAGTTTGAGTCTCACATCATGGAATTTACCAAGATATGAATGCTCGATTCAATGGGTATTGAAAGCCTCTCGACTATAAAAGTGCGGAATTGAAGACCAAGAAAGTAGGAAATTAAAGAGTTAAAAAAAGTGCTTGCTTTCTCGATAGTCGTCTTGGTATTGGATCAAGCTCTTACGTGAACATGAATTCAATTCTATTTGTTTTCTTTATTCTTAATAGAACCCCTTTACGAAACATTTTTAAGACCCCCGAAGCCCTCTCGAATGAGTTCTACTATAAAAAATTTCAACGTATGCGGGGGACAAATCTTTCACTCCTTTGAGAAGTGAAAAGTCTGTGACTAGATAGATCTGAAAGCCGGATCTTGACGGGAAGAAGTGGCATTTGGAAAATATTCTTGACTTAACATTTAGGTTTGGCGTAAACACCTTTGTCTTTTAAGCACTTAGCGCTAGCGTGCCATTGGTAATGATTCTACTACGGTGCCCACAAATTCAAAGTGATCCTAAATGTCGTTGTTGTTCATTGGATTAGGAGGAACTACGCCGATTAGGATTAGGGAATTCTTTGCGATTCTTTCTGAATAACTGGATTCTGGGTCGAGAGTCATTTTGAAAGTCTTTCCTAAACTCTTCCGAATTGAATATGAAAGCCTATAAAACGATGAGCTTCTTATCATTTCTTCATTATAGATTGAGATCTTCTTGAACTTAATGCACAAATAGATAGAATAGCGACAAATAACATCTTCTAGCCTGCGATATTGGTGGAACAAGATCTTATTTAGAAAACCTTATCTCTATCTTTCGAAGAAAGCGAGCGTGAAGTGGTTTAGGAAAGGACTTCCGAATCGGATGTGCTCGCCCGGTGAAAGGCCACGACCTGCCAAACTTCAAAAAGAAAGAAGAAAGCGAAAGGAGAAATTAGTATTTTTGTAACTCTCTAGAGTCGTGTTTAACCTTGAATGTTATTAATAGATTCTCTGACAATAGTCCCTCGGACTCGGAAAGTAATAACAAAAATGGCTAACCCGATAGCAGTTTCCTTGAGTTGCAACCGTTGAAACCAATAAAGCGAATGATTGACCCGTCATATCATCAGAAAAGCGGAAAATACCAAAAAGTTAAATTCTGACTAATAACATTGATTCAATTGGAATTGACATAATAGGAATATTTAGGCGTCTATTAAGGAGGATTAGAATACTGAAATAGAGATGATCATAGAAAATGTAAAATATTTAATAGGATCCGGTATTAGGGGAAGCGTAGAATGGTTGAAAAAATTCAAATGTTATAACGATGCGTCGGGAAAAATTTGTCCTTATAGCGAAAGGGAATCATCGGTTCTTACCCTTAAAAATGGAGATCATTGAGTTGGTTGGTACCTCATCACGGGAGTTCTCTTACCGTTAAATGCTGCTTATTTCTTTTCCAATTCAATCATTTCTTTCCATTCGAAACTTCGTCTCTTTAATTCACTATCGGTGTTGCTCGAAATAAGTTTCAAATCTCCAGGAGGCGATGGCCGCCACTCACTTGCCGTACACACTCAAACACTTTGTCAACAAGCAAATAAGAACATTAGGTTAAGCTAAACACTCACGGAACACTAACTTAAACCCGGTGACGGATAGTGCAAAATGAAAACCAATGCAAAGCGAGAACCGATTATCTAAGGCGGGGGTTGCTCTGCTAATAGACCCCGCCTTTGAACAAAAACAATTAGAATCCTAGCACACTTTGAACTATGAGAGCTCTTTGTATACTTTCTTAAGAGGCTTTTAGTGATTCGATTAGGGACTGGGTGCCCTTTTTTGATTTTTGTCTTGCCCCATAAGAAGAAAAGAAATTTGGTCAAGTAGCCTTTTTGGTGCATAAGAAAAGGAGGAGACCTGCGCCCCAATCATTTATTTTCGTTTGTGGAATCCTTTCCTTTGAAAGCTTCTTTAATTGAATTCAAAGATCGATTTGTGAAGCATCTTTGTCTTATTGCAATCTGATGAAAATAACGAGTTATCTTCGCCTTGAATCAATATATAGAAAGAGAGGCCCGATGCCAAGAAGTCTTCCCAAGTAAACTTGCTTAGGTGGTTCGTCGACCGAAAGAAAGTCAAAGGAATGGGATATTTTGCGATGAATCGATTTAGCGAGATGCGATCAAAAATAATTTGGATGCGAAGCTTTCTAATAATAATGTCGAATAGAAGACCATGGAAGTAATGAGAAAAGATCACATAGCGTGAAATTGAAAAATTTGGAAGGAAGATCTCGAGATAGAGAAAGATCCTGGAAAGATGATCTAAAAAAACCACTTTTAAAGCGCAACCCAAGAAGAAGAAGGTAAGAAGCAAAGGAACACGATGGATAAGAAGAAAAAATGAAAGATAGGAAGCAATCAGTTGTTCCTCCCGGGACGGAGAAGGCTTCCACTACATAAATATAGACTCTTGCCGAGGAATATCGCTTCTATGCGATTCTAACTAGGAAAAAAAATAGTGTTGACTACTTTATGACCAAAAAGTCTGTTTTTTTTTAATATTAGCCTTTTTTTTTGATAGTCCAATGCGAGGTTATTGTAGGTTGTGTCCTTCTCCATGGGCTTCTTTTGTTCTTTTTTTTTGTTTTGTGGATTCTTTGATTCAATTTCTTCAACTCCTCTATCTACTCTAAAAAGGGCTTCGCCTTCGATTAAGCTCTGTATGCACCAAAATCCATCATTCATTGTATATCTGGTGTGGTGGCTCCTTTCATTTAGAGTTGTTTAAAAGCGAAAGGAAGGCTCTTCCCTTCTATTTACTATATATCTTTATTCATTGAACTTCGTTCTCGTTTTAGCTCATATTCATGAAATTCAAGACCCAAAAAAAAATTCTTCGATCTCCATTTGGAGGCGTATGGAATTAGTTCATCTCTAATCTTGAAGATAAAGGGAATCCATCTTTATTTTTTGCTTTCATAATAAAGCTAGGGTCATGATCGATAAAGTAATAGTCCTATCTATTTGGTATTGGATCCGCTCTTACGTGAACATGAATTCAATTCTATTTGTTTTCTTTATTCTTAATAGAACCCCCCATTCAAAATTTTTTAAGACCCCCAAGCCCTCTCGAATGAGTTTCTACTATAAAACTTTAGCGTATACGGGGACAAATCTTTCCTAAACGAGAAGTGAAAAAACATGACTAGATAGTCTGAAAGGCGGATGCGGCCGGGGAAAAGTGGCATTTGGAGTGTTCTTGACTTAACATTGGGTTTTCGGCATAAGAAAGCTTGCTTGTCTTTTTTTAGCATAGCGCTGGCGTGCCATTGGTAATGATTCTACTACGGTGCCACAAATTCATGGTGGTGATCTAATGTCGTTGTTGTTCATTGGATTAGGAGGAACTTCGCCCGTTAGGATTGAAATTGCTGCGATTCTTCTGAATAACTTTGGATTCTCGGTCGAGAGTCATTTTGAAAGTCTTTCCTAAACTCTTCAGAAATTTGAATAGCAAGAAAACCTATAAAATGATGAAATTTCTTATCATTTCTTCATTATAGATTGAGATCTTAGCGAACTTTAATGCACAAATAGATAGAATGGCGACAAAATAACATCTTTCTAGCGCGTATTAGGGAACAAGATCTTATTTGAAAACCTTATCTCTATCTTTACGGACAGGCATTGAAATTGGTTTAGGAAGGACTTTCCCGAATCGGGATGTATAACAAGTGAAAAGGCCACGACCTGCCAAACGAAAAGAAAGCGAAAAGGAAATTGATATTTTTGTAACTCTCTAAAGTCATGTTTAACCTTGAATGTTATTAATAGATTCTCAATGATAGTCTACCGGTCGCTAGAGTAATTTTATCATTGCGCTGAGCCCCAACGATAAGGTCTTAGTGGTTTATCATCGGGTCAATAATGCTAATTCCCTTTTCGGTTACTCCTAGCATGGGTGCCAAGATAAGAAAATAATAAGCTGCTTCTTCCGATCGAGAAAGAGAGGCCGGCTGGGCAGCCCTCCCAAGGTGGTTCGGTCAACAAGAAAGAAAGTCCAAAATAGGATACAAGAGATCTGATTTCACAGATGCCATCCAAAATGGACTGACGCCTAAGTTTAACAATACACAAGCACTACAAGAAGGAGAAAAGATCATTGAAATTGAAAGCTTCTAAATAAATTTCAGATAGAGAGAAAGATCCTCGAAAGATGATCCTAAGAAAACCACTTTAAACTCGCAACCCAAGAAGAAGGTGCGTTTCAAAATAACCTAGATGGATAAGCAAGAAAAATGAAAGATAGGCTAATCGATTGTTCCACTCCAACTTGCAGACGGAGAAGGCTTCCACTACATAAATATAGACTCTTGTCGAGGAATATCGCTACGCGTCGGGATTCTAACTAGGAAAAAATAGTGTTGACTCTACTTTATGACCAAAAAGTCCTCTGCGTTTTTTTTAATATTCCTTTTTTGATAAAATCCAATGGTGTTATCAGAGGTTGTGTCCTTCTCCACGGGCTTTTTTGTTCCGCTTTTTTGTTACAGGATTCTTTGATTCGATTTCTTCAACGCCTATCTCTATCCCCAGCGGGCTTACGACTGGGATTCGCCTCCCAGATTTAACCAAAATCCAATCATTGTGTATATAAAATGCGGGTGGCTTTTCATTTAGAGTTGTTTAAAACGAAGGAAAGGCTCTTCCACTTCTATTTACTTATATATGTCGCTCGATCTAACTCGTTTCTCGCTGTTCATTTCATGAAATTCCAAGACCCAAAAAAATTCTTTTCGATCTCCATTTCGGGCGATGGAATTGCTCATCTCTAGTAATCAAGATAAAAGGGGAATCCATCTTTATTTTTGGCTCGTAACAAAGCTAGGTCATGATCGATAAAGTAATACCCCATCTATCCACCCTCCGCACAACAATATCTGAAGTACTCCATGATGGTGACTACATCTGGCCGGGCATGTGATGTTTGGAAATAGAATCAAGTCCTTGTGAATGGGCAGTCAGTGCTTTATTTTACGAGGACGATTGCTTCATTATCGACTAAAGACACCAAATTCTCATTTAGGTGCTTCAATCATGTATATGTAGAAGTTCGCACGGAAAACCCTTCAGATAAGGTTTGAAATGGTGAATTGAGGTAGAGTAGACCGATGATCTCAGAGTCATTCGGGGCCATTATCAGAAAGAAAAAGCTTAGACCGCTTCCCTATTATATAACCTAACCCATCCCATCTCCAAACCTAACGCCGGTAGTTTCCCATCATAGGCTTTTATCTATAGATTGAGCCATTACTAAGGAGCTAATTCGTTCGTAACTCCGCTGACTTCTATAGATAGGCGGAGCGCCTCGTTCAAAGATTATAGACATAGGGCTTTGGGGCCTTACTACAACGCTACCCAAAGCGCCTCATTATGTAGACCCACTAACGCCGATTAAGTCTTGAACCTTCGTTGATCATTTCGTCACAGAAGCGTTTTATCATTGCTGAGTTCAACCATAGAAGGTTTTTTAAAGGGTCATCATCAATAATAATGCTAATTCTTTGTAATTCTTCTAGTATGGAAGCAAGATAAGAAGTTAAGCTCGATTCATCTACTCTTCACCTTTAGTTCACCCGGATAAGAGCACTCCCTCGTTTTTCTAAAGACCATTGATTGTCCACCTTACCATCCCAGATCTCAAAGGGAACTCAATGATATACAAAGCGCATCAGTTCTTTACTGTGTTGAGCTTATGTTTAACAACATTAATTTTTGATGAAAAGGGTATCACCTCAAGAGGAGCGCAGATTGCTTCTTTATTAATAAGTGGTCCCGTTCCTATACACCGCCCCAGGAATGCCTAATTCAAGACAGTCAATGAATTAAGGATAAGATCACCAAAGGCCTTCACCACCAAGAACACCTACAGTGGTCCCACGCAGCCTGCCTGCCTGATCTGACGCAAGATATTAACTTAAGACCACCACGAACGCTACCGTGGCGTCTTATTTACGACGGCGCAGAAGCGAATCACCTTCGTGCTAACAACACCCCAAGGTACGCCTAGGTTATCTCATCAAAGTCACGACGTGGCGTTTAGCTTCCTAACCGGGTAGACCTTCTTTCTATCAACGAAGGCTGGAGGCGAAGGGATTCTTCGTTAACCAAGCTGTTTTACGGACGAGAAAATAGCGTTCAAGAAAGAAATTGGGTTCATCATCATCAATGAGATGCGCCAACTCTTTGATGCTTTTGATCTTTAACCCCACAAGGTCTGGTGATGGAGCTAGAAGTCTGCCAAGAACAAATGATCTACGCTTCACATTTTATATCATTCTGCTATGTATACCGATATCGTGCACAGTGACATACCACGTATCATCGATTAATTGTTACCAGACGACAGACATTGCAAGACACAATGATCCTAACACTTTGTCGATCTCTTCGATATGAATACAAGAACGATCATACGATCATCCTCCGATACCCCACCGTACATCAGATCCAATTGGTCATGAAATCGGCGTCATTTCGCAGAAATCCCAAAGATACCTCGAACCTCTTAACATTACACCAATCAATCCCCAATCCTTTGTTTGTCTGCGGCGACAGTATTCAATATCCACTAATCGTTGTTTCCAGATATCGCTGCTGCTTGACATCTCTTCTAATTCAATGGTCGATACGAGGAAGAAAATTTATAGGGTAAGGAATCAATATCTCGACATAAGGAAGAGGCAGATCTTGTGCCACTCCACTGGTCAAATGTGATGAAACGCATGCATCCTGGCCCCGAGACTTTTTTAGAATTTCAATAATTTCCTCCCGCCCCTCAAAAGCCCACACAGAACGGAGAGTTGATGCTCCCACATCCATAAACATGAGTAGTTAAAGTTGAATGATTTGAAATTTTAGTTATTTCACGGGAATAACAGATATATTGAGCTCGTAATGGTACTCCTCGTAATTCAAAAGTCTCTCTCTATGGTCGAAGAATGAACGCGTTCTTCGGGCCATCATAGAAACATAGATAGGTCAACGACGAATCAATAACTAAATCTAAAACTTCTTTCATTTATTAAATTTTTTTGTACACGCTCACTTGCATCACATACACAAGTGTTTCTCCTAACCGCAATAAAGTCACCCATAACACGGTTTCCCATTTGAGTTATCTAAATTTTACCCACGCTTATTCAATAATATTGGAAAAAATGACAAATGTAAGTGGTCCAAGGAAGGGAAAGTTGGTCATTTTTGAATATGAGTAGGGCTCTTAGGTGGCGCTGCTCATGGAGGCAAACCAAGGAAGAGTAAAAGGAAGGTTGGTGGGCGAAGGAGGCCACCCGACCGAATGGTGCGGGGCTTCGCCCGATCCTCTACTTGCAGAAATGAACGGATTAGAAGGGTTCCTCTATTTCCGGCCGGGCGGGAGGTGAAGGCCATAAGAGAAGATTGCCTCCCCAGAAGGAAGAGGGAAAAAGTGTTGTCATCTATCTCACCAATCCTCGAGGCATCGAAATCCATCGCCATTAGAGATTTGGGCGCCTTTCAGCCAACAAAGAAGTCATCCTTGAAAATTTCCCATTCTTCCCCTCGCCGGAAATGTTCCCTATTCGGCCATTCGATGCCTCCGCCCTTTCTATAACATGCCAGTTCTTTCCAATCAGAAACCAATCAAAGCCCCTATCGCAAAGTAGTCATTCTATTTTTCTCCGACCTGTGGAGTTGACTCCACCTCAGCCTCCTCATCTGAAAAGTCAGGCGATCTCAGGACCTTTCTTCTCATTTACCTGCTTCAAAGCAAGAGGATAAGGCGGCAAATAGTACCACGTAGCCTTCATCACATCTATCCAGAAGTGTAGTTCATCCACCGACTGCTCCTATCTTCTGCAAGATCAAAATTTTGATGCCATAGAATAGATCGACTACCCCCGTTTTTTCTGGAAGGCATTTCATGAGATTCTGATACACAAGGGACACGATTTTGGAATTCAATTGACTATTTCATCAAGAATATCGATTGACGTAATTCTACCAAATTTCACCTCGTAAAGTAGCTAGATAAGTATTTTAGAAGGTCTCCACCAGTTATCTCCCTTCTACTTATACTCGTTGTCGTCGCCATATTCCATATGTCACTTAGTCATCTTCGCCAAGGGTCGAACCTCCAAAAGAAAGTCCAAGGACTTCATTCAAGGATCTTCGCGACGCCTCTCCGAACGATCGTAATAAGGTAAAGCTTTGAAGATAAGTTTTGTAATTTATTACTCTTTCGGCCCCTAATGTGGCACCGCCGGTTTTTCACCGTATCCCCTAAACCGAGACGCTATTGGGTCTCAAGATGTGCTCTTGCCATTGAGGTGGCTCAAATTTCGACATTCATTCACAACTCAGAGGAAATCGAGATTGCTCAACCTCGTGGTTAATTCGTAGTGCCACGTCACAGTAAATTCTATCTTATTCATTTTATTCATTTTATCGTGATTTTTTTAAATTTATATTTATATAGCTCACTCCCCTTTTTCCAAGAATTCATGCACTTCCCTTACTCCATTGTGGGCCTTAGAACAACAGTGGAAAAGTTCTTCCATTTCCATCAAATGCACCATTTCCCACGGCTCTTCCACCGTCATCCGGGTCCCTTTCCTCCCTATGCTATGCTCCCTACAGAAGCCTACCACGCCTGCCACAACATGTATTTTCACAAGACGGTCTTTTCCAAGAGGTGCCATCCTCCCCACGGGTCAGATGGGCGAGTTGTCCTCGCAAAGATTCTCGTTAGAAGTTATGGATTACGGAACAAAATGTAGTCGAATGGAATGAAGAAAAGGGTTTACACGCTCCAATCGCGCCGAGATGTAAGGTGGTGATGATCACCCCGGTATGCGCTTAATACCTCGACAGTAGCACTCCAATCCCCGCCAACGCCGTGAACCCGGGTCGGTTTGGCCCTCCATTCATCCGGACCGAGTGTGGATAAAGGCCACCTTCACAACCTTCTCCCTTCTATCCCTATAAGGTAGGGCGGTTCGCCGAGTTGCTCAACCGCCCCTCAGTCTTCGGGTGTCACGACGGCCAAGTAACCTCCATAGGGCCACTCGCATGCAAGATAGGGCTTCAAGATACGACCGAAGGATCTAATATGTTGTTCAAGACGCTCCACCACTTCTCCGCTCATTTCAATATCGATAGTGAAACACCATGAGCGCCAGGATGTTGAGGTCCTAAAGAAAGGCGGTAAATAAGAAAAGAAATCCTCCTTCGAGACTTTCGAGTCATTGAAAGAACCAAAGATTTTAATGCAACTACTACGCTTTATAGAGACCTATGCCAGATACTTCAAGAGGAAAGAAAACTGCAGCCGAGAAGGCTCTTTCATGTATGAAGGCGTCTTCGCTAATCCACAGTCTTATATGCCGCATCCCCCGGCCATACACTTGCTATATAAATAGGCATCTTTGCATGAATCAATACTAACTCCTCGGTCGTTGACCTTCAATTTTGGAGATTAGAGTAGAAGAACTCCAGAATCTACGGAGAAGGTTACCGAATCCGAAAATGATTTCTTGTCTTCTCTTAAGAGATTTCTAGTTAGGACTTGATCAAGGGATCAAATGACTCAAACATAAAGTAAGAAGACCATAAACTTTTGGACTATAAATAAGAATAATAATAAGGTTAGCACCTTCCTCAAATTCAGAGTTTCCGCTATGCCGCACTCTCAAATCCACCCATAAAAGCATAGATAGAGATAACAACTTCTCGAGAAACCATATTCGGGGACAATTCATTCTATTAAGGTTCTAGTTAAACTCCCCAAACTCCTTGGTTATAGGGGCTTGTAATAGTACTTGAAAGAAAAGAAATATGTTCTAAAACAGGAAAGATTATATGTTAGTACTCCATCTCTTATTCGAGACGAGAATAGGCTTTAACCAACTCGCTTTGCATCGACAAAGAAAGGAAATAGGTAACTATCTTGGCGGCTTTCCCGGGAAAGATGAAAAAGAAGGCCTAGAAATGGAATTGGATGGGCTTTGAATATTGGCCGGAAGCGCTTAGCTTAATACTTCAACTGGATCTCTAGGCGCCAAGAGAACTCAAATCGCCTAGCTCGACATGTATCGAACCTCGAGGAGAGCAGAGCGGATATATAGCAAACCGGATAAAGAATTGTCTCTCTAATGTCGATAGAAAGTATTATCGAGCCTATCTACCTATATATATCTATAAAGGTGCTTTATCTGTCTAATTCAATTCTTTTTCTATTTTTACACACCAAAGGCTTAACGCTTCCTTGGGATTCTTATTACGGTGAGAACCCCATTTCACTAATCGCTTGAGGAGGACATAAGTTTTCTAATTTGCATGTCTTACTCTAAATCGATAGATAGGTTGGTAGAGAGGCGGAAGGCACCATTGAATATAGTGAACTTAGCTATCTCCCCTTCGTGGGAATGGGACATAGGAGGCCCAAAGTAGCTATTCTCACGACGATTTTAGCCAAGATCCCAAATAGAGGACTCAAGGTCAAAGATTGGAATTCTTTCTAGTAGCTTTTAGAAAAGGACTTCTTTTTCTAATGCGATTCCGAGCCAATGCTCATTGAAGAACACCACTTTAAACCTCCTCCACTTCTCTTAAGAGATTTCTTGATAACTTATCCCCTATTCCTTCTTATCTCAAGTTCGGGTGCAGGACCACCGTACATGTATAGAGCTAATGCAGATTTAAATACTCTTAGCGATTATGGAACTAGAAGTCCAAAGATGAACATGGTCTGAGTTAAATTTAAAACCACCACCATAAAGGATAAAGGTATACATCTCACCGCGAAGAAAGGATATGGCGGACATACCTTGAAGATAGAAATGGGCTAATACCACCATTCCTTCCTAACAACCGTGTGAGTCTCGTATTTTATTCCACCTCTCGATCAGAATCATATCTATCCAATCGCATCTCATGCCTCTTGGCGTGATTTTCCGGGCTACTTGGTTAGGAGTAAAGGAAGTGCACCTTACCTTACTATTCTATTAGAACGCCTATTTAACCTAGGCTCGACCATGCATTCATTCGAGAGAGATGCATTGCGATCAAACCTAAGCAGTCCTCCTTGTTTGCCACTCGCTCAACCCACTCGTAGTTTCGTTCCTCGTTAGTGGGTAGGGTAGCTAGTTAAGGTTGCTAATAAGGTATTTTACTAACAAAGCTAACTAGGATGACAAGCGAGGATGAAATAGGATTCAATCAAACAAGCAAGCTACAAGAAAAGCTTGCAAACAAACGAAACCAAAAAAAAAAGAAGGGTTGAATCAAGCAAACAAAAGACTTTCTATTGACTAAGAAATTGACCGCAACTAAGCGTAGTAATCGAATCCAAGACTCACAGGAATGAATGGATTTGAAATGAATAAAATCTCTTCCTCTTTTCGGTATCGAAGACGGAAACCTTGTCGAGTTCTATCTTAAAATAAAGTGGTATCGGATGTGTCAAGCAAGTGATGGTTTGCTTAGCTTCAACCATATGACGGCTGCCTCTCGATCAACAGGTGTTTCGTTTGTTTTTAGTATAGCGAAGATAAGCCCATTCTGAGGTCGATCCAACCCCATGTGCATTTCACATCACCCGCTAGTACTTTTGCTCAGTTATGCCAACTCAATCTTTCTCCACTCCTGCCCTTGTTGTCTTATACAGGGACATAGCTCGAACCCCTTTTCTTTTGGAATCGTCGAGCAAGGCTCTTAGGAGCCGTGACTGCCGGAACTATCATCTCCCGAGCCTATTTAGTCAAAACGAAATCTATGACAAAAATACACCGTTATTTCACTTGTTATATTTGTTTATATAGTGTGTGAAGCCTAACTAATATCAAGCGCCATTCACGTCGAGAATAGAGGATTAAGGATGGAGTTGCTTGTACTTGAATTTTTTTTTTTGTCGAGATTGCCTTCGTGTTCCGCAGTGTACATAAAATAAGCTTGTGTAGCCTATCTCTTGAAGCAAGCGGGTACAAGATCGAAAAAGAATGCATTGGATGGATGCTGGGGCATTGAGAAGGAAGGACGCTTTGAGAGGTAAAAGGCCATGGGGAGATACTGGTCGTGATCCATGGATCTCCGTCGAGAAACCGTATCAAGCTCCGTGGTTAGTCTGCGCTCTTTGGACTTTTTCAAACTTAGCGAATCAAACATCTCGAGTAGCTAAAGGAAGGAAATCCACGAGACCCCGTTAGTAGCGCGAGCGAGAGCGGATTAGGGCTTTGAAGAAAAAAGACGTCCAAAAACCTCAAACAAAGTGTTCACTTATTTTTCTCCGGGTTTCATTCGATTTGTTGTGGATTGGATGATGGAAAAACTAGCAAGCTACGGTTTGAAAGCTTACCTTATTATTATGAAAAGGAGAAAGTATTTTTTTTTCTTTTTATAGATGTTGAGGTTGAGTCGGGGGTGGGGAGCTTGAAGAGCGAAAACGAGCCGCTAGCCTATTCGTTTTAGATTTTGAGAAGCTACGGTCTAACGACCCCTAACCTAGGTTGGGATTTAAAACTCCAAAACTCGGGTTCCAAACCTTTCTCTAATAATAAGGTAAGCTTTCAAGCCCTTGACTTTCTAGAAGGGCACAATGGAATAGAATTGTGAAAAAGATTAGAAGATCGGCCAAAGAAGGTGATAGCCCCAGTATATTCGTTCCCATGGTTCGATCCTTCCCAAAGAAAAACGGCGTGTTCGAACCTCGATCGCTTTACGTGAGAAAAGGGACCACCTCTAAGCCTAAGTATTCCTCAATGATCGATAAAGTACAAAGTACTTAGTGAGGGAAAGATGAAAAGAACCTATTTAGGGAGTGCAATAGATAACCCGAGATCCGTCAATAAACAATCGATCGAAGGAGTGGAGCTTAGAGCCTTACCTTTCTATTAGATTACCAAGTCAAGACTCACTTTAACGCGTGCCTTTTGCATGATGGGTCACGAGGAAATGGGAACAATGCTTAAGCCATTAGGTGTAGGCTTTTCCGTGAGGTTCCATCTTCTAGTTCTTCCTATTTGACTTAAACCCATCGATCTAGCCATGAGCAAAGTTGAAGAGAGCTCTAATAGGCCTTGGAGGACCAAACCCACGTATGTGGCAAAAATCTGAGGATGACTTTGTGGCTAGGGTGAAAGGCCAACCAAGATCGGATATATAGCGGGTTTTCCGTGAAATCTATTTCAAGAGAGCGTATGATGTTGATGGCCCGAGGTAGAGCACTCAATCGGCTAGGGTGGCTTTCGCCTTACCAACCCAAAAAACTCCGAACGCAGAGCTCAGATGGTTTGTACAAATAGACTTTTTGGGTGCTATGATCCAAAGTCGAGAGGAAAACAACCGGATCGTACACTAAGGTCCCTAAGCAATCACTTAGTGGAAAAGGAAGTGATCGGCGATGACAACCGGGAGGTGGGCTTGGAAGCGGCCATCCTTTGAAGAAAGCGTAATAGCTCACCGGGGTAAAGCTCCATGGCAATCAAAATGTATCAGGGCTCAAGTGATTCACCGAAGCAACGAGACCTTGAAAAGCTACTTTTTCAAGTGTCGATTAAT
Organism: Stenogyne calaminthoides; assembly: GCA_037126765.1. Taxonomy (NCBI): domain Eukaryota; kingdom Viridiplantae; phylum Streptophyta; class Magnoliopsida; order Lamiales; family Lamiaceae; genus Stenogyne; species Stenogyne calaminthoides. Next base: position 36,924,316 of record JBBCBC010000018.1, read on the forward strand.
CGGGGAAGGTTTTTGGTGACAAGACACGAGATATCAAGTGAGAATTGAGTAACGAGAAATCTGTGAAAAAACACGATGCTTTGCCCGGTGGAAGGTTTTTACGTTCGGTCAATCTACGCAGAGTGAATTGGTCCCTAAGGAACCCCGAAAGGGCCGCTGTTCGATGGGTACACGAAAGTGACGAAGTTGCTTTGACTACGTAACCATGCATGTCTCTTGAGCGATTGGATGATCGGCCGAGGGTCGCCCCTCTTCCCCCACTCTCCTTTCCCTAATATGAACCTTGAGTCTTCAAATGCCTTTGACTTCGGACTCGGCAATTTGCCCTCTCTGTTCACGCTTCAAGATCCTTCAAAAGGATCGTGGTTTTAGCGGCGACCTATCTTGATGGGGCCTTTAGTCTTTGATTAGAGTAGGGTCACGAGAGAGTAGGCGTGCATCTACGCCATAGTCACGGAGTCTCTTTATATTCGCGACTCTTGTCATAGTCAACAAGGTTGAAACTTCCAGGAAAAAACTTCTAATTGGAGGGCGATCCTCCGGTGAACCGACTGCATTCCCCAAACCTGGTGAACAAGTAGAGTATCTTAGGCGCTTGAGAGAACCATGTCGAAGGAACTCGGCAAAATGACCCCTTTAACCGGAGAAGGGTGCCTCACTATGTTTAGATTAGGAAAGCGACACATACCGGGGGTAGCGATTTTATTAAAAATACGAGGACTCCGCTAAGTGGTAACATGATGTATAGAGTCCGACACCTACAGGTCTTTGGAAGGTCGGAAGGAGAAGTGTTAGTTGCTTTGAATGGAAACCAGGTTAACGGGCGTCAGAAACTAACGGTCCTAAGGTAGCGAAATTCCTTGTCATAAGTAGCGACCCGCACGAATGGTGTAACCAACCGCTGTCATTGCCTCCGACATGGACCCGGGTGAAATTGAATCTCCGTGAAGATCTAAGTACTAATCTACTAAAGGGTAAGACCCTCTTGCACCTTAACTATAGCTTCAGAAGTGACAACCTTGATTCGAATGTGTAGGATAGGTGGGAGGTGGTGACACACAATGACCAATTCAAAGACCACTCTTTTTCGTCTAGGATGCCTAATCGCCGCGACCGATCATTCGCAGGGGAGGCGGTGACACCGCGAGGGGGTAGTTTATCTGGGGGCGGATGCCTCCTAAAGAGTAACGGAGGTGTGAGAAGGTAGGCTCAAGCTAAGATTCCGCTCATGAGTAATGGTATTTTTCGCCGACTGCGGAGACCGATCGTCGAACAGAGACGAAAGTCGGCCATAGTGATCCGGAGTCCTGGTGTGGAAGGGCTCTCGCCAATGGATCAAAGGTACGCCAGGGATAACAGTCGATGACTCCTAAGAGCTCTTATCGACAGAGTCGTTTGGTACCTCGATGTCAACTCATCACATCCGGGGTTGAAGAAGGTCCCAAGGGTTCGGTTGTTCGCCGATTTAAGTGGTACGTGAGTTGGATTTAGAACGTCGTGGAGACAGTTTGGTTCTATCTACCGTTGGTGTTAAAGGAGAATCGCGAGGAGCTAACCCTCATCTGAGAGGGGGGGTTGGGCCAACCTATGGTCTCTGGGTTGTTATGCCAATAGCTAATTAAAGGCGTTAAGTTGGTATGGAAGAATTGCTGCTAAATGAAATCCTTCTATACAAGTTCTCTGGACGAGGTTTTTGAGCGTAACTTCGATGGTAGAGGTGTAAGCACAAAGAGGTGTGAAACGATCTCGTGATTAAGCGAAAGGACTTTCAACTCAACCGGTGTCTCAAGACCGAATGTAGCCGCCAACCCTAGTCGAAAATTTGAAATGAAAAATTTTATTTGAATAATAAGGTAAGCTTCATAGCCCTTCTTGACTAGTCTTATAAAGGTCCTTAGGCCTTGACTTACTAGTTACCGGGGTTCTATCCCCGACGCCAAGCAACCTAGGTGGGAATAGTGAAAGAAAGAGAAGGGCTTCCATTCTCATATCATTTGTAAAAAAAGTGGCACAATGGAGACAAATAAGGAAGACACCCAGAGATGCCCTTTAAGCGGCTCTCCTTAGACCAAGTCCGTATTGGTCGTGAAGTCCCGAAAAGATCGACAGGGGGAGAGCTTAGATCTAACTCATCACCGTAACGGCCGCCAATGGACGGTGAACGTCGGTCATCCATCCCAAAATGAGCACTTGAAATCTCGATTTGATAGATTAGGATCGTGTTCCGTGTATGGTTTTCCTTCATAAACCAGGCCTAAAGCGACTTCTACGGCGTGTTGGGGTCGAGTTAGCGGGTAAATTGGTGATTTCGATAATTATGGTGACTCAAAAAATCTCGTAAGAGAAGAAATGTTCAATGTGAGTCGCATTGTACTTATGTCCGATTCACGAGGCTCGGCCACTTTGGATGTAATCATATTCGTTAGGCTATATGCTTAACAACGACCAGAGAAATGTGAAATCGCTCAAATCTCTCTCTCAATTGGAAGATCACATAGTACCCTTTAGGACCCGGGGAGCTCTTTTTTGTGAGATAAAGGCCTTTTCTTCGTGGGTCACACCACCGGTAGGGCACTCCCGTGTAACACCAAAATGGGTTCACGAAAAGCCGGGTAACCCTTGGAGGTGAAGTCAACTTCGAACGATAGAGTGGACAAGGGTGAATTTACATTTCTTTGTTTAACAATGATCGCTTTTTTTCTTTTTTTTTTTAAAGAAGGAATTGTCGATAGCATGCGCCTACCATCAACGGAAAAGCAAGTTTAAACGAGTAGGGTGGTCGAGTGGAGCGGTAAAATAGGAATGGCTACCAAGGCACGAAGTGTAAAGCGCCTAAAGAGTGAAGCTAACGCCTTTTTACCGACTCTATCATTGAAGTGAACCTATAAGCCTAAGTCAATTCCCCTAAGACCGAATACCCAAATTTTTTTCTTTCATCAATACCGAATGGCCGTACTTTCTTGTATGGTGTGGATGCCCTATAAGGTGTGTAAGTAGATAGTAGCACGCGTCCATGTGTGTTCGTTCCATTTGCTAGGTCTTCGCTACCAAGTCAATGAATCTAGGTATGAAAAGAAAGAGAGGATGATCCGGGCATAGTGAATCAAGAAGTGATCGAAAGCTTCCTCAAACATGAAAGATCAAGAAAGGAAAGAAAGCTTAGCCAACCACTACATATCACTTCGCTCCATCGACCTTAGTTCGCTACGTTCGCTTAAGAGTTGCTAGTAGCGACTTAAGGTTACTAAGACGTTCGAGCTAAGTCATTTCTTCGCTTATTTCAATCTTGTATGTACTAAAATAAAAAAGAAGTAGCCAAAAGAGAGGCTAGAGAGGCTTCGGGTTATATTCTTTTTTGTGATGATTGACAAGGGAAATTTGGACCAAACTCCTCATAAGAGACGAAGTTGGAAATAGTACCCTTTTCTCTTTGGATAGGAACATTTTCTACTTATTGAGTAGCACTTCCTTATTTATTGCAAAATTTCTTTGCATCTGTCGATTCCTTCAGGTTTGTCTATTTTGTTTATGGAAGCCATTCCTCCCTTAAAGTGAAAGGGAATTGGGTGATTCCACCGGGCTTTAGGCTCTCTAAGCTCATGGTCCGACCAGCCATTTCGGTGGATTCCGTTTTGTATCCCTTTTCCGCCCTTTTTGTCGCTTTTAGACGGTTCTATGGGATTTCACCCCCTTCCTCTCAAAGAAGGAGGCACCATAGATGAATAAAGCTCGAACATTGGCGCAGGAGACCCCTTCCTTCTACAAAAAAGTGAAAGGCGACACGGAAAGGCAATGCGGAGGCAAGGCACCCCATCGCTATGGGATTTATCAAGGCACACGAAAGGTGCGGATTGTGATGAGGAGATGGGTGATGTGCGAGGGGATGAGGCACAGAAGCGGCACCCTAGTTTGATTCTGTTGATGAATAGGAGAAATCTCATTAGAACTCATCGACAAAGATCGGGACCATACCTTTCACCCCTTTCGGGATCGCAGATTAGAGGTATTCTCCCATGAAAGGAGAGGAGACATTTCGTTACATATTTATGGATTTTCCATCTTTTCCCGTTTTTGCATGTCTCTAAAGGCTTTCACATGTGCGATTTCGTACATCCGGCCGAGAGCGAGAGTAGGGAAGGACCATGAATGAATTCAAATGTAGAGACTCTAGGAGGCCAATGTCGTATACAAAAACGCGTGAGTTGAGGACCTGTAATGGTAACACACATGTGGATCTATTATCGTCTTTGTTTGGATATATCAAACCGGTAGTGGGAGACAGATCCGTTGTCGGCTCCTTGATCTAAAAATGGATCCGTTCTCATATCGTGAGTTGTTGTCCCGAAAAAATGAGGGCGTGCCCCGTGTGCTCTAACGTAAGGTCTTCCTTGGTCTCTATCCGCAGAGTCCGCCTCCTGGATGCCTATCCACTATCTCGGCAGGGAGCTACACACACGCTTTCTCGCCTATGGTGGGAGCTCATCCGAACTTCATCTTCTAGCCAAGAATCGAGCCTTGTTTTTTTATCTCATCTCAACCGGCCTTAGAGGCGCCGGCCGAGAATTCGCTATTTAAGAGTCCATCTCTTTTGAAGTCTCGCCAGATTGGCTATCTTCTTGAGAATAGATCCGCTTTGAGCCGGTATTGGCGTTACAATTTCTTTCTGGGAAAGGGCTTTAACCCTAATTTGATTCAAGCACGGACTTTTGGATCCGGTGGTTGCAACTTTGTGATCCATGGCGGGGGAGCTCCTAGGAAAGGTGGTCGTACTTTCGTCAATAGGAGAGTGGGATGGGAGTTGGGGAAGCGTTTGTTAAGTAACAACTTGTAATACTATTTATTCGATTTTTAGCGAGCACATCCACCGACATAAACTCTGGCGAGATCAAAGGCAACCAACCGAACCGATCTTGTATAAAATACAAGAAAGTAGATATATATCATGAACAAATTTCTTTCCTATCCGCTAGACTTAAAGAATGGTTCCAACCCGCCAAGTGGATTCGTTTGCTTGTTCCGTTCCACCGACTAGTTGTCTTTCCTCCGGCTTACGTAGTTTGCACGATTATGTTCCTTGATTGGTGGGACTGCCCGCCCTCTCCGATTGGAATTGAGGGCCGCCTCTTTGACTTCGGCGAGGGAGAGCGCGATTTGAAACCCACTTTTTCAAGGCAAAGAAGCGGCACACAAGAAGCTTTGTCTCGACCGGTCAACCGGCATGGGAGAAATCGTTCTATCTATTAGTTAGGCATTCGATTAAGGACACTTTTATTTAGTAAGGTAAAGGCGGATCGGTGGAAAGTAGTACTACACTAGGTAGGTTTGTTCCTCTGATGCTTTTCGATTAGGAGATAGAATCTAATTGATATCCGGAAGTCGTAGAGAGTAGTCTAGTAGCTTACGAAGGGTTGTAGTAGCTTATTCTCCGTGAAGAAGTTTGGTGCTTTCTTTTTTCATTCCTTTCCTCCGTCTTGTTTTGTTCTTTGAGCCGTCTCTAATAGGTAGGAAGGAATAGAGTCAAGGTCTTACCCCGCCAAGCCAATCTAGATGTCTTTACGATAACACAAGCTAAGCCGCTTCCAAAGGAAAGCGAGAGTGAGGTAGCTCAATAAACCTAGCAAACAATTTAGATTAAGTAGGGCAATTCGCTAACTTCGGGGATTCTTTGTCGATAGAAGGAATTCGCGAAAAGTCATCGATGAAGAGATACTAAAAGAGGGCTTCTCATTATGTGGATACAAAGGCTCCATTCCCACAGAATTGCAAAACCAAGAAGAGGGGGTCCAACCCAATATGATATCCTTATTTCATTTCACTAGAAAGAAGTATTCATAGTCCAATCCATTACAACCCGACGGTCTAACATGCATAGATCACCTCAAAACTTGATAGCTAGAATCTCTTGATCGCCCCATCTATATTTTCCTTTGAATGAATAAGATAAAGAATTGATATATTTCGAGTTGATCTTATTCTCCAACCCCATTATCTCGTAATGAGAATATAATAGAAAAAGTCCAGAATCTAAAAAATGCGCTGCTAGCGCTTCTATGTATTGAAACTAACCAAACTACTCTACTTATTGATGTGTCCACTTGGAGAGTCGGACCTAGGCCATCTAGTTGAGTAAACAACTTCCCCAAATTTTCCCCCGTTTTTCACGTTTGTAGAGGCAATGAAATTCTTTGATGAGTTCCCTTCTATTTGTTTTCAAATAGTGTTCGATCGACACGATTAATCAATATTCGATTGATTTGTCTAAGGTTATCGACAAAAATGGGCCTTTCTGAGTCGGATCATTCTATTGTCCACTTCTAGCACATGATTTACATCAAGTTATGTATCGACTAAGACTCGGAGTGGCATATTCGACACATCTGCGTCATTCAACCTACACCGGTTAGGAGATCGGATAGACAAATGTATAATCGATCTATGACCTCTGAAAACCTTTATGGTAGGCTTTCGACTCACCATTATGAGATTTTCCCAATCCGACTCTTTCAACCGATGCCTTACCACTTGGCTATACTCCATCTCCCAAACCCAACTCACGCACCACTTAAATCCTTTCCTTTTACGCGAGAGCCCGGGGTAACCGGTTCTCAAGCGAGGATTCTAGCAAACTTTTTGTCCTACCAAAGCAATTTATTCACGGGAAAGGGCTCTCTCTCTTAACTATATGAAAGTGTCGACCAAATTACTTATATTATATATAGTAGCAACAATCATTCATTGACTAGCATGGGCTAAACGTGTGTATCAAAGTTTCTAGCAGACTTCGTCGATCAAGCACTTAAGACATTCCCTCTGTTTTCTCTAAGAGCTAGCGAAGCAATTGCGACTCTACCTATTGAATTGCTTCTCCTCGGCTCACTTCGCTACCGTTAGGGGAATCAAAACCTTTCTCAAATCAAGTTCAAGCGGACAACTTGCCAAAAAATTGACTTATTCCACTTTGTCAATTTGGAATTTCATTCGCAGTACAATTTTTTGCCGGAGATTCAAGATACCCGTGTGATGTGTTGGTTCCGCCAAAACCCCATGACTAATTCTAAGAATCCGGGTGTTGAGCCCAACAATTGAAATCTGAATGGCCTTGGACCTTTCGAAGATCGAGATAATGTCACCTCCAATAGATGGTGATCCGAGCAAGACCTCAATTGATGGACTACTGAAGTGTGGTAAAAAAGATCCAACCAAGAGCTAGTATACAAGATCCTATCCCAGACACTCCCAAGTTCTATTGTTTGTCCGGTGAAGAAGGGTCCTTGAAAGCTCAGATCATCATGTAGACCCACGATCGTGAATCAAGTTATTAAAATCCTCCATCGCCTCTAATGGACACCGAGTTGAGGCCCTCCCTTTCTCCGCAAAGATTCAAAATAATGTTGAAATCACCACCAACAATCCATGGGGCAGACAGATTAAGGTCCCAAGACCTTCCTATAAATCACATCTTTCCTCCCGTGTACATTTCATTTCTCCCATATATGGCGTAAAAAGAAAAAAGGGTCAAGAGTGATGTTACCAACTACAAAATGCATGAAACGTGCATGGTCACGAACCAATTCCACTTTATCACATTCATGGGAGAATACCCATATCTTATTGTCGAGTGAATAAAAACATAATCCAATCCAAGCGGTCTTTGGAAGCAAAATCTATCGAATGTAACCTTAGGTTCAATGATAACCAAGATACGAGGACGTTGAGAAACAACTAAACGTTTCAAGGTTGTTGAAAGAATCCAAGTTTCCGATGCCTTGGATATTCGTAAGAGAAACTTCAAGTTTGTTCGGAGGTACCATCGAGAGGGGGAACATGTCCCGGTCCTTTGGTAGAGTAGGATTCTTCTTATTTTGAGGCCTTCCCTCACGTCGTTTCACCACCGCCTCACCCGCTTCGGGCTCTCTCGGAGGATGCATTCCGATGTAGTGCTTGTTCTTTGAGCTCTGCATGAGGTTGACCCCTATCCTGTTGATCGGTATACCCTTAATCCATGACTTCATAAGAGAATGCTTCAAGCGTAACTTATTTATACTTTTATTTTTACTAGTGGACAACTAAGTAAGCATTACTCGTTAAAGTCAAGAAGTTCACTACCTTGGAAAAGTGAAGCTACCGCGATGCTGTGGATCACCGAGAGGCGTACATAGAATGAATGTTATTGATGCTAGAATGGAAGAATCAAATCTCCTAGATTTAAAGAATGACTCGATGCTCTAGAGTCGATCAATAGTAGAAGAAGTTTAGTGCAACTAGGCAGGAAGAAGGAGTGGAAGTGAGTCCTAATAAGAAAAGGAGGGTAAGAGAGACCAAAACAACTACCCACGACCTAAGGGCAACGATGAGAGACCGGGTCACGAGAGTTCTTAGCTTGCTCTAGTCAACAGAGATTAGAGATTTGGACTAAGATCATCAAAGAAGGAATCGTCGGGATGCGACAAGGGAATGGGATGCTACCGGTGGACTTCCCGCCATCGTTGTTGGCGAGTCTCTTTATGAATAGGTTCTTTATGGTACTTGAGAAGAAGTGCTCCCTTGACTTCATTACGTCTAGGAATGGGATAAATTCTTTAATAATATGGTACCCGAGATCTTCCCACCTCGACGATAGGCATTTAGGTGAGGAATGCTAAAAGGGATGAGTCTTAGAGATGATAGGCACGGAGTTAGGCTGGGAGTGAATTCAACACAAGTCTAGGTTTCAGTGACATTGATGAGCAGTTACCGGCCGTCGAGGTCGGGGACTCGGGACTACCTTTTCGCTTCCCGGAAGAACCGGCTCGTGGAGGCCCCCCATCAAAGAACCCCTAAAAAGGGGAACATAAAAGATCAAAGGGGTGGTATCCTCCCTATTGTCCGTGAAGACACACTCGACCTTTGCTTGGGCCGCGAATCTTTTAGAAAATCAAGTAATGTATCATCGACTTTGAATTCGCGATATAAACCTTAGCGTCGGTTGACAACTTCAAACGATCGGTTCGAGTCTCTTTGCCGCAATTGGGAATTTATTGGATAAGGGGGTCGTTCAGAGACTAGGCTCCCTATATCTTGAAAGAATTGGACATGGTCGACTTTCGTGTGTTTGCTATAGGAATCTATATATCAATATCGCCTATTGACGCCTTTCCATGAGAAAAGCGTGTCTTCACGACTTTTACCTTTGATAACTTTCCTTACTAACTAGATCGGTGCCCTAAGTGTGAACTCTTTATAGAATACGGGGGATATTCTCATATCAAAACAAAAGACTAAGAATCTTTTAATCGGATAAACCTCAAAACAATTTAGCGTATCTGAGGAATAGCGGAGGAAGACTTACTTCATATTACTTAATAGGAAAAGAAGGGCTTCAATACAATAGTGTAAGGAAGCATCTACTACGGAAGAGGCGGATGTCCTGGGCTAAACCAAGTCCGATCCTTGATTTAGTAAGATCAAAGGAGCACAACTGAATCTACTTCCCGCAGAGTGATGGTTGATGGATGCCCACATCGACAAAGGCAAAAGTGCAGGGGACTATCTCACTTGAGCAAGAAGGGGATGGACTAGTCACTCCATGAAAAGCTTCGACAATCAGATCCTTGTTCGATACCATTTCGGATAATACTCTAAATGAATAACATATTTGTGGTGAGAAAAGTGAGATCAAAAGAACTAAGCTCAAGACGGGCTCTCCTCATGAGTCTCCAGGTCTAAAACTAGCGAAAAGAACGCGGACCATTTCTAACGATTCGAGTGGAGCATAAGAAGTGACAAAGGGTCTTTGAAAGCATCTTAGATCTCCTATACTTTCTAGATTCGAAAGATAGATTAGTAAGGACTTCCCTTTTCTCCCGCTTTCTTAGGTTGTTGAATTGGTAAGAAGGAATAGAAGCCCGGGATCAATCAAGACTATCACTCGCTCACTTGCCTAAGCTCGCCACGTTCTCTTATTATCATAGCACGCAGTGTCTTGGTCTCTCTTCTCGCTTTCATAGGGCTACTTCTTTCATAGCACAATTCCTAGGTAGAGCACCTACTCCATCAATGACTCGTTAGTCAATCAAGAAGAGCGGATCGGGAAAAAGCGGAGGTAGGCCACTCTTCTTCTCCCTAGTTTTTAATTTACAAAAGGTATAGGAAATGTATTCGGTCTCTCCCCCGCCTTTTAATCATTGGAAGTCCGATCAAAGCATTCTTATATGCATCTCCTGTTGTTAAACAAACTAACCGGCTTTTTTCCAAGAGGCAGGTAGGCTAATTACAATTGCTAAGTAAAGATTATTCTGGAGTGACTACCCTTACACTCACTCGCTTGCCCAAGCTCGTTTCGTTTGCTTGAGGTTGCTAGTAGCTAGTTCATGATGTTTAAGGTGCAATAGGAGAGCTAAGACTAAGTACTAATGGTTTCCAACCAAGGGCCTATAGATTCAATACAAGGATAGAGTACATGTGGTTTTTTGTTAACACAAAGATGGCGTCCATTACCGGTGCCTTGATCGGGACCAAAATTGGTACTTCGCCCAAGCTTGTACTCAAGAGAAGTCAATTCCAACCTCCGCTAATCCATCTTTTTCTTCTCTATACATGATCCTTCCATCAAACAAACGGAACACAAAAAACGGAAGTCATCATCCGAGTTGACAATCGGTGAAAACTTCAAAGATTCAAATCCTCGAGCTCATTCATAGCGCTTTAGTGTAACGACTATATTCTTCTCATACGAGAATTTGCGAACTTGTAAGAACCGCCTTTCTGTGATGGTTCTTGTTTCTTGCTTAAAGGACAACATTTATTTTGAGTCATCTAAGAATAACATAGATAAAGAGAAATGTTGAGGAGATCGAAGGCAAGTTGTTCGCTTTCCTCATCTGTCTGCGTAATATAGTATGCCTTTTTTTCGACTCCCTTTGGTGGAGTACTCTTGTATTGACCCTTCTTTTCTCTCGAATTCAAACCTTCTCTTCCCCGGCCTTGAGGCGAGGGACTTAGTGGTCTATGCTATGTCTATCCGGGTGATCTATGATTCTAACCGAACTTTCGTACTTTCTACCATGAAAGGTTCCGCTTCTTCCTCAATCTCGTAATCGAAGATTTGACTTGGTCTTTACCTCGACTTTCGTCTTCCTTGATTGCTTAACACCTCGGGGACTAAGCCCGACTAAGCTCTTTCTTTTCTCCCCATTCATTCATACAAAATCCACTCATTCTCTCCTTACGAGGTATCCTATCTATGTGTGCTTTCATATGCACCGCATCCTTTTCATCGTAACCTTATGTGTGAAGGAACGCTCTTTTAGCCATAACCGTAGTTGGGGATAGGAATGAAGCCAATTTCCTTACAATCAATAGGATTTTAAGAGAAAGATGTCAATTCGTAACTTTAGGCTACCTTAATCCTTATTCTTTCGAGTAAGCAAGCGCATCGATTGAAATGCTAACCCCTTCCGGGGGTATCCTTTGATGTTCTCGTGTCCTTCCCAATTTCGTATGCGAGTGGTAGTTGCCATTCATCCAAATGGGAGTTTCATTCCATTCCCTTTCGGTTCCATTTGATGGTGGTCCAAGCAGAGACAAAGAATCTTGATGAGTAAGGCTTGTAAACGAGGAGATGACAACGACTTCAGAAGAGCATCGCCAATTTTCTCGGCGGAGTTCAATCTTCGAATCTGGAACAAAAACTTGGTTGCGTGCCACTTACTGAGATCCTACCTCGGGGGCCAATTTGAGATAGATAAAGGGTGCCAAGCCTCATGAGCGATCGAGAACTATCCAAACAGACGGATATGGATAGTTCGATCTCATCACCAAATTTTTAGGTGATGAGCTTGTGGTATCGGGGTCCGACTTCAAAGTTTAAAGTATGGCCTATTAAAAGGTGAATTCATGAGTGATTTCCCTTAGTTTTGATCCCCCTACACGATAACCTAAAGTAGTTAGATGGCCCCTTCTAGAGCATCCTAACTTTGGCACCAACCTTTGGAATACAATGGCGGAAAGTCGTCTACTTGCCTAAAATCGGTGCACTTCAACAGAGGAGGATTAAAAGCTTCAATAGATAAATCAAATAGTAGACCGGATGGGGACTTGTAGCTAAAGAGGAGCCTGTAAAGGATATGCCCCGAGAGAGCGAGTGGTTTGAATTGTAGGCGATATCGAATCGAATACCGAAAAGAATCTATCATACAACACTCACTATGGTCGGTCACCCAAGGATAAAAAGAAAATGAGGCCTCATTAAAACCTAATTGAAGTCAAAGCCGAGGGAAAAATCTTTAGAGAGAAAAAAAGAGTACCATGCAAGCTAATCACAAAACCTAAATCGCTCTCTACCCGACATGTCTGTGCAAGAAGACCCTCGATAAAGTGAGGCGCAGATGTCCACCACACGAAAGGGCAATTATGCTTAGAAAAGAAAGCAAGTCAACAAGTTCGGGTTTTATGTTTGGTGCCACAGAGGCTAACAAGTGATAGTTATTCCTTTGCTAGTTGACAGAGTAGATGAAACCTGCATACTGTTCCGCCGCATTCCCTTCTCACCTTTCATCTCGCCTCCGTTGGCTTTTCGTAAGGAAGCATCTCAAAAAGTTCCCCAATCTATGGTTGATGCATCACTCGAACTCTATCCCATTCCTACTTGACTTTTATCGTCCGAAGCGACCCCTCTAGGATGCGATGCGGGAAGGAAGAAGTGAAACAATCGTAGTGCGGTTTATCAATTATTCTATTTAGGCTTCTTAAGACATCGCTTCTTTACTCCACTCTCTAGTTCATCGATTGATTCTTCCGCTCGTGAACGAGAGAGGCTAAAAGGTGTGAATGAAGAAAACTTCTTCTCCAGATTCTACAAGAAAGGGTTCGGATCATTGGGCTTTGCTCAACCTCCCTCGAGGATCGTGAGTCGTAGATCAACTACTTATGCGTATCTCTCGACAAAAGAATATCCCATCCCGAGGTCTTAGCCGAGACTTGGCTTTACGCCCTTTGGTCTTTTTTTTTTATCATTTTAGTAAAAGGCCTCCATTGCCGGCAAATGCTATCTTGAATTCAAATTTTAAATGAAATAAATGCATTCCTCTTTATTTTATTCTGTTGTGCTCGTGAACGGATAAAGCCGAGGGATGGGAAGTCGATCTTTCCGATAGCAAATAAAATACTTAAGTAGTACATGCAAATAGCAGTAGGGGGGTGAAATGCAAGTCTTGCTAAGTAGCTATATATGCCTCCCAAGATGTTGCATCTTTCATAACCTATTTAGGGCATTTTCAATAGAAACAACAACAAAAGGCAAGAAATAACTCGATAACAACTATAAGATAGCAAGCAGACGCGAACTCTCTCTCAATTCAAGAAGTTCTGCGCTATAATTTAGTTTGCAATACTTGCTATCTTTGTATTCATGAAAGAAAGTATATGCCTCTTTCAAGCAAACAAACTATACAAAGAAGAGTAGTATAGTATAATAGCAAGTCACGCTAAGTAGCTTATATATAGTATGCAAGTCTTGCTATACATAAAGATATAGCTATAGCTAGCAAGAATCTTTCATAAGCCATTTTCATGAATTTGCCCTTTTGTTGACCCCTCTCATGCGAGATTCCTAAGCCGGTCCATCCGTTGAGTATTAGAAAGAGCCCCTCATCGAAGCTTCGAAGCAATCCTCGCATGAGGAATAAGCAAGACGGTGAGTTCTTTGAATCAGTGGGACTTTGATCGTAACACAATAGCGCTTCTCCCTAGTGAATTACCCTGTATAACCCATCTAGCCATGTTCTAGCCCCAATGCATGCAGGAGATAAGACCTATCGGCGGGGGAGTTTACTACATCTATACGTCAATCTAGTATCTATAGCAAGTAGATGCCTTACACTTCCGCTTTTGGAGTATCTGTAAGAAATGTAATAATAGAATAAAAGAAGATGGAGAGTCTAATCGAACCGGTCAATCACCTACATAAAGATGAAAGCAAAGTTAGTTCAAGTTCGGGATACCATATGGTGCTAGTCGATTTTCAGTTTATAGTCTTATAGTAGGAGTCGTTCAACCATAAGATATTTTGTATGGGGGAATGATACCCCGAGCTAAGGCCGGTAAAAAGAAAGTAGCTAATAAAAGGATATGAATAGGAAGCCCCAAACGGTTAACGAGCGAACTTAGGGAAGTGAGCGAGTGATAGTGCAATGTTATTATTCATAAGCCACCCCTTTTTATGGAGAAAGAGTTGTTCTGTAGCTACCAAACATAGGAGCTAAGGTAGGCAACAAATGAGCTACGTTCTTCTTTTTCTTTTATTATTCTATCCCTATAAGATGGCTATAATGTAGGATTGGTTGGTTAGAAGGAAGATCAAGTTATAGATATTTTGATTCCATGGTTGAAGTCCCCGTGTATAGGTAAGTCGGTTTCTATTAAGTTAATTCGGAGTTAACCTACCCTAAAAAAGAGCGCCAGATGAGAGCGGGCAAACCCTAGCTTCCCCTGGGTTTAGATCTAGAATAAATAAGGACCGAGTCTACCCTATTTAGAATCTTTTTTTTGCTATCGGTTCTTACTCCATGGGGATATATGATCTATAAAGAAAAGTCTTTGTCGAAGGTTCTTTTCTTAGTCACGCTTCATTAACCTTAGCACTTCGCTCAAATCCTTACTCTTTGCTAATTGGCGAACCCTTTAGCTACCCGAATACCTTCATTTTGGAATACCCGAGCTAGACTAGTAGCTAACCTCAAAGTAGCTCTCCTACCAACTGAATAGAAAGATAAGAGTGCTAAGGAAGAGTTTACTAGCTTTCATATAATAGAGTCTATCTCCTCACACCTTAATAATAATAGATATCTTCTTCGATTCCTTAACAAGTAAACTACGAGAATACCCCTTAGCACAAGCTATAATGAATCCTTTAGTCGAAGAGTTCTATATCCTATAGCCCTAGCCCTATAGGGTTAGGGGTAAGGTTGATTTATATCTCTTAGCTTACGACTATGGAAGTTTAACAACTACTTCTAAGTCGACTCTCCTATCTTTCAACCGAGAAATAAGAAATAAGGACCGAGAGAGGCACTCAAGCTAGGTTAGCGTGTTCTTTGGGTTTACTAGTTGCCACCCTTTGCCCCCGCCACCACAAAAACAACAGGCCCCAACATACCGCCATTGATCAACTTTTGACCTACCTTCTATATTCTATAATACAATAGAATATAAAAGAAGAAAGATTAAATTTGAAATGCCAATGATCGAGACTAAGGTTTTTTACCACTCACGGTAGGACATTCTCGCTTCAATAGAGGAGTGGAGCTACAAAGAGCTATGGAAGCCGAGAAGAGGCTACGACACAATAAGAAGAGAAATTTGGGCCTAAACTCCAACAAGGAGCCGGGTCCAATCGCTCAAAGGAAGGTGCTAACTGGCTAAAGCGCCATCTCAAGGCTAGGCTTACAATAACATAGGCAATTAGTATTGACATCCCAATCCATTTGAAGGAAAGGGATCAATCTATTTTGCATTCACTCAAAAGTAAGAGACGCCGATGTAGCTATTCTTAATTGCTCTACCACTCACTCACTTCCCTAAGTTCGCCACGTTTCCTGTAAGAAAAGATAGAGTACGGATTATCCCATGGATTCAAAGATATAGTACTGTCTTAACTCACCGACGGGATTAAGAGTATCCCATCCATGTTCAAAGAACAGATGCAACTAACCAACAGCAAATCTAAACGAGATGAGGACATCGAGTGAGTGATCCTCAAGAAGAACTCCAAGGTATCAATCCCCATTATGAGATCCAGTCTCGCGACCCGGCTTTTTAGTTACGGCTTGATCGAGCCATCCAATGTCAAAAGAGGTCGGTAGGTACTTCCTATAGTGAAAGAGTTAGAGTACTTGGGTTCGGTTCGATGACTTTCGCCTTGACTTATAATCAATCTCATAGATTCATCGTCCTATTCTAGTATATACACACACAGGGAAGGAAAGGTGCGACAAAGAAAGTGGAGCATAGCGGTCTAGTTTAGTCCTTAATGAGGAAGAGGGGAGCAAGAACAAGATGTGCCTCGATTTCGGAAAAAAAAAGATCGGGTTTGTTCACACCGATAGTCCGGCTAAGCTTTGACCGTCTCGACCACCTCTGGGATCCTTTCGTAACCGGTCCCGGTGCCTTCTTTCAAATGGGAGGTTTAGGTCTGTTTCTCACCAACTTTCTCAACAAGGTTGAACGTATAGAAAAGAAAGACGGTCGATACTTTAAATAAATAAGCGTGACATGACCGAAAGCGGATCGTGGTGAAGAACAGTAGCTGAGTTCAACTTCGAGAAGAGAGTCGGAGAGATGTGAGAATGTCAACTCCAAGACTTATTCGTTTAGTAGGGCGTATTGTCCTCCATGTTATGAAAGAGGTCTTTCGCGCACCCACTACCTAACCTTGAGCTTGACTCGCTTAACCTAGAGTAGTCGAGAAGGTAGAATACCCTCCTATCAAGGAAGAGAGAATAGATAAGAGGAATCCCCTATGGAGAAAAAAAACGGATGCTATTTCAAATTTGTTGGTACCATTGATCCGGTTTACTTTTGGGAAGTGGTCACCATATCCATTTGACTATCTATCTAGGTTGAACCCTTTTCGTGATTAAAGAAGCTTGGCCGACGCTTATCAAATGCATTTTCGACCTATTTTCTCAAGTCCGAGTATAGAATAAGGTCCATTCCTTACTTAATTCGAGCCCTATCAAGAAAGGTAAGGAGGCAAGACAGTAAGAGTAGATCTATTATGGGTAGGCATTTCTTCGCTTCTATCCTCCGGTAAAGAGTCTATCTCACTCCGATTAGAAAAGGGATTCATTTCGGGCTAGTCTTACCGGAAAGGCATAGGTTCAATGCAAGTCGTAGTTCATTCCATCAAGATGAGTCGTGCAAAGAACCTTTGTGAGACTTCTATCATCCCGTGCCAAGCATAAGAAAAGGATTCTTGTTATTCCTTCCCGGACGGACAAAGACGTCTTAGAAAGAGTTTACCGTGACTACTATCTCATTCAAACTTTCCGCCCCAATGGTACTTCCGTTACCTATTTGAGAGAGGTTGGAACTCGAGACTTCTTTCGGTGCTCCTATCTGGGGCTTGCCCTTTGAATAATGCATCGAACCCGGCTTCCAAACTAGCGTCTTAGAAGATGTGATTTATGAGATCTGAAGCCGGTGAGAGATGACAAGCAGAGTGAAGACCGCTAACCAAGAAGACCTTATTCGAATCCTAAACGAGGAGATAGACTAGTCGCTTTATCGGCGGATTCTGTGCCCACCCTCTAATCTCATTACGGATTGACCCTTTCAACGTCCGTTGTTCACCTCATTCTGAGGACTATGTCTTTCAAATCCTAAGCCTAAGGTATTATGTGAAACTAACTAGCATGGTTTCGCTTAGGAGATCTTTCCTTTATCTTTCTGATCTGAAAAGAAAGACTCGACCCCTCTTGTTATGTTAGCTTCTTAAGAGGCATAGACTTGGATTTATGCCACACCTTTCTATTGAGTTTGCTTTCTTTGCTCAATCTTTGAAATAAGCCCGCAACACATCAATATCGATATCTTTACCCACCTCGTTAAAGCACCAATTTCCCAAACCAAATGACTTGGATTAGCTCCTCGTTCTGAGTTACTAGCGAAAAAGAATCAATTCGTCGAATTCCACTTCACGAAGAATAAAGAATCAAGGGAGTAGCTAATCTCGTACAAAGACTCTTCTTTCACCACGCTTATCACGAACCTTTTCTTTCCTTTTACGCTGAAGCCCGAATCGGACATAGACCGAGATTTGGCAAATGGTTAGATTTCTAGGATCGACTTGAGCTCGATTCTTCATGTGAACTCCGCCGTACGAAAAGATCTTATCATGGCGTATAGAATGCATCTGTTCATGAATCGTAGCTCATTTGGCCACGTCTTTGTGAGCTCTTCCGATTGTTTTCCTTTGTTTTCGCTCCAAGCTGAAAGTCATGTGTCGAGATGGGGACTAATGAGTGCTAAAGATTGTCATTGTCGATATCCGCCGCTTTTTTACACACATCGACTCAATCCGGTGTTTTACCGAACACAAAATAATTATCTCAACATCTATTCGCCAACCAACGGTATCAATATGTATCCGGTGTGGCGTCGTGTTGAGTATGAACATGGTGGAAGTTACCTTTATAAAGGGTACCTTCCGTGGAAAAAGGCTCTTACCGCCGTCCGCCCTTTTATTCCACAAACCGATTCTTCGGGTTGGTTCGGACCTATTTTGTTATACGAGTGATTGGGGTCAACTCCTAAGCCGAAAAAGAGCTTACACAAGTCTTCCGTGAACTTGAATACGCCCCCTAGGAATTAGCAAATTAGGGAAAGTAATAAGAGAGTCTTTCCTTTCATTAGGATATTCCCAAGACTTACTTCTTCCCGGAATCGGATCTTTGAGTTAATAATAAGATTCTATCCCAAGACGTACTTTAGATTCTTCCATTGCTATCAAGACTAGGACTTTCATTGCTAATAAAAGAATATATCCGGATCGAAGCTCTTTCGTAACAAGAACAACAAGGAATCGACTTAATTGCTTATACCTGCGTGCCTTACTCTGTGGTAGCAAGGTTTTCGGTTTTTTTCTTTCCGCTCCGGAAAGCGGCCTACAAAGCAGATTTAAGCCTCTCCGTCGCTACAAATTTCATTTCCAAATGGCTTTTTCGCCTCTACTTGAATAACGGGTTTCACCACGGAAAAAGCCGTTTAACCATTGAAGCGAACACCCCACGTTGTAAAGCACTTTGTAGCCCTCGAAAGTAGGGAAGTTTCCAAATGGGGAAAGCCGTGGAAAAGCAAAGAAAGCAAACTACCTTAGACCAATGGGAAATACCAGAGTAGAGGGTCAAGGGATTATTTTCAATCCAATCAAGGGATTATGAAAAGTATTTTCCAATATACCCTACTTTCGGTAAAAGATAGGATCTTCCATCAATGTAGGAGGCAAACCAATCACGCGATACAACATCTGGGGGAGCGGATTCGTGGTCAAAGGAGAATTCAAGTTCAAGATCCAGATTTCAGGATCGATCGGGCTTGGCTATGTAGGAAATGTCCGGAAGGACACGGGATACGGGAGTCGATCCAGAATGTTAAGACCGAGGAGAAGAACCAATCCCAAGGCCGACCTCTTAAATTCTCCACATTGGCTTCTATAGAATAATGGCACTACAACAACAACGGGGTAGGGATATGAAATGAGGGCTAAAAGTCGACTTTATCATGACAAGGGTCTTCTTCTCGGTGGCATAGATGTTCTTTTGTAGGGACCGATCGGTAGGGACAACAACCACTTTCACCGTGACTCCTAACCTTGGATTCTACTTGCTAACCTCCTTGTTCTAACCGCCACGACGTGAAAGGTATGGGAAGGAAGGGCCTAGATAGCCTCTCCTCTATGGACGGCCTTTTAGAGCTCATTTTTCTTTTGCGGACGGGTCTTTTTTTGACCTAGGATTTTCCCGAGATTGTACTATTGGATATAGAAGAATAACACAACAACCAATGATTGACATAGACATGGGGACGTTCTAAACACAACTTTCTTCTTTTTTTCCCGGGCCGGGATGAGATTCCCTCTGAGGCTAATCCACTTTTACGCTTTTTAGAATTTGTAACAACCATCGATCGAGTAATCGAGCCCTCCGTCTTCTAAGGATTTCCAAACCCGGTTGATCTAGCCTTGATCTTCCGTGGTAATGAAAAGGGGCTTAGACAAAGACAATATGAGTATTCCCCGAGTCGGTGGTTAGTTGGTCCGGTTATAGCGATAGTCCCCAAAGGAATTCCTATTTGCAAATACCCTTTTATTAGGTTTTAGGATTCTGGTCCAGAGATATCTTAATTAAAGAGGTGGTTTTTTTTACTATTTCTTTTCGTGATCCGCTTACATAGGCGAATGGGTGCTTTTGAGACAAAGAGTCACCGACTAGGCTTTTGAGATTGGTAGAATGTTCCGTGTACTCCATCACTATCAAGAGCCTAAATAGCTAGGCCTAAGGAAAACAACATATCTGATCTCTCCCCCAACCACAGCTTGTCTTCTCTCTCTCTCTAATGGACAACGTGTACTATCTTTCTCTCTTCCTCTTAATGAATGGCTCACACCTTTTCCGTCGGACCTTAAAGGAAGGCTATCTCAATCTTGGACAAAGATCTTCTTGAGAGGAAACGAATAAGTCGGGTATATAGTGTCACAATGAGCTATGTACAAAAAAGAAGGAGTGGAATTCAGGGTTAGAAGGAAAGTCGGATCTTCCTAACACACTCCTCATCTCCGCCAGGAAAGAAGTTATTTGGAGTTTGCTAAAAAGCAGCGATGGAAAGATGCACCTGAACTAGCTATGCAAAGAGTTCCAACTCCCATGGGAGAAAGCAAAGCCCATATGCACAGTTGAAAGACCTCAACCTCAGCTAACATCATATCGTCATTTATTGGTATGCAAGATAAAGATAAGGAGTCCGTGAAGCTTAGCTACCTCTTTTCGGACTTGCTACCTTCGACTTGAAACAAATTGAGACAATCGCCATCTCCCATACTATGCCTTTGTACCTCGACTACCAACTCTTAACAACCGTCTTCCACTTTCCAATGATCGGTGAGTGTTCTTGATTCAAGGCTTGGTTTGCTTTTTTGCGTCTCCCATCGAGTCTCGTGCATCGGTTTATTGAAGAAGAACCACCGCCTATATTGATTGTATAGGACATGAATGATGTGAAAAAAAGAGCCTTGGAGCATACTTAATTTAATAACATAACATATTCTATGGATAGAAGGCGCCTTTCCGTAATTGATCAACACCATACGCCCACGTGGGACACCTTGCCGTTGGTTGGTTTGCATGATTCTTTGAACATGGATGGGACCTCGGCGGTACCGATTCTAAGTCGTTCTCCAAGAGTATAAGTCCTTCTCCAATTTGTTTCTATCGCTCACCGCCGCTTCTTGACTTTGACTTTTCTAGCTCACCTTCTAAGATTGAGAATTGGGATAGTCTAGAGTAATATCTGGGACTATAAGACATCCTTACGGGAGCTCTATAGGAGTTCTATTGAGTTAATACTTTATAAGAGTT
>JBBCBC010000331.1:0-19000 GCA_037126765.1 Stenogyne calaminthoides
TTAGCTTGAATAACACAAGTTAATAATGTTTTGGCATAATTTATCAAAACTAAAATATCCCAACAATTTCCCCCTTTTTGATAATGATGCCAAAACATTTAAAATATATGCATTAATACAGAGATCGGGTTTTTGTTCTAAAAATATATCAGTTCAGGTGGTCACTTTGAAAGCTGTGAACTTTTTGAACTACCCGCTCTGATACCACTTGTTGGTCTCGGTGAAAACCCATTTTTCGCGTGCGGAAGTAAACATGTCATGAGATGCATATAAAACAGGGGGTGAGGAATGGTGATACCAAATTTTTCGCTTTTAAGAATGATGTGTGTTTTGATGCTTGTAATCGAATGCATATGGCAAGTAAGAACATAAAGCAGTAAAGAGCACACGATTTTATAGTGGTTCGGACGAAACCCTCCCTACATCCACTCTTCCCTTAACATAGGGGCAACCTTAACCGAACTTAACCTGACTTAACCTGCGGGACTTATCACCCTCACGGGATCGCCGATAGATGTTTACCGAGTTCACACTCAAACGAGACTTATCTCCCTCACGGGATTGCCTACCCTCCCTTTTGGGATTGCTAGATGTTTACCGAGTTCACACTCAACCGAACGGAAATCGTAAACTAGAATCCCTAGTCTGAAATCTTGCGGTGACAAACTTAACCTAACTCAAACTGATTTGGGTAAAGGTTTGTTTGGTTTCCAACTAGGTTGAGATTTTCCCTTACAATTGTTTAGCCTCAATGCTAAGGATGGGAAAATCTCTCTAAGCTTAGGATATAGCATTTGTGCTTAGATCTAGGGTAGAACACTCTTGAATATAGTGTGTATTTCTTGCTCTGTGTTCTATGGTGGGAATGCTTGAGTATATAGGATCGGGAGCACAATTAGAATGCCTTAGTCGTGCTACGATCAGGCCATATTTCAGGACTCGCATCATCTGGCACACGACCTTGGCTGGGAATTGCTGGAACTCATATCTTCTTAGCTCTGTAGCATCGTTTGCTACATTCTCCACTCTCTTCCACATTCATCCACCCTTGATAATGAAGGAAGAACTTGTATTTATAGTGTGGATTTGAATGTTATCGTTGGAGAGAATCACATTCAAATCCATACTACTCTGTAGCTTTTTGAAGCTTTTTCAGGCTTGTCGTCTTCCTCTCATTGGTCCACGTCAGCTAAATCTAACGGCTATATTCTTCAGTTTCTTATGAGTCTCAAGATCTTCAGTTCTATATGAGCCTTCAGGTTATCTGAGCCTTCAGATTATTTAAGCCTTGAGTTATCGAGCCTTTGTGTTATCTCGAGTCTCGGGTTATTTTCGGGGTTCTTGATTGGCGGACTTCTATTAGCGGACCTTATACGATCGAGGGCATCTTGACACTCCGAGTTGGTGAGTTGATTCGACCCAGACATCGACCTCGAGTCACATTATTTCGAGTATCGATTTCTTCTTTACGATCGATCATTTCGACTGATAAGATCAACATATCTTCAGGATCATCTCAGGATAGCATCAGGTCATCTGCATCAGGTTAACATATCAGATTATCATATCTGATCTCGATCACGTCTGTTCTTGATCAGTCTCATCTGCTCATCTTCATATCTGATCTCGATCACGTCTGATCTTTGATCAGTCTCTTCTGCCCATCTTCTGATCTGCAACCTTCTCTTCTGATTTGCTGGCTTTAGCTTTTCTTCTCTTCTTATTTTGTATAGCTCATCAGCTAACTCCGGAACTCATCTGACTCATCTGATCTCGATCATTCTCGTCTGTAGCCTCGTCTGATCTCGATCATCTTCTTCTGATTTTGTGTGTTCCCCCTCAATTTGTTCTCTCGTTCCCCCTTAACTTGTTATCTGTAGATTAGCTTGAATAACACAAGTTAATAATGTTTTGGCATAATTTATCAAAACTAAAATATCCCAACAATTTCCCCCTTTTTGATAATGATGCCAAAACATTTAAAATATATGCATTAATACAGAGATCGGGTTTTTGTTTTAAAAATAGATCAGTTCAGGTGGTCACTTTGAAAGCTGTGAACTTTTTGAACTACCCGCTCTGATACCACTTGTTGGTCTCGGTGAAAACCCATTTTTCGCGTGCGGAAGTAAACATGTCATGAGATGCATATAAAACAGGGGGTGAGGAATGGTGATACCAAATTTTTCGCTTTTAAGAATGATGTGTGTTTTGATGCTTGTAATCGAATGCATATGGCAAGTAAGAACATAAAGCAGTAAAGAGCACACGATTTTATAGTGGTTCGGACGAAACCCTCCCTACATCCACTCTTCCCTTAACATAGGGGCAACCTTAACCGAACTTAACCTGACTTAACCTGCGGGACTTATCACCCTCACGGGATCGCCGATAGATGTTTACCGAGTTCACACTCAAACGGGACTTATCTCCCTCACAGGATTGCCTACCCTCCCTTTCGGGATTGCTAGATGTTTATCGAGTTCACACTCAACCGAAACCAGAAATCAGAAACTAGAATCCCTAGTCTGAAATCTTGCGGTGACAAACTTAACCTAACTCAAACTGATTTGGGTAAAGGTTTGTTTGGTTTCCAACTAGGTTGAGATTTTCCCTTACAATTGTTTAGCCTCAATGCTAAGGATGGGAAAATCTCTCTATGCTTAGGATATAGCATTTGTGCTTAGATCTAGGGTAGAACACTCTTGAATATAGTGTGTATTTCTTGCTCTGTGTTCTATGGTGGGAATGCTTGAGTATATAGGATCGGGAGCACAATTAGAATGCCTTAGTCGTGCTACGATCAGGCCATATTTCAGGACTCGCATCATCTGGCACACGACCTTGGCTGGGAATTGCTGGAACTCATATCTTCTTAGCTCTGTAGCATCGTTTGCTAAATTCTCCACTCTCTTCCACATTCATCAACCCTTGATAATGAAGGAAGAACTTGTATTTTATAGTGTGGATTTGAATGTTACCGTTGGAGAGAATCACATTCAAATCCATACTACTCTGTAGCTTTTGCGACTTTTTTCTGGGCTTGTCGTCTTCCTCTCATTGGTCCACGTCAATTTGAATCTACTTATTTATATTCTTGATTTCTTCCGAGTCTCGGGATCTTACGTTCTATCTCGAGCCTTCGGGTTATCTCGAGTCTCGAGTTACTCGGGGTTCTTGATTTCATGAGACTTCTCTTCTTGCGGACCTTTTGTTCGATCGGGCATCTTGACACTTTCGAGTGGTGAGTTGAGTTCTTCGACTTGGACATCGACCCTCGAGGTCACATTGACTTAAGGCTATCTCGATTTCTTCTTTCTTGATCGATCGGTCGATCGGATCAGATCAACATATCTTCGGGATCATCTCGGGATAGCATCAGTCATCGCATCAAAGTTAGCATATCAGTTATCATATCGATCTCGATCATGTCCGATCTTGATCGGTCTCATCTCGCTTCATCTTCATATCGATCTTGTTGGGAGATGAATTTAATAAAAAGATTATATGATTTTGATTAAGATCCCAAAACCCCCGAGTATGACATGTTCAAGAATGATCTTGATAAATGAGTCGGGATTCATTTTTTAGAGTATTCGAGGATGTTATCCAAAATGTATAGTCAGCAGATATAGTTCGGGGATAGGTTCAAGACTCAAGAACTTCAAGATATGTTTCAAGATATGAAGTTTCAAAGATGAAATCAAGTCTTCAAGACTTCGATATGAAATCGAGATATCAAGTCTCGATGAAATCGAGAGCGAAGACTAAAGATGAAGACTCAAGATATCGGTCGGTATAAATCTAAAGACTCGAAGACTCAAGACTCGTAAGACTCAATACGCAAGGTCAAAACCGAGAAATCAAGATCAAGAATACCGAAAGCGACAAAGAACTCATCAAGACTCGAAGAATGTCTTCAATGCTCGAGATGAACTCCGAATGTTAGAGGTAATCGGAATATATCTATCGGAAGGATGCACATCGAGAAAAACGCGATGCCTTAGAAAGTTAGATATTGCCAAGACATTCAAATGCGCATAAAAGGAACTAAGTCGAAGTGTTGTTAAGGTTATATCAAACTCGAGTTTGTAACCAAAAAAGAGCCGTTGAAGGTGTCTACCTTTAACTTCGGAGACAAAAGTCAAAAAGAGGAAGGCGACATTTGTACCATATACCGACACCGAAAGGACAAGTCGGCTGAAAAAAGATGTCGATGTCACGAAAGTTCGATCGCAAAAAGTGAAGACCGGCTACATGAAAGGCTATTGCTTAAAACGTGTTAGGGAGTGTCAAACCCTAAATATAGCCAAGTTTCTCACACACCATAAGAGGGAACTCACAAAGCTATCTCTCCAACGGATAGTTTTCAAAAGTAACCTTGGTGTATGCCTATAAATCTTTTGGTGACCCTCTACATTGTAAGGTTACGGAAATTTATCATAACTCAAGAGCTCAAACTTATTCTTCAAAAAGTTAAAGCACTCGAAATACCTTGAATTTCCCAAGTGCTTCTATATTGAAGAGAGCTCACTTTACTAAGCCTAGCTTGATAAGATTTATCCAAAGCTTAGTCGAGATATCCTAACCCTTTGCATTGTGCTTCATTGTAAAGGATATCTCATCTAGTTGAAACCAACCAAGAAACCCCAAACCCTTGAGAAGGTAGTTGGAGTGTGTTTGTTGGTGAGTAGAGTTGTAAAGAGTTAGTAAACCACGCAGGAGTAGTCGGAAAACTCTAGAGGAGAAGTTAGTAAGCATGAGATAGTCAAAGCTTGTGTGTGATTGAGTTAGTAAACTACGGAGGTAGTCGAAAAACTCAAGGTCGGGTTGAGTAAGTAAACTACGTGGAGTAGTTTAAAAACTTCGGGGCGAGTTGAGTAAGTAAACTCTGAGGTAGTCGAGAAAGCTCGAAGTTGATAGTGAATTTCTCACGAAGAGTCGAGAGAGTGGATGTAGGAGCTTGAGCCTCTCGAACCACTATCTTGTTGTGTTCTTTATTGCTTTCCTATCACATACTTAAGCATTTGCCTTGACTCGATTTTGAAAGCATACTTTTTCGGCGATATTGGTTGGAATCAATCCCTTGAAGTTGCATAAGTGAATCACAGCCCTAATCATTATTTCATAAGGGAAGGTTTTTCAAAGAAAGCTTAAAACAGTATAAACTAAGGCCAACCATTCCCAGACGGTGAGTAGCTAGAACAGATAGTTACCAAACCTGAACTCTCTTACGAGGATTCGATTAAGTTAGTTATCTAATCCAAGCAACTCGGGATCTCGACACTCGAGGACTCGGTTTGGGATTATCTCGAGGTATGAAAGCGACTCGGGATCCTTTGTCTCGATGAGACTTTGACTCGGAGCGTCTGTCTTTCTCGTAACCTAACCTTTAGGATTATCGACCCAAGTCGACCTCGATAAAAAAAGTTTTTAAAATCTTGAACACGTGTATTCCCCCATACACGTGTAAGACTCATTTTCACGGGACCTACAAGTGGTATCGGAGCGGTGGGTTCAACTTGACCACTATTTGTGTTGACCAAAGTTTTATTTTCAAAAAATACTTGTGGTCTATCCGAATTGATCTTATTTTTTGAAATTTTTTTCTTTTCAAAAGATCGAAAAAATGTCTTCTAAAAACTTCCCATGTTCTCGATGAGAGAACTATGATCTATGGAGCCGAGAATACGAGGCTCATCGTAATCTAAACATGAGCGTATGTGGAGAGTGGTTTCTCAAGGACCATTCAAATTTACTGTGGTGAATCCAAGAATTACAGAAGAAGAGAGAATTGATCCTAGAGCAGAATTTCCTAATTCTGATGATCAACTAACTCCTGAGGAGAGAAAGTTAGTCAATCTAGACTACATTGCAAAAGACACACTATACAGTACAATTAATGATGGTGTGATGGGAATGATCTCTCCTTTATATCTTGCTAAGGAAATATGGGATACACTATTTGTTATATGTGCCAAGGCGAGATCATATAAAAGAAAACAAACTTTCAATGGCAATTGGAAAGTTTGCCGGTTTTTTGAAATGGATGACGGTGAATCAATAGACAAATTGGAAGTCGATTCACTAGCATCATGAATGATCTAAATGCACTTGGAAAGAAATATCCACAAAGAGAAGTGGCATTGAAAATTCTTAGAGGTCTTTCTAAGAAATGGGATATTCATGAAGTGGTGATTGAAAACACCAAGAACATTAGTTCAATGCCATACCAACAAGTCTTCTCTTAGCTGAAAGCCTATGAATTTGTAATTGATAAGAAATCCAAAAAAAGGCCGTGAAAGAAAGATGATTCTTCATCAAAAAAAATGTGGCTTTAAAAGCCAAAGATAAAACACATAAAACTAAAAGTCGAGAACCCCCCATGCCAAACATCGGGATGAGCTTGAGGAAAAGCTAGCAATCGATGGCAAGGAGGTTTGACAGACTTAATAATAGATTTGGAAAATACAAAAGCTTTTACAGGAACCACAGTACCAGAAGAAACACGAGGACGGATCAACCGAGAAGAAGAAGGAAGGAAGTGAAGGATCTTCATCCGAAAAAAGGGACTCCAAGTCCAAAGAAGAAAATGATCGGGATGATGATACCAACAGATGCTATAATTGTCGAAGAAAGGTCACTTCAAATTATGATTGTCCGAGTTGAGTGCTAAGGAGAGAAGAGAAAGACAAGCTACAAGAGAGACGAAGTTCTCAAGCAAAAAAGACCATGGTTGAAGAAGAAGAACACTACGAGGAGGGATCTAGCTCTTCGGATGAGATATTCTCGGGACAAAGTGAAAGTGATGACATCTGTCGATGGCCATTGAGGAGGTAAACTCTTACATCTGTTGTTGCTCCTACACTAGCACAAGAGTTTTCAAGTTCATTCGAAAAGCAGTCATTTTGACCGATGGATTCTTTTGAGAATCGATGAAGGACTATCTTTTTTTGCAAGGATCGCTAAATAAAACTCAAGATTTGAATAAGGAACGAATCTTTGAAAATCTAAAATGGAAAGACTCTAGCAAAATCGAAATCACTTCTCAATTTATGGGAGCTCTTGATGAATTTGGATGTTACGAAAGTACAACTCTCGAAAAAAAAGAAAAGTTGATAGAGACCCTGGCTGAAAAGCTAGAGAAATCCACTGAAGAAATTCAGCTAATCAGAACTAAGTTCAATGACCTCTCTGAGAAGCATGAAACTCTACAGAACTGTGAGGATAGTGCACAGAAGAAGTTAACTCTATTGAATAATGCATCTAAAGTAATAGATGAAATTCAGAGTTACCAGAGATCTGCCACTATAAAATCTGGATTGGGATACATTCCAGGGGGAACCTCACAAGGTCATCTGAATGCTGCATCAAGTAGCAAGAATACAATCTTTGTTAAATCTGCGACACCTACACTTCAAACTGAAGTAATGCCCAAAGTTGTAGACAAGAGAAAAGGACCTATGGTTTCAGTAAAACTGAATGATCAGGTTAGAAAGCCCAAACCGCAGGTGAAGGCTAGAAAACCTGAGCAGTCAGTTGGAAAATTTCAGGCAAGTACTTCAAAGCCTCAGGCTAAGAATGCAAACTTGAAAGGATCTACACTGAACCATCAGAGGAATCTTCAGAAGAGAAACACTCAGCAGAGATATTCTCAACTGAAGAGACCAAGTCCTCAGTATACTGAAAGACCCATATTTCAGTACAGGCAATCTAAACCCCACTTGCCTAAGGGTAAAGGTTACCTGAACCCAAGTCAACAAAGATTCAGACCAGCTGCACAGAAGCCAAAGCAACGGAACAAAAGGCTTGAACCAAAGAAGAATTCAAAAGCCCATGTTCATGCTAAGGCCAGCACTCATACACAGAAAACTGCTAAGGCACCCAGAGTAGTAAATGTGTATGTAGATGTTTATGGAAGACAGATCAACCACTCTAAAGTGATTAGAGTTGTTAGGCAGATTTGGATCCCTAAAGGTACAGCTAACCTTGTAGGACCCTACACAAATTGGGTACCTAAGAAGTAATTTGTTTTTCAGGAGGAAAACAAGGGCACTGAACTGACTAAAGATCACATGGCACTGATGAGCAGAGATGAAAAAGCTCCTGATATATGGTATCTTGACAGTGGATGTTCAAGACATATGACAGGATACAAGAAGATACTCAATTGACTATGTTGAACAAAGAGGCCCTGAGATCACTTTTGGAGATAACTCCAAAGCGACGGATGAAGGATATGGAACTTTGGAATTCGACTCAGTTCATATCCATGGTGTTTCATATGTATCTGGATTGAAGCATAACTTGCTTTCAATTAGCCAATTCTGTGATAAAGGTTTTAATGTTGAGTTCTCTTAGAACTTATGTTTTGTGAAAAGATGATACATCCGCAGTAAAGTACTCTTGTTTGGTACAAGAAAAGGAATGTGTATCTTGGTCGATTGGAGTTCAACTCCTAAAGATACATGTTTAGTTGCTAAAAGTTCCACAGATACCCAGTTTGGTTATGGCATAAAAGAATGAATCACCTAAATTTCAAAACCACGAACAAGCTTGCAAGATTAGCTCTTGTGAGAGGGTTACCTAACGAAGTGTTCAAGAAGGAACATATTTGTGATCGTGCGAGAAAAAGGCAAACAGATAAGAGCATCATTTAAAAGTAAAGTTGAGGTTTCTCTTGAAAGAATACTTGATTACTTCATATGGATCTTTTGGTCCTATAACACTGTGAGCACTAATGGCGGAAATACACATTGGTAGTAGTTGATGACTACTCGAGATATACTTGGGTCATATTCTTACTCAAGAAGAAAGAGACTCGAATAAAAATTTCGTCGAGTTCTTGAAAAGGCTCGAGATTGAGAAGAATCGAGTATGGTCAAAATCGAGATCGACAAAGGAACTGAATTTATAAATCATATCATATCGATTATTGTGCGAAATGGAATTTCTCATGAAACATCACCGCAAGGACCCTCAACAAAATGGTGTTCTTTGAAAGAAGGAACAAGACTTTGAAAAGAAAGAAGCAAGGACAATGATAATGGTCGATATTCCTAAAAGATTTTTAATTGGGCTCATCAACAACGCATGCTACTCTGAGAATAGATCCATCTTGACTAAGAGTCAAGGCAAAAACACCTTATGAGCTTTGGAATGAAAGGAAGCCTCTTGTTTCTTTCTTTGGTATGTTTGGTTGCAAGTGTTTCATACACAATAATGGTAAAGATCAGTTTGAAAACTTTTGATAGTAAAAGGCGATGAAGGAATATTCTTAGGATATTCAAGTCGATAAAGACTTCGAGTTTACATTTGTAGGACTCTTATTGTGGAGGAAACACCTCATGTTGTTTTTGATGAAACTATTTGTGTTTGGAAAAAACAGAACATGATCTTGAGATGAACTGACTAAGAGGATCACCGATTAAGCCTAAAACAAAAAGATAAATCATCCATTTGAACGAGAAAAGAAGAAGTCGGTCCACTATCTATGATTGGGTGACTCGGACTCGAATAAAGAAGTTCAGGATGGAAATCAGGATGGTGAGACTAAGGAAAACCAACACTCCAAAGGTAACCAATCTGAACAGACACCAGTTCAGACTCAGGTATGTGATGCCAATGAAGATGTGGTCACAGCTGAGGCAAATTCTGAATCTATCAACCAAAGGGGAACAAATGTCTCTGACAATGTTCTAAATAGAATTTCCCCTGAGGAAGATGATTCACTTTCTCCTTTTCTATTGTTCCCTGAGTTTGCTGATTTAACTGAACCTAACATTTTAAATGTTGAGGATAATATTGAAGGGAACATCAAGAAGGAAATGGTTAGATAGTCATCCTATAAGTCAAATTGTGGGTGATCTAACTGAAGGAGTTAAGACAAGAAGGTTCCATGGTGAGAGTGCACTATTCTGCTGCTTCCTATCAGAGAAAGAACCTGCTGAGATTAATGAAGCTCTACAAGATTCTTATTGGATTCTTCTTTATGCAAGATGAAATTTGAATCAATTCTCAAGGAATGAAGTATGGGAGTTGGTAGATAGACTGAAAAGGCACAATGTCATTGGAACCAAGTGGGTTTTCAAGAATAAAAGAGATGAAAACAACAACATTGTAAGAAACAAGGCAAGGCTAGTTGCACAAGGTTATTCCCAAGAAGAAGGCTTGGATTATGATGAAACCTTTGCACCTGTTGCAAGACTAGAAGCCATCGATTGTTTCTTGCATATCTTTGCCCACATGAAGTTCACGATCTATCAAATGGATGTGAAAAGTGCATTTCTGAGCGGTGTGCTTAAAGAAGATGTTTATGTGGAACAACCTCCCGGCTTCAAACAGAATGACCAAGTTTACAGCTCGGAAAAATACTGATGGTCTCAAGCAAAACACCGAGCATGGTATGATACTCTTTCTCGGTTTCTTATTGACCATGGTTTTGTCAAAGGAACTGTTGATAGAACTTTGTTCAAGGATAGAGGATGGGGAAGATATCTTCTTGGTTCGAGATATATGTTGATGACATCATTTTTGGATCTCCAAACCATCGGTTGTGTGAAAAGTTTTCAACACTGATGAAAGGCAAGTTTGAGATGTCAATGATGGGAGAGATGAATTTCTTTCTAGGTCTTCAAGTGAAACAATTAAAGGAAGGAATATTCATCAACCAGGCAAAGTACACCAGAGATCTTATTGCCAAATATGGTTTACAAAATTGCAACTCAGTTAGGATTCCTATGAATACTAACTACAAGATGGATCCTGATTCAGAAGGCAAATCAGTGAATCATACTGATTATAGAGGAATCATTGGATCATTGCTATATCTCCTGACAAGTAGGCCAGATATAACATTTGTTGTTGGGATATGTGCAAGATACCAAGCTAATCCTAAGACTAGTCACATGGAGGCTGCCAAAAAGATACTAAGATATCTTAAGGGCACAGTGAATAGAGGATTATGGTATCCAGCTGATGATAACCTTGAATTAACCGGGTTACTCGGGATCTCGACTATGGAGGTTGTAGAATTGACGAAAGTCCACAAGAGGGAACTTGTCAATTTCTAGGAAGCAACCGATATCTTGGTTTTCAAAAAAATGGACCTCGATAGCAGCAAGATCTTGATGAAAATTTGAATACATGGGCTGCGAGGAAGGCTGGCGTGCTCGTATTCTTTCGCTCGCACAACAATTAAGGGATTATAAAGTTGTGCAATGAAGTACCAATATTTTGTGACAATAATAGTGCCATTGCTATTTCACAAAATCGGTATTACACACGGATGCAAGCATGTGGATATCGAGACATCACTTCATCGAGAGATCATGTCGAGAAAAGGACATAAGGATGGAGAAAAATTCATCTTGATAGGCAAAAGAGTCGATATCTTGACTAAACCTCTGGCTGAATCAAGATTTCAGGAACTTTCAGTTGAATTAGGGATGTTAGAATCAGGTGTATAAAGTAAATCTGAAAATTGAAGATTTCCAGATGCATGAAGCTTTCTCAGAACTCTACTGAGAAACTCAGGATAAAATGGAATCTTTGAATCGAGTCTGCGAAACTTCAGTTCTTGAAGGTCAATTTTCAAGAGAGCATCTTTGAACCCTTTTCAAGATTTCGATTATTATCTTGACATTTTATCAAGGTCATGACTCGAGAAGGCCGATAGAGGGAAATTAGTCTGAAAAGGTAATGACTCATGTGATCCATTTATTGCTTAAGTAAAACTCAGTAATCATTCGCAATAAATACAAAACACCTGAGGAATGTTTTGGGCGGGATCGTTTTAAATTCCGAAGAAGGACAACAGTCATTTAATGCTCTGCCACATTATTGACCAATGAGGATATTTTGGCGGCTTACTTTTCGGAGATCGTCGGTTCATATACCCGATTAATCGGAGATTAATCTCAACCGTTGCTTTTCACCTAACCAACACGATTCTCCACGATCTTGAAGCTATTTATACCTCTTTAAGCCATTCAAGCCGAAATTTTATCAAACCCTTCGTTCCCAAATACTCTGTAACTAAAATCCCTTTGCGAAAAAATAAAACCCTAAAAAGCGTCACATTCTTCAATCATATTCTAAAATGACCTCAACCGTGTATGAGAGATTAGCCATAACCAATAAGCCATGGTACGAGTTCACTGTCTCACTTGAAAGCACAACCAACTCAAAGCCAGAAGAGGAGGCTCTGCATATGATCCGACTGGCTAAACTCACCCATCTAGTCGCAGTTTACTGCATGGACGGGGAGTTCGCAAAAAGAGGTAATTGAATTCATCCGCAATTTGAAAATAGATGAAGAAGATTGTATGCACTCTTCGACACCGTATCTCATCTAGGGCACTCATCAAAATACGTCGATTTTGAGAGGGAGATGTACATTGTTCCTAAAAATCTGAATGATGTGTTTGAGCTATGTGATAGAGGAGAGGATCCTGCGATGTATATGTCGGCAAAAGAAAGGGAGTACCTAGATAGGATTTGCCGAGAATCTCGTGAAGTTTGAGGCAACTTTGAATAAGAAGCACCTAAAGCCACAATATCGTGTCTTGATGGATATTGTGAGCAAGAGCGTCATGAGTCTTTTGGGGAGTTTTGAAGCATTTAGTACCAAGCTCAGATTGATGGCGGCGATCGAGGCATCTCCCACCAATCGACTTCAACCGCTGAAATTCTTAGTCCGGATGGTGTCGAGCAAAGCAAGATCATAAAAAGAGTCAATGGGGAAATCACGATGAAAGGCAAGATCCGCCATGCCACCAAAATTGCCTATATTTTGGAGGCGTGCGAGAGAGGAGGAGGATATCTTCGCCAATTCAACCCCATTCCTAAATCCAAAATTCTCTTCAAGCCCAATCGATGTGAAGAAGCAGCTATTCGAGGGGAAAAGAGAAAAGAAGGTAGAATCACCTTCTGCAACCGCTGAGAAAGAAACCCAACAAACTGTGGGAAGGATCATTTGGAGGCAAAAAAATGGAGCAAGAGCAAAACCGATGAATGAAGAACCTCGCCCAAAAGCGAAGGAAGATTGGTGGTTCTCACCGACGAAGGTAGCAAATGAGTCGAGGAGAGACAACACGAGGGCCAAACCGCTCAAAGTTCACCATTACAAGTCCGCTCAAAGGTTATCTCAAGGACACAGGATCGGCCGGTGAAAGCAGTCTTCTTCGAGAGGTGCTCGAGACATGTTTCGATACCAGATAAAATTTCTCGGGAAATTTTTAAAGGAGCTCAGACCTGAGAGATGCCTACCTGAGATAAAAGCAGGCTTAGGACTGAAGAACCAAATTTTCAGAGTCAATCGAAGATGTGCGGGGCTCTCGGATCGACGAGCCAACTCGGACTCACATCGAGGAAATGCCACTCGGGCCTCCGTAACCCACTCGGATGGCGAGGGACTGAATGCACAAGTCAGATACTACCGAGGGCTCGAAGCAAAATGTCTTGGATGAGCTCCGAGTGACCCATCGCTTTGATCCCTTAGCGAAGATTCTCTTGAACCGAGAGCCCGAGATGGAAGAAAAATTTGAAGGCGAGTGGAGAGCAAGGGGAACGGTTCATCCTTGACCGATACCCCGAGCTCAGCTTCATACCCCGACCGCAAGATATATTCTTGGATTAAGGACGACAAAGATATATCCTCAATCAGACTCTTCCCGAGATGCTTGATATTGCTACATTCAGAGTAAGATCGGTGGAATGAGTGAGACAAATTTTTCGACCCGACTTCTCGGGTTCAGAAGGACAAAGCTCAGGATGAAAAATTCTGATTTTGATGAGCTAGTTTAGAGGAGGCTAGCTGAGAAGAAAGCAACTGAGGTTGGTGCCCCGAGCAGCGGAGACAAATCCAAAGATGGAGATGGGGACCAAGGGGAGATGCTGAGGATCAGTCTCAAACAGAAAAAGAGACTTCAGGCCGATCAACCTCGGTGAAGCTAGCACTCTTGGTACCTTTTGGCAAACTATTAATAATTATGCGGAGTTCTTGAAAAGTACTATCTTTAATTAAATGTCGATAATGTCGGTGAGGCTCAATTAGACCGGAGCTCGGGGATGGCGGAGCTCGGGATGATCAAGCGGCCGAAGGTGCAGAAGGCTGCTGAGATTGATCTCACTCCCGTCATGGAGAAACTTGAGAAGATTGAGCCAATGTCGATCAAACTTACTCAGATGGAAGCAACGTTGGCCAATCAAGCTCAGACAATGGAAGGACTTAGCCATTCTTCAGACCTGGTGCAGATACAAAACACTCTGACCACTCAGATGACCTCCATGGAAGAAAAGCTGAATGAAAAAGCGGAGGAGTCAACCACGAGTTAAGTCTTTGAAATGAAACAAAAGCACCGAGTCGGTGAATTTCTAGAGGTGAAAGCGACAGAGAAAAAATGAGTCTTGATCAAATCATTATTGAGGAAATGAGCTCGGTGCTCATGACCAAGATGATGAGATGCTTAAAGATGCACTCTCCGGCGGTTGCCCATATATCGAAGAACCTATGCTCGGGCTAAGAACCACATTAGGAGAATGGAAGATGAGCAAGATCAGCTAAGCGAGGAGAGATCCATTGTGTAAGCAAAGAACAAGATCACATGGACCGCGACTCTCTCCGGACTTCTTCCAAACTACGGTGCCAAGAAGGGGAAAGGGAAGGTCACCGGACCTCGGGAAGTTCATGGCACGACTTTGGAAAGAAGGCTCGAGAAAGATCTTTGAAATGTACAATCTAGCCCAAGCCTTTAAAGAAGTCGAGAGCTACCGAGAAGTTGAAATTTGCTCAAGTAGAGAAACCTATCTACATTCGAAGTTTTCGAAAGCAAAACCGTTTTTGAGGTTGCAAGAGAAACCGAAAGTGCTAGAACTAAGGTTGGAACAAGCCCAGGTAGTCCGAATCGCCTATGAAGAGGAAAGCCTTGGGCGTTGTTCAACCTATAAGCAAGCGTCGTGAAAGGCTTCTAAGCCAATCGAGAGAAAGTTGGTTACGGATGATGAAGATGCGAGAGAAATCGAGTCTCAACCTCGGAAGAAAGTCTTCAACACCAAAGAGGCTCGATGACACTCCAAAAAGAACAAGCTAAGAAAGCTGCTGCTTCAGTCTCGGGAACTTCTGTGATCAGAAAGAAGATAGGCGAAGAACAGAAACGAAGGAGTGACTTCAGGAAGTTTGCGAGCAAGAGGAAGGGAACATCGAAATATTGAAGTGGCCCTATGTTGATAAATGGATGCCCATTAAACTCAACGACATGTGGGAAGAAGTGAAGAGAACATACGGTTCAATTATGATGTTCTCGGGGAATGGAGAGGGAAGGCTCGAGATCGTAAGCGAAGCTTTCATTGAATATCTTCTCACCTTTTATCCAAAGTATCTACAAAGCTGGATTAATCTTGCGGATGAAGGTGGAGTACAGATAGTAGCCCCCAGTCCATATTCCTATCCTCCTCCGAGACTTGGTAATGGCTTGGTAAATGAAAAGACCATTACACAAGAAATTGCTTTCAAGATCTGTTTGGTCATTGGGCCTAACGGAAGCGATCCGGATATC
Source organism: Stenogyne calaminthoides (assembly GCA_037126765.1). Classification (NCBI taxonomy): domain Eukaryota; kingdom Viridiplantae; phylum Streptophyta; class Magnoliopsida; order Lamiales; family Lamiaceae; genus Stenogyne; species Stenogyne calaminthoides. The sequence goes on from JBBCBC010000331.1 coordinate 15,558, forward strand.
ATCGAGAGAAAGAAATGAAATTGAAGAAGAGATTAACCCGGAATGTTTGATCTGGAAGTGCCCCGATGAAGTTCTAAAATGAAACAAATGAGAAAGACCCAAGATTTTAATCAAGACTAAAAGACTGAAGACTCAGAAGATTTTGTATTCTTTAAATTTTTTGTCTTTTTTATTTTGTTTGATAAATTCATTGTAATCTGTAATGGTACACTTATCATCAATGAAGATTTATCATTATGCTCAAAAGATAATATCTCATTATCTTATTTTTACATGTCTTTATATTTGATATGCCCGATTCTTTGTTGTTTGGTGATGAAATTGTTGGGAGATTCATTCTTTCAAGTAATTGTTGAAAGACATAACCAATCTTGTAATAGGATAAATCAAAACACGAGTATAGGTTATATATGCGTAACAAGATAGGTTTTTCGCATCATCAAAAGGGGGAAATTGTTGGGAGATGAATTTAATAAAAGATTATATGATTTTGATTAAGATCCCAAAACCCCTGAGTATGACATGTTCAGTAATGATCTTGATAAATGAGTCAGAATTCAGTTTTAGAGTATTCGGATGTTATCTTGCAAAATGTATAGTCAGCAGATATAGTTCAGGATAGGTTCAAGACTCGAAGAACTCAAGATATGTTTCAAGATCTTGAAGTTTTGAAGATGATTATGAAACCGAGAATCAAGACTAAAGCATGAAGACTCAAAATATATCGGTCAAGATAAATCTAAAGACTCGAAGACTCGAAGACTACGAATACGCAAAATTAAAAACGAGCGGCGAAGATCAAGAATCTTTTGAAAGACAAAGAACTCATCAAGACTCAAGAATGTCTTGAATGCTCAGTATGAACTGAATGTTCCGAGGCAATGAATATATCTATCCGAAGGATGCAATTACTGAGAAAAACGCGATGCCTTAGAAAGTTAGATATTGCCAAGACATTCAAATGCAGACAAAAGGAACTAAGTCAGAAGTGTTGTTAAGGTTATATCAAACTCGTAGTTTGTAACCAAAAATAGTTGAAGGTGTCTACCTTTAAGCGGAGACAAAAGTAAAAAAAGAGGAAGACGACATTGTACCATCATCGATAATCGACAAAGGACAAGCCCATTGAAAAAGATGTCGGATGTCTGAAAGTTCAGATCGCAAAAAAGTGAAGACCGGCTACATGAAAGGCTATTGCCTAAAACGTGTTAGGGAGTGTCAAACCCTAAATATAGCCGTTTCTCACACACCATAAGAGGGAACTCACAAAGCTATCTCTCCAACGGATATTTTTCAAAAGTAACCTTGGTGTATGCCTATAAATACTGGTGACCCTCTACATTGTAAGGTTACGGGAAATTTATACGCAACTCAAGAGCTCAAACTTATTCTTGCAAAAGTTAAAGCACTCGAAATACCTTGAATTTCCCAAGTGCTTCTATATTGAAGAGAGCTCACTTTACTAAGCCTAGCTTGATAAGATTTATCCAAAGCTTAGTCGAGATATCCTAACCCTTTGCATCGTGCTTCATTGTAAAGGATATCTCATCCTAGTTGGAAACCAACCAAGAAACCCCAAACCCTTGAGAAGGTAGTTGGAGTGTGTTTGTTGGTGAGTAGAGTTGTAAAGAGTTAGTAAACTACGCGGAGTAGTCAGAAAACTCTAGAGGAGAAGTTAGTAAGCCACAGAGGTAGTCCAAAGCTTGTGTGTGATTGAGTTAGTAAACTACGGAGGTAGTCGAAAAACTCAAAGGTCGGGTTGAGTAAGTAAACCACGTGGAGTAGTGTAAAACTTCGGGGAAGTTGAGTAAGTAAACTACTGAGGTAGTCGAGAAAGCTCGAAGTTGATAGTGAATTTCTCCGAAGAGTCGGGAGAGTGGATGTAGGAGCTTGAGCCTCACGAACCACTATAAGCTGTTGTGTTCTTTATTGCTTTCCTTATCATGTACTTAATTGTTGCAGCATTTCGAATTTGAAAGCATACTTTTTCGATATTCGGTTGGAATCAATCCTTTGAAGTTGCATAAGTGAATCACGGCCTAATCACTATTTCATAAGGGGAATGTTTTCAAAGAAAGCTTAAAAGCAGTATAAAACAAGGCCAACCATTCATACGGTGAGTAGCTAGAACAGATAGTTACCAAACCGAACTCTCTTCCGAGGATTGATGAAGTTAGTTATCGATCCAAGCAACTCGGGATCTCTCGACACTCGGGACTCGGTTGGGATTATCTCGGGGTATCTGAAAGCGGCTCGGGATCACCGTCTTAGTAGACTTTGACTCAGAGCGATACATTGCTTCTCAGAACCTAACCTTCAGGATTATCTGACCCAAGCTGACTTCAGTAAGAAAAAGTTTTAAAATACTGAACACGTGTATTCCCCCCCCCATACACGTGTAAGACTCGTTTTCACCGGGACCTACAGATCTCGATCACGTCTGATCTTTGATCAGTCTCTTCTACTCATCTTCTGATCTGCAACCTTCTCTTCTGATTTGCTGGCTTTAACTTTTCTTCTCTTCTTATTTTGCACAGCTCATCAGCTAACTCCAGAACTCATCTGACTCATCTGATTTTGATCATTCTCGTCTGTAGCCTCGTCTGATCTCGATCATCTTCTTCTAATTTTGTGAGTTCCCCCTCAATTTGTTCTCTCGTTCCCCCTTAACTTGTTATCTGTAGATTAGCTTGAATAACACAAGTTAATAATGTTTTGGCATAATTTATCAAAACTAAAATATCCCAACAGAGAGCTCTGAATCTGATCAGGACACTCACCCTATTGCTGATGTGACGAAGAGAAAAGACAAGAAGGTGGTGGAAAAGGTAGTGGAGGATCCTGAGAGGAGGATGAAAGCTCTTGACCTTCTGAAGGTTAAGAGGGAGATAGGTGAGAAGAAGAAGGCTCAGGATGAGCAAAAGAGGAAGACTAAGCGGCTAAGAAAAACCAGTGAGAGGGCTTCAGACGAAAAATCTCTGTTGGACACACTTGTGAAAGCCGTTTTACAAGCTGCTGAAAGGGAAGCTGAAAATATCCCTGAGACTGGAAGGGATGAAGATGTGTTTACTGAGGTGCTCAGTACCAATATTGGGAGTAACCGGATTACAAGAGAGATCTGCACAGGTTCTCAAAAACCTGCTGAAGAAAGCCAAATTCCAATCCCACCCACTCACCCCTCAGAGCCGAAAATTCCCATGCCTTCAGAAGCTCAATCTATTTCTGAAGAGGAGTCACCTATTCCTGAACTCGGGAAAGGTGAAGCTGAAGAAAGAGAGTGGAGAATGAAAGCTGAATGCTTTGTGCTGGAAAAATTTCCTGAACTGACCAACTATCCTGATCTTCACGATATGTTTATCAGACTCAAAACAGCCATGCTGATTGTCAATCAATCCTTCGCCATGATGCTGAAGATTGGCAACTTCAGAGGTGAGGAATTCTGG
>JBBCBC010000336.1:0-18492 GCA_037126765.1 Stenogyne calaminthoides
TTGATCAAATCAAATAAATTCTAATCTCTTTCGTGGATTTTTCTTTAGGCAAAACTAATTCGAGCAGATCGAATTAAAAAACCACAATTTATATGCATGCATAAATAAACACATTAAATTTCATGACAATTGGATACCTGCAAAAAAGATCTAGCAATTCTACTATCCAATTTCAAATTTAATGAAGACGAATTAAATTACAATTTAAAATTCAGAGCCCAAAACCGAGGCTCTGATACCATTTGTTGGGGAATTAATTACCCGGATCTATTCGGGGTGAATATTTAAATACAAATTTAATTCTAACAATTATTACTAGCATGAATTAATCATATATTAATTCAAATAATAATTCAACAACAAATCATGCATATAAATGATTCACATAAATCCCCACGATGCGGAATTGCTACGGGTTTACGTGAACTAACCTCTTGGAGTGGCAATGGTCTCGTCGATTAAACACACTAAAAAGTCTTCCCAAGTATTCCCTAGTCCTTGCTCGTCAATCCGGTGGAAGGAAACTCGCGAACAATTAACAAAAGGGAAAATAAAAATTTGTTGCACCACCTTTGTGGATTTACTAATTTTTCCAGCACATGGAATTGTACACTCACAATTGACGTTTTTCGAAAATACAAAATCATCGGCGTTTCAAAATATTTGATATTTTATCGATCTTGATATTTTCCGAAAAACCAATTTTAAATTTTTTTTTAAACACCTTTTTAGTTATTGGACTTTATGTTGGGCTACTTGAGGGGCTTTTTAGGAGAATTATGATTGGACCTTCCAATGGATCTTGAATTATCAATATTGAGCCACAATATTATTCAAGCCCATAAATATTAATTAATCCCACTACATAATTAATATCAAGACTATTCATCTTAACTCATATTCTTGTTAATATGGATCCCGATTATTATTTCACGTGTTTAAGATTATCTAGCCCATTAATTAATTAAAGCCCTTTGAAATAACTTTCCATTAATTAATATAATTTATCCTTGGTAAAGGAACGGTTCAACATTATTATCCATATCGAAAACTAGTTCCACTTGCAAGATTTGGTATGATAAAACTTATGAACCTCAAGAACAAATCGAACAAAAGCGTGCTTGCACACGATTCTCCGTATTAAATCTTAGCAATCGCGTGTGACCAATAATATTGCCCAAGATATAAAGTATTGAATCTCTTGATTCTCTGCCGTAATAAGTCAAAGCAATAGTTACTAACCACACGCAATCCTATTTAAGGGGCCGAAGATTAAGAAATAACTAACCACCGAGGTCTAATTCTTCCTAGTCCGAGCCGAAGAATTTGTCCTCTCAGAGGTCCTCTTGATGCATCGAGTCGTATGCACTTAGTGCAATCTCTTGGTCAAGACAAACCAATCGAGCCTTACACTTCAACCTTTCACGATGGATTGTTCATTTCCATCTAGGTAAATGAATGGTGTACTTTTTAGTTACAAGGGATTTGTTAATTTAATCTTTTGTGATCTGGTATCACTAAATTAACTACAATGTAACACGTACTATTTATTGAACAGTTATGCAGTAAATATATGTAACATTCGATGATATTTAAAGCATCAGTGATAAATAATTTATTTCAGTAAATAAGTCCGAAATTCAGTCTGATTATACAAAGTAAAAGCATACTTTCCAGTATAATCCCAACACCCCCAACAATGAATTCATTCCTTAGTTTTACTACTGTGTAATTTCTGTCTTCTCCTTTCGTACAATTTGTTGTTTCCATTGTGTTTGCTTGTTGAACAATTTCCTCTGATTCGATCGTAGAGGGTGAATTTTGCTGATGAATAGATGATGTTTGTTTTGTTTCCTACTTTATGCCATTTGTCTTCTGAATGAATTCAAACATGATATGTGTCTATGTTCCACCCTGACTTCTTTGGTTTTTTGATTGTCTTATTGAGGTGCAATCAGATTGATCGTCTTATTTAGCTGCGACCAGATGGGTTAACTTATGTGCAACCCCCCCCTCTTTCTTTCGTGATCGTCTTATGTTTGCTGCGATCACTATTACCTTCGGGTAAATCTAATTTAGTTGCGAGGCGTACCCATCACTACTCGCTTTGTTCGGGTATCTGTAATCTGGTGTTTCGTCGTCGGTGAACATAAACCTTTCGTTTCGTTTTTGTTCGGGTCGTCGGCTTAGGGCGACCATTCAGGCTTTTTTAACTAGAAAAAACTTAACAAACAAAAATGCTTCGCGAACACGTTGCTATTCTATTACAACTTTTACATTTGAGAAGATTCATTTCTATTACACATAGCTATAGACATCGGACTATCGTTTTGCTAGATTCAAAACCTCGTCTTGAAATAGACATGGTGACCTTTCATCTCGTCAAGGAATTGATGTTGAAAGGTATAGGCGGATCAGCGCACATCACTTTTCTTCAAGTAATATGCTCGGCGAAGTCATCTGCGTTGCCCCTCTGGACAAGTTGTGATTATGCGAATGCCGTTCGCATGAGCATATGGCGCAGCACGTCCGCTGCACTTATATCGTAGCGGACAAGAGCCTCTCGCTCGCACCATTCTATCCCTTGGAGGATGCTCGGGCATCAAGATCCGCGTGTCGTTTCTACAAGACGCCACAACATCCCACCCCCCGGAGGAGATTTAAAGGGATGCGTGGGGACTAGTGATTTACTCTTTCGCACAAGCGGTGACTAAAGTGGAGTGGCAACCATGACTCGCCGAGCATCTTGAGTCCGTAATGAGCACCAAACTGCGGCTCGGAGTGTGTCCCGTTTAGAAGAAAATACTTCTCCGATTGGATTGGCTTTCCCCAAATTGAAGGAGAGTATTTTCCTTCGCGATCTGATGGGGTATAAAGCTTCGTACTAGAGCAAGCGCCAGACACATGATCGAAGTCGACAAAACGAGAATTTGAATCGAGTGTTGAAAACTTAAATCGAGGCATACCAAACCAACTATCTCCGATAAAGCGAATTTTCTTCTAATATGTTTGCGTGATTTTTTTCCTTTTTTCTCTTTTTTCTTCCCTTCTTCACAATTTATCAATATGCCTATTTATACTACTATCCCAAGCAGTCTTTGGCATAGCTAGTTGGTGTTGGCCTTCTTGCTTTAAGTCCTCATTTTGACATCTGTCCTTGTCTTTGCCAGTTCTAATTCGAGGATTGACACGCATTTCTTTTTGGTTGCCACCGCTTCTCATCTTGTTCGACCGTATCTTCTATCTTTTATCTTCACCAAAACTCCTTCTAAAAGATTCCAAAATTTGTGTCAGACGCTGTGTGTTCGTCCTTCGTGTTCATCCTGCTCGTCTTAGCTAAATGGCTGATTATGCTCACTAGCTAGCGCTTTGACCTCTGACTATCAGTTGTGCTCGCCATTACTGATAATACTTTTTCAGATTTGACGCATTCCACGAATAGGACAACGGAACTCCATTCAAGTCTTCCAAATCATATGCCCCATTTGACAAACGTTCTGTTACTCTGAATGGACCTTCCCATACTCGGCCGAACACACCACTTGGTACCCCCATTGCACGTCTTAGAACCAGCTCGCCTACATTGAACCTGCGTGTTCGGACTTTGGAGTTGTAGAACTTTTATGATCTTTTTTTATACATAGCGTTCCTAAAATCGGCCTTCATCCTTCTTTCTTCCAACAGATCTGCACTTAGGGCAAGCGCCTGGTTGTTGATGTGCTCTCCAAAACTCATTGTCCGATGGCTCGGAATCTTTACTTCTGCCGGTATAACAGCTTCCGTACCAAATGTCAGGGCAAATGGGGTTTCCGCAGTTGATGTTCTGAAAGTAGTACGATATGCCCATAATATTTCTGGTAACTCTTCAGCCCATCCTCCCCCCTTGGAATCATCAAGTTTAGCCTTGAGGGTATGCTTGATAATTTTATTGACAGCTTCAACTTGTCGGCTTGGATTTGGGGTAATCTGAGTAGAGTAATGCTTTTTATGCCCCAACGAAAGCACAATTCCGCATCGAATTCACTTCCATCTATTTGTTTGCCATTATCTGTTACCAATATTTGAGGAAGCCCAAAATGACAAATGATATTTTTCCAAACAAAATTCCACATTCTTTGTTAAATTGGCTTTAACAATGGCTTGACTTCCGCCCATTTAGTGTAGTAATCAAGCGGCAACCCGACATATACTCTTAATGTGCCCGTGAGGGAAATGGGTCAATCAAATCGATTCCCATTTAGCAAATGGCCATGGGATGTAAATAGACACTAGTTCTTGGTGAGCTATGGATAAATTAGGCGTATACGAACACTTATGACATGGTGGGCATCTGCGAGCGAATCTTTCTTGAGAGTCGCCAATAAGTAACCTTAATCGATAATTTTTATATGCCAGGACAAGTCCACCTGTATGGTTTCCACATACCCCATCATGAATCTGTTCCAGAATCACATGACCCTCTTCAGGAGTAATACATTTCAATAATGGAAGAGAGAAACTTCTTTTGTATAAATGCCCGTCTAGGATAGTATATCGAGCAGCTTGTAATCTGAGGTGAGTAGCTTGTGCTTTATTTTCAGGGAGAAATCCTTTTTGTAAGTAGCTTAAAATTGGAGTAATCCAGGTTTCTTGTTCGCCTGTCACATGGGCGACCACAACTCTGGGAATTGATGGCGAACAAGTTGTGACCACCACAATGTCCGTCGTGTTCGTCACTCCTTCTGCTGTTGCCAATCATGCCAAGGCATCAGCAAATGAATTATCCAATCATGGTAATTGTTCTATGCAAACTTGTTCGAATTGTTCAAGCAGCTCCTTTGCTAGTTGCTGATATTGTGACATATGTTCGCCTCGGGCTTCGTACTCACCTAATACTTGGTATACGATTATTTGGGAATCGCTATAAATCATCAGCCTCTGAATTCCCATTGTCATAGTTATGTGTAATCCAGCAATCAAAGCTTCGTACTCGGCTTCATTATTTGTGGCTGGGAAATCAAAACAGATGGCTGTCGTGAAAGTTTGTCGAGTTGGGCTGATGAGAACCACACCCGCTCTGGCTCTTGAACTTGTTGATGAACCGCATCTACATACATGTGCCATGGTTGGTGAAACCTCTTTTTTTGGGTATTTGCGGATATGTTAATTCAACCATGAAATCGGCCATAGCACGGCCTTCATTGTTGTTGTTAGGAAATGACGTAATGTCAATTGGTCTAACTCCACCGCCCACTTGAGTAACCCGCCCCTACGATTGTGCGGGTCGATTGGAGAACTTGTCGAATGGGAATGTGGTTAACACCTCGGTAGTGATCGAAAAAAGTATGGTCGGTTTTGGGACACTCATAACGAGAAGCATATGCTAGTTTTTCCAATGGAGGGTACGGGGCTAACTTCTTCGAAAGTACGACTTACATAATAAATACCAGCAAATGTGTTGCCCCCTCCGCCCCCGAACGAACGCGGTATTAATTGCATGTACGCGCCTTGACAAAAGATACAAATAAAGTTTTTCATGGGGAACATGCTTAGATAATGTTTGAGTATCCAGTAAGGTATTGCTTTAATGACTCAAATGCATTTTGGCAATGCTTTCATCACTAGAATCTCCCTTTCTTTAATGCATCAAAGAAAGGTTTGCATTTGTCTCCGATTAAGTGATATAAACCGGTTTATAAAGCCAAACGTCGATTAATTTTTGAACTTCTTTCACATACGGGGGGGCTGCATGTCGAGCATAGCTTGAATCTTTGATGGGTTCGGCTTCAATCCCCGATTGGTGACCATATGTCCTAGGAATTTTTCTGAATGAACCCCCAAAGCGCATTTCTTTGATTTAACTTCATGTTATACTCCCGAGAATATCAAAGCGTCTGGTGCGCCGGTGGGTAATGTGGTCTTCCTTATGCTCGCTTTTTACCATAATGTCATCAATGTACACCTCAAGTATTAGACCTATGTGTTCGTCGAACATCTTGTTCACCAAAAGTTGATCGTTGCTCAAAGATTCTTTAATCGAATGGCATGCGTTGCCAACAATACATACTCTTTTCAGCTGCGAAAGTCGTATTCTTTTGATGTAAATGCGGATGCATGGGTATTTGGTGATACCACCAAATGCATCCATGAAGGTCATGAGCTCATGTCTGCTGCGTTATCGACCAAATAATCGATATGTGGCATCGGAAATTGTCTTTTCGGGCATGCTTTGTTTAAGTAGGTAAAATCTATGCATAACCTCCAAGTTCCGATTAGATTTGCGGACGAAACCACGGGGTTAGAAGCCATCTTGGGCACTTTCTTCTCCGAATCAATTTATTATCGAGCAATTTCTTAATTTCACTATTCATAGTTGCATACTTCTCAGGACTGAATTTTCTCCGCTCGGATTATTGGAATTTTGTGTTGGGTCAAGGTTAAGAGAGTGACATGCATGTTTAGGATCAATGCCGACCATGTCCTCATGTGACCAAGCTTAACACACCCAAATTTGCTCCAATTGTTAGGGTGATGCGAACAATAAACACTTCTAATTTCGGGTCCTGATCGGTCGATATTGACAGACTCCAATTGTTCAATAGACATTGCTCGCCTCTTTTTTTGCTTCCATCGAGGATCTTCGATCGACCCCCGGTGCTCGTCATCTACCTCCATAGGATCAAAACCTATACGAGGTTCTAAGTCCAGTAGCTCGTTTGGTGGATCAATGTTCATTAGATCTGGAACATGAGTTATCATTCCGGGTTCTGTGTTCACCTGTGGAGATGTGCTCGTCAGAGGAGGTATAAGCGTCCTTGGTAACATATTCGCCTGTTGGCTTGATTCTCCGGTCTCCCATGTGTGCTCCATCATGTTAACGATATTTTGCTTTTCTGGCACACATGACAGCAAACAATCTCGAGCTTTTTTCTGGTCACCTTTTACGCTACCCGTCCCTTCTTGGGTTGGAAACTTAACACAATAGTAATAATTGAGCGCATGACTTTGAATTCCGAATAAATGAAAGCGACCCAAAAACCCGTTATAAGTAAGCGGAGCTTCGACGATTACAAAGTCTAACATTCTAGTTTGTCGAATCTCCGGATTATTAGTTGACTCTAACTCAACTCCTAGCCTAATCATTCCATATGGTCGGGTTATAGATTCCCTGAAACCCATTATGGTGTGATCACAGGGCTCGATATAACTACTTAGATCACCCATTTGTTTCTCCATCGATGCGCAGAGTGTTGATGAACAAAATGTTCGATATGCTCCAAAGATCTATAAGGAGTCGATGCACTTTCAACCCAAGGATTCGGGCACTTATCGTCAATGAATCATTGTGGAGGGTGATGATACCATCAAGGTCGTCTTCGAAAACAAAATTTGGTGAGAGAGTGGTATGCTCGCCGAGGTGTTCGCCACGTTCACCGATGTATGCTTTGCATGATGACGCGATTTTCATCTTCTTCCGCTTTGTTTGATAACGTCGGTGCTGATAGCATCCACCCTTTGGACCATAATGGGGCCGAATCATGTTGATTTCTTGACTCTCTCGACCTCTTGCTCATGGTAGGCTCCTCTCTTGGGTAATTCCAACTTCTTAAGGATTTCTCGGGATCACTATCGAGATCTTCTTCCGCTTTAAGCTTACCCTACGATCACTGATTTTTTCGGTTCGAGTCTCGTTTCCCGGCTTTTTGAGGAACTGTGTAAGGCGATTCTCTTCATATAACTTCCAAAGTTGGCCGAAGTAAATCGCGACATTCATCGGTATTATGTCCGATGTACCCATGATAATTACAAAACTTGGAAGCATTAAGCCAATTTTTATCTCTTACGATTCTTCGTGGCTTATCCAACATGTCCCGTCCTTAATTTGATTAAATATCGTCTCTGCTGAAACGCCTAGAAGACTTCGTAGTGCATGTGCTTCTGCTCCTTCTTCAAAAGGTTTAAAAGATCATGGGGGTTTATACCCCCTCTCATTCATTACTCTTTTACCAACGACTCTTTTTGTTGCTACTTCTTGGCCTAACCGTGATTGGGCAAGCGAGATCTGATAAGCTATAATCTTTGCTTTCGCTCTCGAAATTCGGCATATGTGTTTGGCCAATCCTGATGCATGGCTTTCCACATATCCGTATTTAGGGTCAAGCCCCCCACCACCGTGAGGATTTTTGCATCCTCTTCAACTAGGGCTCCATCGCACAAACATTTGTCAAATCTTTCAATATATGCTCGTCCGATTCACCCTTTAGCTGGGAGAAATGTGACAACCTCTGTTTTGGTGCTGGGCGAGCACACATGGATGAAAAGTGGGATTGAAATTTTTATCCCAGCTGTGCGAAGGACGTGATGGACGCAGCGGGAAAAGTTGAAAACCACATGTGTGCCCGATCACCCAAGGTCATGGGAAAAGACCCAACCGAAGTTGCGTCGATTGGCACCCATTGCGATCATATAATCCGAATATTTACTAAGGTGAACATAAGGATCCGACAAGATTTAAATCTTGGTATGGGTGGCGATTCTTTGCCACCTTTTCTTGTATTCTCGCCGACATGATACGGGGCGGGCGAGCATGGGGATCGCTTCGCCGAAGTGATCCCTTTAGTATTTTTGCAAGATCGGCCTTGCCAAACTCTCTATTGCCTTTTGCATCTCCGCCCGATTTGGCGGAATTGATTGACCGGAGCGAATTTGGATTCCATCTTGAGGACACAGCGGTCATGCTTTCGAGATGGGGCAATCCCCCTTTCCAGTATTGATTCCCGATTATCCATTCGATGATGAATAGATAATCTAGTCCGCCCGACCTTTTAGGATCACGAGGCCGTTCATGATGTGGACGATCATGATGTTCCACTTGGGAATCTTGAGGTCGTTTATGTGGTGGAAGATCGGGATGTTCCCTTTCCGGGTCACCTTGTGTTTGCATGATATTTCTTTCCGGGATCTCGGCGTCTATGCTCTTGTCGTTTCCTTTGCTAATACCGGAGCGTTCAAGCGGCGATTGCTGGAAGCTTGGGGTTGTTCTCCATCCGACTTGACTTCGCCTCTTTTTCAACCTGCGTTAAGTGCGACTTTCTTTTTGACTTGATCGCTATCAAAAGTTTTTTCGATCGCCGATCATCATCATTTGAGCTTTTAACTTTGCCAACTCTTTATCGGTTCTTTCTTTTTGCGCGCTTTTTAGCAAAAAAAAAAAGGTAATGGCTTTTGTTGTTCTTTGTTGGATCGGCAATTTCTTCCGGCCGATGGATTCCACCATCTCGCTTTTTCTTGGTTGTGCTTGAATTCCTTTAAAATTGTGGAATCGGCGGTGTCGATTTCTCGTTTGAGTATTCCTAGATTAAGGCATTATATTTCTTTTTTTTACGCCATTTATCTATACCCCCTTCCTCTGGCGCCCAATTGTTGCAAGCCGTTTTTTAATGAGAATTCTATGTGGCTAATTTTAAAACAACTCACAAACAAAATAAATACGTGTACAATATTACGATAAATAACAAGAAATTGTTGATTGGTTCATCAATAAATGACTACTCTGGGGGCATTCCAAGCGAGGATGTTATATTGCGAGGTTTCGTCTCTGAAGACACAATACTACTCGTGGAGAAAACTTCCTTCTCACGAAAGATGGTGATTTGGAAAATATGTCGCGAAAGTACTTGGGAATTTTCCGAACCCTCTTCTTACTTTCTTTTTATTCTACTTATAGTACTTTGACAAGCATGTCTTTGGTTTGGCAAGCATGAGTTGGAGACTTCGTGTCTTGCAAGAACTCATGTGATCTTCGCCACGTTTTTCAACCGCCTTCTTCTGGTTGACCTTTGGATTTACTTGCTTATAAGGCATTCTTTTTTGTCGTCCGGATGGTTCGGTTAGTGACTTGGCTTTTTTATGTCATATGCCCTTTGTATCAACTTTTTGCTCTTTCGATTGCTCTGCTTTCGCCCCTTTGACCATATCGATTTTGTAAGGAACCTTTGTCATACCGAGCATACAAGAATGACTATAATGCTTGCCAGATTTGGCGAGCATACTTGTTTGGTCGGCAAGGCGAGCATACTTGTATGGTTGATAATTATTATCTAGGCGAACACCTCTCCATCGGACATGGTTATTTTAATAATTTATTGATACACGTGTCCCTCCGATGTGTACAAATAAATCGAGGTAAAAACATCGATCACAACACATCAAAAGGTCCCTTAACTATAAATTTTAATTTGAAAGGCCCTAACCTATATTTTACTTTGAAAAGTTCTTAAACTAAAACATTTTATTTCATAAGGCCCCTAAACTATTTTTCTATTTTAGAAGGTTCTTAAACTATACAATTTTTATTTCATAAGGTCCTTGTTTTACCGATTACTTGAGAGACGATTTTTTTTGTTGTTGGACTTTGGCGTGGATACAATAACATTGAAATTGGGCATATACATCATATTTTAACGAAAATCATTAAGTGGATTTAAGCGAAATCCATGAAATTTTGTTACCAAAAACAAAAATTTTAAGCAATTTTTTAAAAAAAAAAAAAAAAAATAGTTGGAGGGACCTTCGAAATAAAAGTTGATAGTTCAAGGACCTTTTAATGCATTATGCCAAAAATAAACAAAAGAATTCCACATACAAAAAAATTGCAGCAATATTTTTTTGCATTATGTGTAATGTTTTGTTCTTATAAATAGACCAAGTTTGCACAAAAAAAAAAAAAAATAGTAATAATAACATGATTTTGTTTCAAATTTGTTATGAATAATATTGTTGGAATTAGTCTTTATTTAATTGGAGTTAGTGATGTGAAATTTTCGAAATTGTATTCAACTTTAAAAAATAACTCAAAATTATTTTATTAATATAGTCAAAGACATTTTCGCCAGAGAAAAAAAGCGCACATGCCCAACGATGAGAAGAAACAACGTCGTTCCATGGTTCCAACTAATTTTGGGACAAAATTGTACAATTCACGAAAAAATGAGACTATTTTTATAATATTAAAAAAAATTAAAAGTTATGGGACCATTTTTGACTCTATCCCAACCTTTATCTATAATTTATACTCTATAATGAAGGCTTTAATATTTTTTTTTTTTTTTTGAAAAACCTTATACTCCCTCCATCCCTCTCTAACTTTCTCATTTCTTTTGGGTGTTTTAATTAAAGAATTGTAATAAAATAATAAAATAAAGGATATTTTTTGGTATTGGAAGAGAGAAAAAAGGTATGTGGAGTAATGAGCGGAATAGTGAGCGGCATTTTGTGTAATAATGTGTGTAAGGATAAAATTTATGAATAGTGTAATTACTTTTTTCATTTATAAATAAAATTTTTATTGTGGGACGGATAAAAGAAAAAGTGAGAGATTTATATTGGGACGGGGGAGCATTTTTATATATTTTATTATCTACTATTATATCCACAATATTTAGAATAACTTACTAAATCCCTAAATTAAATTCCCAAAATTTTAAAAGTAATTAGATTAAAGAAAGCACTTGTCAAGTTAAACTTCCTCCCTGGTCCTATTTTTAACATTTTTTAGAGGCACACTTGTGTGAGACGATTTCACAGTGATACGAAGTATATTATTGACATTAACACTTTAAGAGAGATAAATATTAATTTGTACTAAATTGTACTCATCTTATACATGAGACTTTCTCATACAAATTTTTATCTTCTTTTTATAACCAAACCATGAACCTAATGAGCCGTTTTTCTCTTAAGTAACAAATGCGAACATGATTCATGAAATATTTGAAAATTAAGTCACTATTGTATCCTACTTTAGAATATTGTTTAACATATCAAAGAGAAATTCCATACAATTATATTTTAGGGGATCGAGAAAAAAATATTATTATAGGTAGGTTATTCTTAAATAGAGTTTTACATAGAAAAATATTAGTTTTTTTTCAAAAAAAAATATATATATTCAATATAATACATATATAATATAAATTCATTAGCAAATTCATGTAACTAATTAATATGAATTTGATTAAAACAAATACATGCATTTTGGTAGTACAAAATACATATATGAACTAATCGAGGGAGGTATTACATACACACAAGTTGAAGGAGTTTGTGACAAGCCATAAAATTACAATGTTTCAAAATCAACATTAGATAAATATTTTAGGCTATCTTAAATTTATTGTAGTGATATATAATTTTTTTTATAAATAATGTCATTTATTCTTATATGAAGGCATAAATCCTTAAGACGAGACCAACAAAATAAATGACTTATTACAATGTGGAGTTTATTTTTAAATTACGATGTTCATGAATTACTAAAAAAAAAAAATACGATGTTCATGAATTTTATTCCCACCTTTTTTGGCACATGATTTAAAAAAAAATAGATAAAGTAAGGGTATTATGGGGTATATTGGGGCCCACTTATAGATAAAGTGGTTGTTAGTGAGTAAAGTACAATGATAATTAAATTAATTAAGTGGTAATTGGAGGATAAAGATAAATTGTTTGTTTCCAAAAAAGGTATGAGAATAGATTTGGTGGACAAACAAATAAGAAAGTGAGAATAAATTTGGTGGGCCGAAGTGAGTATAATTTGGTCCAGTCGGGACCTTGATTTTTTATTACAATAGAGAAGTTATTCCTTTTTTTTTTTTTTTTTTATCGGACAAAGTTAGTTGTTATTTGTTAGTAGTTAGTACACCAAGCACCCAAACACTCCACAAATTCACCAAGCCACCTTATACCTCCCGTACTCAATTAGTTTCAAAGGGAATCGAACTTAGGTCTCCCACTCAAATGAGGAGCCCGGTGGTCGGGGTGGGCTAAGCCCACCGGGTTAGAGAAGTTATTCCTATAGAGAATTTTTCTTTGTAATATTATTTATTTATTTTTTTTGCTAGAGAGAGGCGAGAAACTTCCCCCTTTGATGCAGTTGGCCCGTCAACAAGATTCAATTTCAGGAAAACCTTCTTAATATTTCAGTAAATAATTTATCCCACACAGAGTTCGAATATGTATTGTCTAAGATTTCTCCCAACATCACCACATGTGTTTCCACTTGATCGGTGTAATATTGAGAAGTTTGTATACGGACCGTAACTTTTGGGGTTGGTTAAACAAAGATCGTAAATTGTAAAAGTAGCAATTTCATGCCAACTTAGCCCAAGTGATCTTAGTTTGAGCCCAAAATCAGGTCATTTGTTCTGAAGTCGCTATTTTAAAATTATGATCCTTGTTTTGTCATTCTTATAAGTTACAGTCATTATTTCACCACCTTCAAAGTTTCTAGCTGTTTCTCTTCTCTGCTGCATAGATTGCAGGTTAAAAATCAATTGGATCAAGATTTAACAATCTCCCAACGCTAAAAAGGCCTATTAAGGTAATTTTCTTTAATCACTGCGTTTAGATCTTATTTATTTCGCATAATTTTCTCATATTTTTTCCCTGGGTAAATTAGAATGGATAAAGACTTTCGGACAATGGCTGGTTGGTTGACTCTATTGATAAGTTTCTGTGTGGTAAATAATCAAGTCAACGGTGATATGTTGGTCAACATTACTTTTCTAGAGGGTGCTGTAGCAAAAGGAGCAGGTTCTTTTTCTAATTCAGTAACAAATGGAATTAATTTACTACTTATATGATAATAACTGTATTTATTTTCTTAATGTATTTATAAAATTAATCACTAGCTATATGTTTTCTTACCATATATAGTTTGCTTAGACGGAAGTCCACCAGCTTACTCCTACCTCGAGGGATTTGGAAATGGATCTAATAATTGGATTGTTTATATGCAGGTAATCAATATAACCTCTAAAATAATTGAAAGAAAAATAACTTAGGCCTCTAAAATAATTGAAAGAAAAATAACTTAGGCCGCTTGATCGTTGATTGGGGGTAATGGAAGTGGGTAATGAAAATCACTTTTATTGATATTGCTTTGCAGTTTTGATACACAAGTAATGAGAATAGAAGTAAACAATTGATTATCCACACTCACTCAACCCACCTCACATAATAACCATTGTTGATGTCTAAACCAAACAATAGCAATGCAATCAGTAACCCTTAATGATTGACCATTCAATGATACTCATTACCATTATCATTCTAGTCATATACCAAGCGGGTCTTAATTACCGTGAGCCCATGATTTAAAATTTTCTCTATATAGAGACAAAGTATTTATTTTGTGCATCGTGATATTTTCTTTTCGATTGTGAATATTCTTGTGTGAGACTTAATTCTCATCTCATAAAATCTATAACGCCCAAAAGCATTGGGAATAATGTATTTTAAGGCAATAACTTAGGGGTTGTGTTTTAAGAACAATAATTTTATGGGCTTGATGGACTTAAAAATGTAGGACAATATGTTCTAAAATCTGTAAATGTACGACAATCGAGCACGAATATTGATCGAATTAATTCTAAAAGTCTTTCATGTGACTATCTCAGAATAGCTCTTCATTAATTATATTTTTATTTTATTTTTGGATTTTAGGGTGGTGGATGGTGTACTTCAAAAAACGACTGCTTTAACAGATTAAAAACTCTGTATGGAAGTAGTTACCTGATGAATCAAACCTTCTTCTCAGGGTTACTTGACCCAAATTGCACATTTAATCCAGGTATATCTATATATTACTAATTAATAAATTCATTCTTGCATACTACTAATTAATAAATTGATACTTGTATCTATCCAATATATTGTTAGATATATAAAATGTAATTTTGTTAGTTATTAATTTCAGAATTCTACAATTGGCATAAATTTTACATTCGCTATTGTGATGGCTCATCATTTATGTCGGATATCAAAAAAATTGACCATGTAAGTCTCCAAAATGTTTTTGTTTTAATTTTTACTCTTTCCATTTGTTTGCAAGAGCAATAATCAAAATTTTATTTCTGATTTTATAGCATGTCTATGCTAGTAATATTAAAACTTTAATATTTTGTCCTAGGAGACCAACGTCGCTTTTCGGGGTGCAAGGATTTTCAATGTTATGATGGAGGAATTGCTAGCTAAAGGAATGGGGAATGCCCAAAATGTATGATTAATTTCATTTGAAATCATATATTATACTTTTTTTTTTTTTTGGGATAATATTATTACACTTTTATGAATAATACTTTTTTAGACCAGTAACTTAACGGAGTTGTGTTATAAGGACAGTAATTTTACGGGCTTGTGAATTTAGGACAGTATATTTTAAAATTAAGTAAATGTAGGACAATCGAGACCGAACAAGCCCAAGTAAGCTGAAATGTCTCAAGAGTTGCAAGGTTGTCCTAAATTTACAGATTTTGAAAACATAGTGTCCTACATTTATAAATTTTAAAGCATATTGTCCTATATTTACAGATTTTAAAACATATTTTCCTACATTTACAAACCTTAAAATTATTGACCTTAAAACACAATCCTCCAACTTTCGGGACTAGAGAACACTTTTCCCTTACACTTTTAGTCAGCTAAATTTTAATTAAATGTATGTAGTATCCAATAAAAATATTTTGTATTTTTTGACTGAGATATTATTTATTGCTATCAGGCTATACTTACAGGTACTTCAGCAGGTGGATTGACGACAATCTTGTATTGTGACAAGTTCAGAAAACTCTTGCCTAAAACTAGTAGAGTAAAATGTATATCTGATTCTGGTGTTTTCATTCGTGGGTAAGAATTTTTAACTGCTTAATAAACACATTAAATACATTTATATATGTAACAAAATAAATAAAATTAACCAAATTTTATTTTTTTAATGATAGAAAGGATCAGCCTGGAGTTGAGATTAAAGAACAAGTTTTCGCTATTGTGGTTGCAACACATGTATACTTCTCTCTCTACATATTCTTTTAATTACATTGCATTTTTTCAGTATAAATTTCAAAATTAGTCCGTAGATTAGGTCAATTCTATTTTTAGTCCTATATTTTTATTTTTTTTTTTCATTTTTAGTCATAAAGATGTCAACTTTAGTCCTTTTTAATCAAAAAATTCAAAATTTCGCCAGAATAAGCCGGAATAAGCATGTAAGGCTCACGTGATCCTTTTAAGACTAGGAATTTTTATTTTTTTTTAAAATTCAAAATTGGGGATTACACAATCAGAATGGACACTTCTTCACACACAAAACCCTAAAATCTTCCAATCTTGGAACTGCGGAGAACTTCAAGTGTCCAATTTTCCAGTAAATTAAAAATCTTCAATTTTAAAGGGACACATGTGCCTTATATGCTTATTCCGGCAAAATTTTGAATTTTTCGCCCAAAAAGGATTAAAATTAACACTTTCAGGACTAAAATTGAAAAAATCAATAGTTACAGGATAAAAAATGGAATCATCTAAATTACAAGACTCGTTTTGAAATTTTCCCCATTTCTTCAAGCCCTATAAATGAAATATATGTCGCACTTATAATTATAATTTTTCCTCCATATATGACGCATGCAGAAGCTGGCTAAGTCTTTGCCTAAATCATGCACGTCAAGAATGAATTCGAGTTTGGTGAGAAAAGTTGTATATATAATAGTATAAGCCTCATTTTTATTGAAAAGCTACATCGAATTACTGACAATATGTTCAATCTTGTTAATTTCCCAGTGTCTTTTTCCTGAATATCTGGTTGGGAATATTAAGACGCCGCTCTTTATATTTCAATCGTCTTTCGATAGCTTTCAGGTGAGGTCATTATTTTTATGAGAAAGAATTAAAAAGCAATTATTGATAATTAGAAAGCATATATATAAATTTACTAGCTAACTTTTTTTTTTTTTAACCATTTACTTACTAATGTGGTGAATTTTTTAATTATTAATTATATAATTTGATTTGTAGATAGAAACAACCTAATACCTGCTGTGGGTGGTATGAGTGAATGGAGAAATTGCCTAACAAACTTAACACGTTGTAATTCTACTCAATTGGGAATCATGCAAGGTATACATGTACCCTATTAATGATTATAAATCTGAACTCATGAATTCGGGAAAGATAATATTTTTAATTTCATCATAAATTAACAAATCATGGTTTCAGATTTTCGAACAAGTTCGATTGAGACATTGATGAAACTGAAGCAGCGATGGAATAGAGGAATGCTTGTCCACTCTTGTTATCTTCATGGCCATATCTTGAAAAGAGAGGAGTGGATGTGTTCATCTGTCATCGGAAATGATGTACTTGCAAATAAAGTGAGATTTCTGTTTACTATTCTTATAATCTTTGATTTCTTTTTTTGTTTTGTGATATTAAAATTCTTGCAAAGATTTATACATTCCATTTTAGCTATCACTTCAGAAGATAATTAATTTTATTTTGAAAGTTGCCTTCTCGCAAATTTATGATATGAATGTATTGAAATTTCTCTCATCCCATTTGGCAAAAATACGGGAAAAAAAAGTTTCTTAATCTCATAATTTATCTTACTTTTATCTATTTTTTGTCCCAAAACATTTAACTATCTAATATATAGTTCCATAACTAATTGATTGTTCAATTTTGATCCAATTTTTGCCGAAAAATCGCAAACAGTGTCGTTTCGATCACATGTAAATCATGTGGCAGTAAATTTGGGAGTTTTCTATATCGTCGCTAACGTGGGCACTGGCTTTTCTTTCTTTCTTTTTTTTTTTTTTATGTTTTTTAATCAATTAAATTACACATATGTAAATAAACAAATAAATTAAATCAAAACTAAAATTTAAAAATTTACAAAATAAAAAAGATTATATTTTACCGGCACATGATTTGCGTGTGACCAAAAACAACGTTTTTGCAATTTTGGGTGAAAATTGGACCAAATCCAGACAATCATTTTAGTTATTACACTAAAATTAGGCAACTAAATTTTTTGGGAAGAAAAGTGGACAGTAGATTATAAGTAATGGGACAAAAAAAATCTTCAAAAATATGCGTTCATTTGTTTCTTTATTTTGTGTGTATTTTTGTTGTCGTTATTTTGCAAAGTATGGTAACAATATATTTGGGGCAATATGTAATTTGCAGACAATTAAGGAGGCTATTAGTGACTGGTATTTCGATCGAAGTTGTTTTCAGGAGATTGATACTAAAAATGAGTTGCCACGGAACTGCAGCAATCCCTTTTTTAACTGGGAGGATTTCTACCAATTATGCCTCAACGTGGTACGGCCTTATAATGGATCCAACAAACTAAGAATTTGTAATTCTTGATGCCTTATTAATTATAAAGCACATTCAGGAAACCTGATATTCCATTAATAAAGGTATTAACTTAATCATATATGTATATATTTTTATGTTTCCTTTACATGATTTTGGGGTTCTTTGCTTTTATTTTCACATACTATATTGTAACTGTACTATCTGAAAGGAAAATCAAAGAGTAGCCTACAATACATTACACATTTTCTTAAACAAAGCATGACTAGGGATACTTCATTGAGCTCAATTTATTATGGATCTATTAGACAACGGAATAAGACAACGTCATAAAGCTTTATCAATCGTCCATAAGCG
>JBBCBC010000302.1:0-28368 GCA_037126765.1 Stenogyne calaminthoides
AAAATGGGCTTTTGCATTGACGTTCAGCACATTAAACCAATTTTAATTGATCTTGTATTTCATGTTTATCTAATCTAACTCTAAACTTAGAAAGTAGCACTAAGAATTGATAAAAGGTCATTTGGGTGGTTGAGAAGTCCTGCATTGGATTTAAATCTTTACCCCACCATGAGATGATGTTACTGTAATGAAGCTTGTGTAACAAATTATGTTCTCCTGCACTTTTCAAGTCTTTAGAGTGGATAATATGTAATCAGAATGAGTAATGAGATATGGATCATTGGACTACGAGAGATGGCTTTAACAACTAGTGCAAAAATTCAGATTAATGTGCACTCTTTCCATGTGCCTTTTGTTGTGTGGATTATTATGTTAGGAATATAAGCTGGGGAGCCCTAACAACCCAAAACCATGGTCAAGGTTAAGGATTGACTCCCCTTATATACCTTCCACACTTTCATGTGGGCAGATGTGGGATCGTAACATATTATATCTAGGTGCTCTAAAATTTATCATCTGTGATGGGGTTTGCTCATCTTCCAGTCCTGAGGTTTGATATTATCATCCTTATTGTTTTCTGCTATATACTGTTGCCTGATTTAGGTCATCACCCAGATCTTCATCTTGTTGGATGGAACAATGTGAAGATTGATATATGGACTCATGCAGTGGGTAAGATCACCTGGCATAAACTATTTTATGTTCTTGATTCTGGTTGGTTATTGTTTCTGAAAGTAAGAACTGCTCTTATTGCAACCAACCATTGAGCTTCTTTATTGCAACTAAAGTGAAGAGTGAGTAGTATCTTTTAAATTTCTTTGATATCTATCAAAAATCAACAAGTTGACTATGTTATAAAAGTTACCTCCATTACGGTTTAGCTTCAGAGATTGAATCCCTCTAATAAATGCGATAAGCTGGAGTTCCCAAAAATTTAAAACACCTCTTTCTGAAGAAGACAAACTTCTATAAACTTGGTTCACGGAAGTTTTATAGTGAACTTCAGTGTCGATATGTAATATATGAAGTAAGGCGAAGTGGAGTAGCTCAAGTGGCATCACTATTTAATAGGCAGTAAGGCGAAGTGGAGTAGCTCAAGTGGTTGAAACACCATTTCCATATCTTAGTGAGGTCATGGGTTAGTCACCATTTGCCCGATAAAAAAAAAAAAAAATATAGAAGTAATATTGTTTTAGCATACAAGTGTCGCTACATAGTGATTTTGAGAAGAATAGCATACAAAAATCAAACATTTTTAAATGATGACATTTCATATGCTAAAGGTTATACTTCAAAAGAAGAGAGTTCATGTGAACACGGATCACAGAAACCTACTCTTCTAGAGTTTAGTTCCGTTAGTTCTTGTTTATCACAAAACTATTCAATCACCATCTTCTGGATCTTGTAGTTTATACATTTGAATTTATCGCCACTGATCTTGTATGTTACTACAGACTTTGATCTATCTTGAAATTGTTCATGTGTTTGAGTTGAGGTTTATTCTTGAAACTAATTAAGTATAAATTGTCCTAATTTTGTTAATGGTGTAGGTGGGCTCACTGAAAATGATTTCATACTTGCTGCCAAGATCAATGGACTTAATCTGCATCACCTTTTGAGGATAACACCTACTAATAAGTGACGTTCAACCTTAATTATGGCACCATGGTTTGCAATAAATTGCAATGTTTCTTCTGTTCGTACAATCTGTTAAAACTTGTGTAACAGATGCAATATTTTATTGTGGATCGTGAGCGAATGGTTTGTGGTTTGATTTATGATCACGGTAAGGCTGAAAATCTAATCGGACCACGGATCTTTACGCATGCGAGAATAGTCTCGTGCATGAAAATACGATGCGTGTTTTCTCATTGCAAAAGAAAACTGGAAATATTTGCAAGATAAAATGAGGAAATACGCAAGACCTTCTTGTACATGAGGGTATCTATTTCCTTCTATTCATACTCTTGTCGATCATGATTTACAAATGAATATTTTGCCATTGTTCAACTATATTTGCTGTTATATGTCAGCTGGAAATCTAATGAGTTATTTGATGATGGATTTGAGATTGCTTTTTGCTATTTGCTAAATATGTCAGATTTTGATTTTACGAATATAATAAATAAATTTAAGAAAGGCATTTCGTTGATGTCTCAAATGATGAGATATAGTATAATTTGAGCGTTAATGATTCTTTAATCTTTTGAAAAGGGTGAATCTTTGATTTATGATAAGTTGTATTTTTGTCAATAGAAATAAAAATACCATCTGATTTTTTTTGTGTAATTTAAATATATTTGATAAAATTCAGAGATCAATTCAAATAGAACTCAAAAAAAAGTGAAAAACAAAATAAAAAGCACAAATTTAAAGGTAACTTTGAGTATATTTCTTCTCTCTGACAATTCTACTACAGGGGGTTTACCTCGAAAATGAAAAAATGCAAGAAATCGATGTAGATTAGAAACCCGGGTTTAAGTGAAAGCCCGAAATCTAGGGGAGGTGAATAGACTTACGAAAACTTACTACGTCTTGGTCCCGGGTGTGATGACGGTTCGCGATTAGAGTCTGAAGTAGTCGGTTGGTGATATCCAAGCTCGTCGCTGAGGCGGTCGGTTCGATATATCAGGTTCGCTTTGATTAATGCGAGAAGCTAGTTTATGCAGGTGTGAAAAACGGTTTATAACAAATCGAGTTTAAAGTTGTTTCCAATCAGATATTTATGGGGTCAATGCGATCGGTCGATAACCGATCTTTGGTGATCTAACTGAAATATATTGATTTAATCAGGTTGTGTCTTGATAATTGTGACGATTAATCAGCGATGCATCCGCTGATATTATGATCTAGTTAGGACAATCGATCGTCGTCGCTCTTATCGTAGTAACCTTAAAACCTTGATGGAACTTAGATTGTGTGTTTAGTCAAACGCATTACCGATAGATGTTGTTCCACCATTTCCGGCCAGATCAGAAATCGGAATGAAATACTGATGCAAAATCTTGCTAAACAAACTTAACCTAACTTTTGAGTTTTGGATAAGATTTGTTGATTAATTTCCTAACTTTGAAATCTTCCTAGTATTTAACAAATTTTAGCAATTAGAAAAAGACGATGTTTAAGAATTGATGATTTAACACTTAGAAAAATAATCTTCAAGGTTATGTTCTTCGTTGAAATTTGCCATAAGTACGAGCTTCTAATAATTTTCAGATCTCATCCAAGAGTAATCCCATATTTATAGACCTCTAAATCAAAGAGCGTTGGAGAAGCGATTTCAATTTCCGTTATATTAGTAGGTTGCGGTGGATTTGATGTGACGTCTTCGTGGCCCGATGGCCGTAAAAGCGTTATGTCATTTTTCTAGTTAATTGTTCTCAAACAACAAATCCATGATGTCACCTCGGTCGCAGGTTCTGTTCTTATCGTTAACAAAGACAACATGTCGAGTTTGTTCATACATTAAGTTGACATTCTTCTTTGTTCGGATAAACAATGTATGACTTGGTGAAACATTAGTTGACCGGTGTGGTGACTTCGATCGATTCAATTTGGCCTGGCCCGATCGGTCTACTGATGGAGTCTTCCGATGCCAATTGTCTTAGCTTCAACTAATAGGACTCGACCGATGTGGAATCTTTGATACGGATCTTGATCTTACGGTAGTCTTTTGATTTTGCAGATGTACGGGTTGTTAAACGTGTCTTCACGATCATTCGATTAAGCGATCATTCGACTAATCGACTACCTATACATATTGAGTTCCCCTCGATATGGACCTACCTTATACATCGGTATCTATACATTTCAAATTGCTGGTCATCCTAACTCCGATTCTAAACACATCAATTACCAATGTGTTGGACGGCCCTATTTTACAAATTTTTGGAACATCCATTGAAACTAAATACAAATTTCTAACTAATTTCCCTTTTTGATGGAACAAAACATATATAATCGTAAAAAACAGATAACCATGCGAAATGTAAAAACATAAACAACAATCGAGGATAATGAGATGTTGTCTTAAGATCGAAGAAAAGGTAGCTTTGTTTTTATATAGATATGGCGATTACATGTTACAAATTTTACCTTTACTTTGTCCCCGGGCATCTTCACGATTCCTTGATAAGCGAGCCGAAGGCTGCGGGAATCTTTGAAAAATCTTGTATATTCTCTGCGGCAAGGTCTCAATCTTTCACTCTCAATAATCTCTCCTCTCTTAGCAAAATCATAGAAAAGAGTTGTTTGAATCAATTGGGTCCAAAGTTATCGACTCTGGTGGTGGAATCATTATGCGAAATTTGGGTGCGAAGAGGGAGTTAATGACATGATTTTTCCATCATGCATCACCACTTTTGAAGAATTTGGGGTGTTTGATCTCGGCCGATTTTGAAACTGGCATCAAATTCCTTTGATCGGCGTATTACGGTATCTTACGAATAATGTGAGCGTCGCTCGGCGATCGATTTTAATCCTTGTCCATTCGGGAAAAGCCGTCGCAGCCGCAGAATGCTTTCAACTTCACAGGAAAAACTCTCTTCCCAATCTACTTCTTCATCTGTTTTGCCGTCTTAAGATTTTTCGACATATCTTCGGTCGGTCGTGAGCCAAAGAAGTTTCTTCTTCGATATTCATTTGATGACCCACACCTCATCAATTGTTCTTCTTTATCAAAGATCCGGCGTCCGTGAATCGAGTCCGGGTCACGATTGGCTTCTTGATTTTACCGGCTTGCTTGCCTTTCATGATTGTCTTTCTTGGCAGTGTCTTCTTTCTGCGGCTTCTTTGCCAACTCGAGACTTTCATCGATCCTCCCTAATCAAATCTTTTTTTCTGCGAGTTTCAAGTCTTCAATCTTGTCACAACAAGTAACAACTTAGGTCAGTTTCATACCCTTATTGATTTCTTTTCCACGAGCCTCGATCTCCTTGATGTGTTGATCCACAAATTATTTTAGTTCAAATAGGTAGGAGAGATCTCAGAACGGGTGACGAAGGGTGACGCCAGACGAGTGACCTTAGGTAGCCGGAATAGTCAACTTACGGTAAATCAACAATTACCATCTTGGCTTCATTTTCCATCTGCATCTGTTTTTCTTTTATCTTGTCCTTCCCTTTTTAGTTCCATCAAGGTGTGACAACAAAGATTGATTTTTAAGCGGCGTGTTATCTCTCCTTAAGATTCTTCCATAGCAAGAGTGAGGAATCGGACCATTCGAAGTAAGTAAGAAGTACCCTAACCTATTTAATCCGCATTCAGTACTTTCTTGGCGGTAATAGATTGATCAAATCCTTTTCGCCATTGTCCCGGACACGAATCGGTCGTTCGATGATCCCGCAGACACTTTCAAGATAACTGCGTCTCTCCAAGCATATCGATGCAGATCCTCATCTTGTCGACAAGAGGGTCAATTAGTTTTATTCTGGAATTCGAGAATGTAATCGTGCATATTTGCTGATCTTCACCATTGTTAACTTCCTCCTCACTGTCAATTAGGTTTGAGATCTGGTCAGCGATTAGCTTTCTCTCTTTGTCGTCGAGGTTGCTCTGTGCTTCTTCAAATTCCGCATCAGTTCGTAAAAGTCGTGATGCAATATCAGCGAAGCTTTTCACCCATCTTGATAACATGATCTCGCGGAAATGTCGGATCACAGGATACTTAAGCGCCATGATGATGCGACGGATGTTGGAAATCTCTGGTCTCATCTGCGGCACCCACATCACAGTTCATCAGCGGAGTTGCTCATCTTCGATAACCACGGTGCAATATCACGATATCATCCGCCTTTGCTTGATTCATTGCCAATAGATACCGGCGTGCAACCGCGCCTTCTCCGGAGTGCAACCAATACCTGGCAGCCGTCGATATCAACATCGCTTAACCCGATTAATTTGCTTATTTGAATCTGCAAGCATTACCTTATCTTCTCAGTCGACAAAATGTCAGAATCTGGCGTTCATTAAATTAAAGTCTTTAATATCGGCGAGTCGATGTTATCCGTAAGACTATCTCCACCATCCGGGCGTTATTCGATCCCAATATGATCGGTGAGTTAGGAAAGTGCTTCGTCCGGATAGGCGTTCACTGTCGCGAGAAAATACTGTAGTAAGTGTTCTTATAAAAAGTGATTCGGGAGGGTCCTCTTGTTGAAGGATTGTGAGACATCGGAGGCATACATGTCTTTGATCTCGACAACGTCTGCCCTCCCCGGCGAGTTCCGAGCAGTGTTGGAACAAGTTCTGAATGATTTCTTGAGGCGGAGTTCACGAGCGAACTAAAAGCGGTGGATTTAAGCGGTGAATATTGGGAGGGTGGGAGGTTTTCTCGGTTGATTGGTTGAAGGTTGATCCGCCGTGGTTCGATGGGGTTGAAGTTATTTTGGAGAGGGGTTGAGGAGGAAAGGGGGTACTTGATTTCGATGGAGAGTTAGTTGAAGGTGGTTGTCGGTTGATGGTTGAATTGTAGGTGAATTTTTTTTAAGGGGGTTGGTGAAGATGATTTTTGAAGATGAGGTGGGTGAGAGTGGGGGCGGTAAAAGTGGTTTCATGCCCTGAAAGAGGAACTTATGTGATTGAGTCGATGGTTGAGCCGATTGATTCTCTTGGGTTGTACGCCGGCTCCGGGTTTCCCTGATGGGTTTTCACGGCGTTAACTCTCGACGAGTTCTTGAGATTTGATCTTCGCTGATTCGAAATTTCAACATCACTTGTGTCTTGAACCCTCGGAAAAGCGTACCATCCTTAAGCGGCTTTATTGTAGTAAGTGTTTCCGGTTTCACGCTGCATGGAAAGGCTTACTCCGCGACTTCTTCGCTCTTTCTCGTTCTCTCTTAGATGGAGCTTGCCTTGAGGATTTTTAGGCCGACCACATATGGTGTTAGATCATCATCGAGATAATCCGGATAGTGCCTCATCGCATGTAAGCGAGGCTTTGAATTTCTCGAATATTGCTTAGCCCGTTTTGTGACCAAGGATAGTCCTTGAAGCTTATCATTGAATTATGTAGACACCCTTGTGAATATTCTTGATATTCTTGAGTCGACTTCACTCGATTTTTTTCATCGTACGCAAACTTATCGTTTCTGCGCGGCAAACAATGCTTGAATAACCCCATCCGATTCATATTTCAAAATTTTCTCGGCCATAACATGCTTTTCTTACGGGTTAGAGCATAATTACACCTTATCCCAAGAATGACTTTGAGACAATTTGGCGGTCTATACTTCGCCCGGAGGTGAGGAACTTTGACATGTGTGAGGCGATTGATGTTCTGAGGTCTCAACAACACTTCTGCGGATACTTATCCGACATTCTCCGATGAACTCATCGAAATTATTTGCTCGTTTGAATACGGGTCTTTCGAGATCATCGTTGGAGACATCGATCACGTCCTTCCAACGAATGAGAAAAAGTTCTTTGTGTTGTCGAGATCTCGCTTTAGTCTTCTCAAGAATCCTAATGATTCAAACATATGGGACAGTTTCGATGGCGATAGCAAAATTGATCAATCACGCGCTCTTAAACATTGAAAGTATCTCCTTGATTTTTGGATCATTTGTGGTATTGAAAATAGCATACTTTTCATCGATGACATTTTTTGAAGCATAGAGGCATAGTCGCAGGATTTCGATAACACTATCGGCGATTCCATTTTTAGAAATCATAAACAAGCATACAAAAGTGAGTGCTATGTGAAACAACATAATCAATCACATTGTTATTCATAAAAGGGTAATTTTTGCGAATTAATACATAAATATCTATCCCCGATATGCATATAGTTTGATGTATATAAAATGACAATGACCGATTCAAATTCCATTTGATCATGATTAATGATAATACACACAATTTCTTCTACTTTGATCATTATATGCTATTAAAAGAAAATAACAAGATGAAGTAAGTTACCAGAAAAAGCGATATGAGAGTTTTGGAAGATAGATTAATTGTCAATATTTTGAATGTTTGAGAGATTTTTCGGAATTCAAATTTGCGGTTTTAGAAAGTATGAAATCTGAAAAGGTTTTCAGAGAAAAGTGTATTTAGGGTTTTAAAAGATGGGAAAATATTTTGCGACGATTTTTGCGGAAAGTAATTAATTAGTGTCTTGATTTAAGTGGACTGATCAAGATTAAAAGGTTGAAGAAGTAATTCAATCGTGCGGTTAGGTTTTAAACCGTGAACTTTTGGACGAAGGTGAAAAAAAAAATGCATTTATACACAAGCCCGGCGTCGCGATTTAATGTTTGCGGGCATGACATCATAAAAGAATGTGAGCAATAATAAGCTAACATAGAATAAATTATGAAGATAAATCAAGCGATATCCGAGTGATATTGTATGTCGATCGATTACCGTATCATGATCTTATCGGTTGACTGACATTCTTGTTGACCTTCTTGATGGTTTCCCCAAACCGTAGTATTTCCCCAACAATGTCCCACTTATCGTCGGTTTTCAAGATTATCTCGAACAACTCTTTGGATTGATCCTTCGTCGGTTGAGATACCATATCAACCCGATCGCTTCTTATCCGATCGATTCTTTGTTCATTGAGTGTCTTGTCGATGAGTTCGCCCTAACTGAGCAAAGTCTTTTCTCGGTTCTTGATCGGTCTTACGATCAGTTGAGATTCTAACTCCAAACGATTCTTCTTAACAGTTAATCTCTTTAACTAACTGCGGTTACGGAGATCGATCATCAAAATATTTTGAATTGCCTTTCTCGAGATCCGAAGTTCTATATCATATTTATAATTCTCACGAATCGATCTCGGGTAGTGGCTTGGTTAAAATATCGAACTTTTACATTTATCAAGATGGATATTTTCCATTACGATATTTTCTTTTCAACATGATCTCTTATAAAATGACGTCTCGACATCCACACTTGCAGATTAAGATGAGAACGCATTGAGTGATTGCAATAACACCTTATTCTTGTCACAAAATATGCACGTTCTTACTACAATGTTGTAATCCTCACCGCCGACTTAAATTTCAGGAGAGTTAGGAGCAACCGACTTCCTGCCGACCATATATTACGCTGATGGAGATGCCGCCTTGGCGATATGCTTCTTTTGAAAACCAAGTCCGGTTTACTACCTAAAACCGACATACTGAGGATTTGACTTCACATCGATTCTACAACCTCGTGTCGAGAATCGGAATACCCACTCGCTTTAGGATTATCATCGATGGGTAAAATAAACCGAGGATTTCTTGTCCTTCAGATACCAGAATCCGCTAAGGCTATTTCGGTGGCTTTGCATTGGATTTGCACAATCGAACTGACATCCACACCTCTTGCAAAAGTGACATGCGCTTAAGCGGTCGGGTATAGTAAAGATCGACGAGAGCCCTATATTCTTCTACGATTAGTTTTCGACCATCCTCATCTGGATCCGTCTTGAATCCGATCATCATAGGAAATACAGCCGCTCATATTTTGAACTCCAAACTTAGCCAATAAACTCTGATGTACTTTGCT
This sequence comes from Stenogyne calaminthoides, assembly GCA_037126765.1. NCBI lineage: Eukaryota > Viridiplantae > Streptophyta > Magnoliopsida > Lamiales > Lamiaceae > Stenogyne > Stenogyne calaminthoides. Next base: position 9,499 of record JBBCBC010000302.1, read on the forward strand.
GGCGAGATGAATATCCTTCCTCTTTTATTAACTTGTAAAACCCGTAAAAGAACTCATCCCGAATTCCATCATGGACATCTCAAACTTCCTTGCATCGACTATTTAATTTTTTCACATAAACTCTTGTTGAGATCCAAGATGATGTCGTCACATAACCGAACCATCGTAATATCTTTCCATCTTCATTCTCAATAAGTTTACGTCACTATTCCTTTTAAGGAAACTTATTGTCTGTTAACCGGTAGAAGTATCATACCAAGCTCGAGAACTGTTTTGACCATAAAGAGCTTTTCTTAAGCGGTACACTCGGTCGCTTTTTTTCAAAGCCCTGGAGGTTGTTGACACAAACTTCCCCGCCTAGTACCCTGGTTAGAATGCACTCTTTACATCCATCGATACCGCGATAAACCCTTGTGGGCGCAAAGATACGCCAAATGGCTGAACGGCTTTGGTCCAGCGCAGCGTCTCATCATAATCAATTCTTTTCCGGATTGGAATACCCCTTAGCGACAAGTCTTGCCTTATTTACCGTTATGGCGTTATTCTCATCTTGTTCTTGAATACCCACTTTGCGCTAATCACGTCTTGATGGGTTCGATACGTCCCGGTTTCCAAACCCGATTTCTTTCAAAACTGTTCGGTTCTTCTGCGTATTTAGAATCCGGTTTGCATCTTATGAAAGCATACTACTACGGTTGGTTCCTTCGTGAGCGAGATAACAACAATACATGACATTTTCACCAATCGATGTCTAGTTTTAACTCTGTCGAGATGGGTCTCCGGCGATCGATCGGTTGGATATTTGGTTACCCGGTCCTAGCTTTTCGATTTGCATCTGTTGGAGAACATCATCCTCTTGATAGTAGTTCATTACTAGTGATTAGGAGTGGTCTGGAAATTATGATCCACTTGACATGAACAAGTCTCGGTGATGTTGGACTCCATCATAATGTGATGTCTGGTAGGAACTTCAGTGTTCCGCGAACCGGATGGATTCGGCCGATACCGTCTCACTTTATCTTGCTTCTTTTTATCGGTTATGCGTACCTTAGAAGATGCGATTGACTGGCGTGAATCGCCAGGATCTGGAATATACTTCATTACGATGTTCCTCGATCCTTTTTTTTTGATCGACATTTAGCCGATCCATTTTATAGGCATCGTGTATCGGTTGATCCGAATCTTCTTGTTCAGAGGCAATTTCTCTTGTTCGGAAGATGTTTCATCAAAAAGATCACATAGTGTTTCTTCCGCAACTAGGGTTAGCACTGTTGTAAACCAGCAGCTTTATTTGGATGAGAATATCCCTGAAATATACCCTAAATCGACTTGGCCTCAAAGTCTTGGCCGACTCTTCCCGTTGTTGTGTATGAAACTCTTACTTAAAAACATGGAAGTAAGAACCGAGGTTTTATACTTCCCTGATTCATAGGGTGTTTTTGTAGTGAACGCCAATCGAGAGCATGTTACGAGAGTTGGCATGCAATATTCACGGCTTCGGCCTTTTAAACGGCTTGGTATTTGCATGTTAAAATTTATTTTATAGTGAAACAGCTTTCTTTGAGTGTTACGTTTTCGTTCAGATACACCATTACGTTGTGCGTTCTTCTTGGTGATGTCTCATCAGATACCAAACTTAAAGTCAAAAATCAAGAATAAAAAGAAGTTAGGAAATTTGTGCCTTTATCACGATCTAATTTTCACTATCTTGACACCGCTTTTAGTTTTGTAGTTTTCTTGAAGCGATTTCGGTATCTTTTTGTTGTTCTGCATTCTTCTTATACAAGAATACAAACCGGAGTAAACTTGGAATAATCATCCACGATTACGAGTATATTCGCGTGATTCACGAGAAGACCGGTGTGGCCGGGTCCCAAATAAAATCATATGGAGTAGTTCTGATAATACTACTTTGGACGTTTGGTCAGGAAATTCCATAAACCCAGGGCTTTAACTTGTTTTCCGCTTCTAACATCGATACATGTCCGATCTGAGAGAATACCTCATTCGAGTCCCTCAACCAAAGACATCGCCTGCTATCTTGTTAAAATTAAAGTTCGGATGACTCGTCGCTTTTTGCCCGATTAATTTGCTACTTTTGAACTCTTTAACAATGAGCGTGCATTTCTTGGACAAGCTGTTTCAATCACAGTATATAAATGGTACTTTTTCGGGAACAGTTAACAAGATATGTTGAAGTAGCTCGATTCTTGATAAGACAGCGATCGGTCGAGAACTCAACACCGAATCTGTTGTCGCGAAATTAATGAAACCGATAACAAGTTATGCTTTTAAACCTTCGACATCTGAGACTCGAAAACTTTTGACATCATCATTCTCTCAAGGTTCCGAATCCCCTCTGGTAAGCGGGTTAGTTATCACCAAAAAAAGTACACGTGGGCGCCTTGTTTTACATGTGTAAGCTAAGGAGATGTTTCTTCGGTCATGTGCCTTGAGCATCACTTATCGATGTGCGAGATAGTTGTATTGCACCTCGTTTGTTGGTCAAACCCACACAACAATCAAATCGGTTTTGTGACCCTTTTGGATTGGTCTGAGGGTTAGAGTTGGTTTAGGGATCCGTACAAGCGGTCGCTTCTGTTGTAATCAAATAGATCGGAAGAGCTGATTTGTCTCCCATAAACATCTCGTAATCATACATCTCTTCATATGCATTACGATCGGTATGATTATTTGTATGCGACCGCGAGTGAATCGAAAGACTTGAGATTTTTTTCTTGCGGTTTGTCTTTTTAGCCCGTGGGTCTTTTTTCGAGTGCTATGACCTGGGTTTCTAATTGTAAGGGTAGGTAGAACTGCTGCCATTAAAATATTCATATCTTTTTGGCATAAATGGTCTTAGCAGTTTCCTTGACTTGCTTGTTAAGCGGTGACCACGATTAGAGTTGATTAGATTTCCCTTTGTTGTCTTTTCCCGTCCATATTTGTCTGTTTGAGTTGGTATCTTGAGAAAATGGGTTCTTACTGTTGATTCGGCTTATGTATCGGTTGAGTCCATTTACATTTCGTTACGATTGAGCACACATACTTATTCGGCGGTCTCTTTTCTTATCGATACATATTTTGCTTTTGTGTATCTATATTTAGCTTCGTTTGATTACACTCTTTGAAGAATCGAGCCGGGGCTTTTTGAGGATGTAGAAGGGTTTTCATACCCAATTCCATCTTATTAGTTATGCGTTAGAAAATAGTTGTTCATATCTAGCGGTTTTGAAGATTTCGCGGAAAACTTGTATTTTACCGTAAACTATCCTTAGTTAATTTCGGAACTCGTGTAGTGGGAAAGAGATCATCAAACTTGACTTGTAGGATTTTAAAATCATCGGAACATTTTGTTTATTGATAGCTAGTTGTTCATGTCTGGCTTCTCCGATCGGAAGAATTAACTTTGAGAACTTTTGCTTTTTTCAGTTATCTTCTGACGACTTCAATTGATTTTAGTTAACCGCTTTCTTGCGGCATTTTCTTAACAAGTGATATTTTCAATCCTTAGCTTATCGTTTTGGCTTCCACTATGGTATAAATGTCTCTGCGTTAGAGATATCAACATCTGATTGCTTTCGAGAAACATCATCGTCGATCTCTCCGGCGGTGTACTAATCATAGCGATGTAGAGCTGAAAAAAGCGAGAAAAATTTAGAGGTTACCTCGAATTGGTCTTACTCGTAGCCATCGGAGCCATTTCATCATCGGAAGAGAATATCGGATCATCGTAGTGGTAGAAATCGCCGTTGCTTTATATGACAAAAAGTCCTCTCTTTGATGAGTAACACGAATCCTCTAAAAGCGGAATAAGAATCATCAATTTACGATGTATCATCAACCATGACTTTTCATCTCTATAAGCGTTGCTCTCTTACGTTAAACTTCTCTTCCCTAACAACTTTTTTGGTGTCAGTGCAGGCGTCTGTGACGTAATGACCTAGTTTCTCCTGATTGAAACATATTTCGCGATCCTTGAAACTATACCTTGAGGTGAGTCATTAAAATGCCTTAGGAATACGTCGGGGTGACTTACATACGATTGTGTAATTTCTTCTCACCGAATCTGTTGTCTCTTGCTTTCATCAGACCGATCATCTCTTTTCTTATCTTTCTGCGATCCTTTTACCGTGATCATCTCTTGGTCATGAATCACAGTCTTTCTAAGAATCTGTCGAATTTAGCCTCACTATCTTTTTCTCTTTATTTTGATAATCACCCATAAAATCTCGCGATACTTACGAGTTGGATGTTAGATTTTTCAAGTTTTACAGTTATAAGCAATCATTGATTTGACTTATAATATTTCCAACAGGTTGATGGACTTTGAGTTCTTTCTTTGATTTCTTTGAATCTGTTGATTTTGATGTGGCGGTGTGGCAAAAGGTGACTTCGTCTTCTTCTTCTTACCCTCTTTTCGATCGGATCGAACTCATGGAAGGCTTTAAGACTCGGGAACAAGTTGCTTAACCCGTCTTGCAATATCTTGACAATCCTTTTTACGGTGACTTTCATATCAACTTAGTTGGTGATCTCAGAATCTTGTAATTGATGTCTTTTATCGACATTTCTAAATTAAGTTTCGTGAACGTTGGTGACACGGGTGATTCTTCCCATCGAGAGCTCATTGATGGTTTCATTTGATAGCATCTTAAGTTTCTCCGGAATTTCACGGTTAGAACGCGATCTTATCTTTAATCGAGATCATTTCTTCATTATTTAATGGCGTATCCCACATCTGTTTTTTTGTCTTGAGATACTTTATCTTTTTTCTGGTTATCTTGTCCATGGTCTTCATGATTATGTGCTGTTATCGTATCTGTGAAAGGTACAACTCTCTCAAAGATCCGCCGAGGCGGGACTCTTTCTCGACAAAGACTTTTTGCAAAATCTGGATCACCTCCAACAACCGGGTTGTCATGATAGATGATGATGGGGTCCTCGTTCAAGAACTTCCATCATCCTTGCTGCTTATTGATCCAGGATAGTTTGCTTTCGTATATATCGTCGATCTGCGTACTCATCAATAGAAAATTTAGCAAATCATGATATATATCAGGTATTATCCATCTTGGTCGTGAGTTTGAAAACAAATGAAGATTTGAAAAAAGTTTTTTCAAAGATCGGGTTCAGAAGTGATACAAAAGTTCTTATAAAGGCGATGTAATCCAAAGCCGATTGAAATGCACGTAGAACCGGCTGCTATGATACCAACATAGGTCGAGCGATTTTACGTGAGGCGAAGTCTAGAAGGAGGTGAATAGACTCGAAAACTTTTTCGTCACCGGTCGGTGTGATGGCATTTTTTGTCCCAGTGCAAAGTGAATCGGTTTGGGTGATATCGACTTCTTGTCGCTTTGATGGATGGGATTCGGTATCTATCGGTTTTAGCGGTTGTGGGAAACTAGTTTGTACGTGTGAAAAACCGGTTTTATAATCGATTTACGAATTTTGTTTCAATGGATAGTATGAGGTCAATCTGATCGGATCGATAACGATCTTTGGTGATCCCCAGCTTCGAGAAATATGTATCTGAGATTTAATCAAGTTGTGTGCAATAGTGTGAAAAGTTAATCAAACATGTAAATGCCTACAAGATTTATAGTGGTTGGACTGACTAGGTCATACGTCCGGCTCTTCCTTATCCAGAGGGCACCCAACTTAACCGATTTAACCAATGGACTTAGATTATTGTATTGGTCAACACATTCACCAACAAAATTTATGGAGCTCTCGCTCAGTAGATCCCGAAATCGGAGGCTAAACAGCTAGTCCGAAATCTTCGCTAAACAAACTTAACCTAACTTTGAGTTTTGGATAAGATTTGTTGATTATTAACTTTGAAATCTTTCTAGTATTTAAAGTAACCAACATTTGTAGAAAAAAGGTTATGTCTTTAAACTATGGGATGAACACTTAGAAAAATAATCTTCAGGTTGTGTTCTTCGATGGAAATTTACATATAATATGGGCTTCTTGATAATTTCCAGTATCTCACTACGAAGAGTAATCCATATTTATAGACCTCGAAATCGAAAAGAGTTGGAAAGATTTAATTTAAATTTATATTTTATAGTTTAGCAGGATTTGATGTGGCGTGCTTCCGTGAATCCGGTGAGAGATGGTAAAAAAGTGTATGTCATTTTTCTATTGTTTGACTATCTGTTGTGAAATCCATGAAATAAGCTTTCAGTCATCACGGTTCGTTTTATTAGTTAACAATCAAAGATGTCGAGTTGTTCACCAACTAAAAGTTGACATTCTTCTTGCTCGTGATCAACAATGTATGACTTGGTAAACGATGAATTGACACCGGTGGTGACTTTGTCGATTACGAGCTGGCCATAATCATATCCGTCTACGATAAGTCAGCCGATGCAGTTGTCTTAGCTTCAACTAAACATTTCGTGATGTGAGGTCTTCCTGCGTCTTGATCTCTTGATCTTCGTGCAATTTTACCGATTTTCTTTTGAGCTATTGGCCTATGTTTACACGATCATCTGATTAATCGATCATTCAATTAAGCGGACTGACCTATACATATTGAGTTCTCCCGATATGTGACCTCTTATACATCATTTTGCCTATATATTTTAATTGGTCATCTGCTTTTGATTCTAAGACATCAATCGCCCAATGGTCGGTTGGTCCTATTCTGTTGTTTTGGAACATCCATCAAAACTAAATACAAATTTCCCAACAATCAGTATAGCTATACTAATCACTATTGAAGTATTACTTTAGTAGCTGAAAAGTCTTACTTAAATAGATGAACAGTATTACTTTTGTAACTAACAAATCTTGCTTAAGTTAAAAGCAACTCGATAGTTTGTTAGTTACAGTATTAATTTTTCAGCTTCTGAAGTAATACTTCAATAATCACATCATCATCATCATCATCATCACAATATCACCCCATAGAAATGAATGTTAAAATCCATATTTGCCATATCAAGAACATATTTGCCAATTGATAGAACTACAGAAGCTTAAAGGGAGAAAATCACAGGTCCTACTTGTGCATTCTAGATTCAGGCGAGTTGGATTGAAGCGGCGAAAAGAGGCCGCCGTTGCATATTCTTCATGTTCTTCCCCTTCTTCCCGGAGCTACTATCTCCCCAATATGCTTTTCCTATAGCATTGCCTCATCAGTCGCTTATTCTCCTCATTCAGCAGCTTTTTTCTTCAAACAAAGCATTCACCTCCCCTTCAGCTGCAGAAAAGATTCGCGATTATATGATCCTTCTCTTTCCCCAGTTTCTTCACCTCTGCTGCTAACGCCACAGCCTTCTGCGTTGAAGGCCTCAAAGCTTCTCCACATCGTCAGTAATTTCTCGCAAATTTCGACTCCGGTGTTTGATTCAGAAATGTAACCGCAATTGACGCGATTTCATCTTCGTTTATTAGCGTATCCAGGAACGAATCGAGTAAAATCTGTTCATCTGACGAATTAACCGTCGATCTGGACTTGTGGAGAGACAATTCTTCGATCAATTTCCTGTTTTCCTTCTCCAAATCGCTGTTCGAATCTCGGCTTCCTTCGCCCTCTCGTCCGCCTCGTTAGCGAAATCCATCAACGCCTCGCGATCGTGGTCGTACAGGGGGGAGCATTCTCGCCCCACTTGTTGAACAAATTGGAGCACTCCCATGGCTAGTTTCTGGTTTTCCTCGACAAATTTCCTCAACGCTACCGCGTTCATGTTCGCCTCCGCCCTGGATCGCTCGATGATTTCGTCTTTCTCTTTGAGCTTGGAGAGCAGAGCGAGATTCTGGTTACGAAGATCGACATTTGAAGCTTCGACGGCGCTGATTTTGTGAAGGAGAGTGTTCATCGATACTGGAAGCCCACGCTGTGATCGATTGATTCTCGTATATAATCTTCCGTTTCTTGAGGATTTCCATCTCAGATGGAAGAACAAACTCGAGGAGGTTTTCAAAATTTAGATCTAGGGTTTGGGAGGAGAGGTTTTCTCTATTTCTGATTCTAAAATAAATTATATTATTTCGAATTAAAATATGCATTATTAAAAAAAACGAAAGTTAGTTACCGTTGAAATTGAAGGGAATTGGAGGAAAGAGTACTGCAGAGGATCCGCCAAAGGAGAAACCGGGTCGGGCTAGAATAAAATTGACCCGAGGACCGAGACCGACTGCGTGATTCGGACGCTAGAGCGGCCGAGCGGGCGTGGGCCACTTGCTACTTAGAACAAAAAACACACACAATTTACATTCTCATTTTCGAATCAGTTCTCGCCAATCTCTGAAATTCAAATCTGCGGAAGAAGATGGTATGGAAATTTAATGATTTTGCTATCTGTTTTTGAGAAGCATTTTATTGTTTCGAAGGATTTCTCCTGTTGATTTTCTCGAACGAGTTGTGGTTGTGCAGTGACACTCGATGAATTTTTTCCCCCTTTTTGGTTGATATAGTCGCTTTAAATTTCTGCAGCAGCTGATACTGATGTTTTTCGTCATGGTTTGTTTAGATTTTGTGTGGTTTTATTATGCTCTTCACCCCCTCCCACTCTCTATCAATTTCGCTGAATTGCTTTGGTGTGATTTTTTTTTTTAAATTTTTTTTTGAGTGGAGTATACTTCAGTTATTGAACTTAGGGCTGTGAAGATCAGAGGATAAAAAAGTCGTTGCGTTCTGGCTTAGAACATGTTGCTATGCTTCCAGCTTTCATTAGGGTTCTTGACGATTATTAGTTGTTTGATCTCAGTGATCTGGACATAGATGTATGCTTAAAAAAGAAGATATAAAAAGTGATACAGAATTTGTGGCCTTACGGAATTTGTTTATAACTTGTAGTATTATTTTGACTGTATAATTTAGGCAAATTTGGGATTATGTGTTGAGGTGTGTTATAGGCGGTTTGCCTAAAGGAGCAACAGTTTTGTTCTAATTTACATGGCCTGAAGGCGTATATAACGTTTAATGTTGTAAATCATGAATCATTTTCAGTTTGTATATTTATAATTGTAGAAATTTAATCATGTAATGTAAGAGTCAGCTGTGAGCTATTTTTGCACTTGTAGCGAATGTAACATAGGGTGTTTTGCAAACACAAGTAACAGCTTTGCGAACCACTTTATGTTGTTTGCAAATACCCCCTTAAATGCTGAAAATTGCTTTTAGAGAAAGTTTGTGCAAATGCCCCATAATATGCTTGACTATAATGAAGATGCCGATCAAAGTAATGCACTTCCAAGATTATTGTTTATGGTATCTTTGAACTAATTAGATTTATTATAGGCTGACCCAGAATTGGAAGGCGATCAGGCAGAGGAGAATGCAGGAGCTAATGGCTCAACGTGGGACGGTATTAATTCATTCCCCTGAACAGACGTATATCATTGCTCCTAACTCTGTCATAATAACATATTGTCCTGACTGGATTGTTTAATTGCAGGGTAGTCATCAAAATTCTGAACAGCAGAAAGCTCAGGACGAAGCTAAAAGGTTAACCGATCTCTTTCCTCATATAAGTAATTTTTCTCTCTTTGTTGCAAGTCCTTAACTGATGGTGTTTGCCTTAAAATTTGTTCGGCAATTATTATCTTTACCTGAACTGGAAATTGTTTCAGGGAAGCAGCAGAGGAACAAAGACAATTGATGCTTACACAGATTTTGACATCTGAAGCACGAGCAAGACGTAAGTGAAATTGTTCAACTTATGTTGTGCGACATTGCCATAGTTGCACCAATTAGTGATATAATTCGTGAGTCTTATTTTTTATTAGAGTTAGGGCTTTATTTTAGATTCGTTTGGATCTGTTTGGTTTGGTCCCTGGGCTGTGCCCTTAGGGAGTAATTAATTAACGAGTTAGTCCTAGGATTAGGTCAGATCTTTGGCTTTGGATTTTAGATGGCTTTTAGCTTCGGCAGAATTTGCATACAAATTACTACTTGTTTTTGTTAATTATTATCGTTCTTGTTTACTTGAGTGTTTCCTGTTACTCCATCAATTAGTTCTTGACTTGTAGTATCAAACTTGTGAAACTGTGATTTTAGTTAATAATGCATGATAATATGTAAGTTTTGTTAATATCAATGTTTGGAAATTCATATAATTAGATAGATATCAAGTGTAGTAGAGAAAGAAAAAATGCCTGGAAAAGGTAGAAACTGGCTATTACAAGGCTTGCTATGGGCAATAATTTACATCTTTCTGCCTTGACTTAAATTCATTTATAATTTGTATGTATAGTTGTTTCGAATTGAACTGGTGAAACCTGAAAAGGCCAGAGGAGTCGAGGATGTAGTACTAAGAGCTGCTCAAATGGGTCAGATTGTTGAGAAGGTAATTTTTTTGCAGTATATTATAATCTTTATACGCATCATTATATATTTCGTCAAGTAGTGAACTTTTTTTTTTTTCAACATATAGGTATCTGAGGAGAGGCTTATATCGCTTCGAACAAATCAACACTCAAACAAGTAAAAGAAACCAAAAGTAACGGTACGTAGCAGTTCTCTCTTTGTGGCCTTTCCTTCTATATGACTTAGTCCTACTATTTCTCTTCTACTTGTTGATTCACATGCTATTATTTATCAGATTAAGAGACGCCCAAGTGTTCTTGTTTACGAGTAGCTTATTTCAGTCATCTGTTTGACTATCACCTAGTGACTTGTTTCAATTTGTACAAGGTGTTATTACACATTGTAATGTCCATCCTGTGGATCTATCGTTTTAGGTTTTCGTGAGCACTCACCGAAATCTTGGTATGTATTTCGGTGGTTGGATTTTCTCACTCTGTATTGTCCAAAATGAGCCCTGTATTGACTTATTGAGCTTTGAGACTTTTAAACCCTGCCGTATTGTGAGGGTCTATTGGTGCTGCTTTCAGAATCGAAAGCGTTCGATCGTTAATATTAAGTTGTACTTGGATGGAGGGTTTTATGATCAATTCATCAAATCAAGAAAGAAAACCTAATATACTAATATAAACATGACACAGAACTGCAGAAGTAAAGCATTGAACATTTCTGAATATGATTTCCCTTTTTAACTTGGGTCCGGTTATTAGCACCCCCAACATTAATAGATACACCCCACAAATTATGAACTACCTATTATACCCTTCATTAAAAATCCATTATCCTTTTCTTCTCTTCCTATTCTTTTTCTTCTTCTTCAATCATTTGCCTCCATCGCCCGCAACCTCAGCCCGCCATTGCCATCGCCATGCCACCGCCCGCCCGTAGTATCCACAAATCTGCCCCACCCCATCACTTCCCCATTATTCAGATTGAAGATTTCACACTTCAAAAAAATAATTTCAAATTTCACACCTTAACAAAAAAATTCCAGCAACTTATTCCAGGTTATGAATATCTAACAAAAAGCAAAACTGAGCACAAAAATAAGAGACGACCCAGCACAAAACCAAATAAAAGATAATGAAACAGGTAGGCAAGGGCGAGGCCGGCGGGCGGGCGCTGGGGTGCTGGTGCACAGGCGGCGGCGCTGCAGGCGATGGGGGGCGGCAGGCAGGCGATGGGGCGGCGCGGGCGGAGCTGTTGCATGGATTCATCGAACTTGGGAGGAGGTAATGAAACGGGGAGATAAGGGGTGAAGCAAGAGGCGGTGTAGGGGGGGCGGACGGGCGGGCGGATCTGAGAAGATTGGGCAGTGAGTTCTGCCGAGACTATGTTTTAAAAAACTGAACCGAAATTGAGCAGACGACCCCAAAAAGGTTGGACCGGGGATTCGGACCTAAGCGGGACCGGATTGGAACAGATGACGTCATAATAAATATTATATATATATAATATGCATAATTTTTAAAAAATTCAAAATTACATCTCATTTCATTACTTTTACCCACAAAAAGTAATTTATTTTTTACATCTCATTTAATTACTTTTACCCACAAAAAGTAATTTACTTTAATAATAAAGCAAAAAAGATTACAATATTTCCAAAAAAAAATAACTTTACCACTCTAAATATTAATAAATAATTTTCACATTAAAACTCGTCTTAAAAAACAAATGAATAAATAAATTTAGAACGAAAGAAGATTAATTACTTGATATTTAAAATTTCGGAGATCAATACTAAAAAATATATAGTATTGAGATGATATTATAATTTTTATTTTTATTTTTTTGACAAAAGAGATGATATTATAATTACACTTGAATTCATTAAATTTAATTTTTAAAAACCTTCTAAAATAATATTTTAAAATTTAGAAAGTACACTTAAATTCTTTTTAAGAAAAATACATATTAATTGTATTTTATAATTGAAAAATGAAAAGAAAGATAAAAAATTGATAAAAAAAAAAAAAAAAAAAAAAAAATGGGTAAATTTTGAAAAAAAAACAAAAAAAAATAGGTTAAATAACCTAATCTTCTTCTCTTTCCTTCATTATTCATTCTCGGTTTTCTTTCTTCTTCAATCCGCTTCGCCAATCCAAGCCATCTAAACCATCTACCACCATCCACCATCCACCATCACAATAATTCCATGACAAGGTTGTCGTAAGCCATCCACCATCCACAATAAAGGCGGGCCGCTGCCCACCCACGGTACCCGACCACCATTTCCACCACCGGTGCACCAAGGCCGCCGCCTCCCGCTCAAGGTCGCCGGGCCTCACCAATCCAAACGAAGTGAGTGAAGGCCCTCCCTTTTTTTTTTTTTTTTTTTTTTTGTTGGGCGGTTTTCACGGCCGACCGGTTTTTCCGTTTTTGAGGTGGGCGGTGTTGTTCTATACACCTCTATTCATGGAGCTCATTCAGTCCTGCCGACTCCGAGTTTAAAAAAACATAGGCCTGAGAAGATGAGCCAGAGTAGAGGAGAAGGAAGAAAAATAATAAAGAAAGAAAAGAAAGAAAAATAGATTTTATTGAAGGGTATAATTGGTAGTTCAATGTAGATGAGGGTGTATCTACCAATTATGGGGGTGTGGGGACCCTTTTAACTTTTTTTGTTTTGGGCTCTGTGTGAAATTTGAGTGGTGGGCGGGCTGCTTGCATTTGAGATTTGTATATATGTTGGACTTTGTTTATTTCTTTTATAAGTGTGAGAATTTAATTGTGCTCCCAATAAGCTTATATTAAAGGAGTTTAATTATTGGGCCTGAATAAACATAAAAATTTGCACTTACTATTATTTTCAATATTTATAATTTTTTTTTAATTAATAGGAACTAAATTTAAATAAAAAAAAGGGATTTTTATTAAAAGAGGCTAGTCAACACAAAATCTCATTTAAAAGACCTTCATTCATAATTTTTTGTTTAAATAGCCTTCTCCTTAAAAATAGGACTTTTTGTATTAATGATATCTTTTAGTTAATTATATTTTTAGCCCCATAATTGAGGGTCTGCTGCAAAGTAAAATTAGGTTTAGCGGAATTGTCCTAAAACCGTCGGAATGCACATGCTTGGCTCACACACATGAAACGAAAATCTTCCACATCATATTTTATTCGAGTATTAAAATTACATAAAATAAAAAAGTAAATAAACTAATTATACTAAATATATAGAAAATTCTGAAATTTTTAAATAATATATAGAATATAATAAAATACAAAATCTGGAAAAGCAATTGTTAAATCTTAAAAATGACTATAAACTATGATTATATTAATAAATCCTAAAAATATTATAAACGGTTAATAAATCATAAAAATATAATATTAGTAAATCCTAAAATGTTGAAATCATATTATTAAATCCTAAAAAATAACAAATTATGTTTAAAATACAATTTTTTAATAGAAAATCTAATACTTTTACGTATGGTTTTAAAAATAAATATCATGTAAATCTAAAAATTAAAAATTAATTTTAATGACAATTAAAACCCCGTAATTAAATAAAAAAAAATCTGTTAATCAGCTTTAAAATAACAAAAAAAATATAGCATTAGAATTTATATTTTTTAATTACTTATATAAAATTAAACTAAATTGAAACACATGAAGGTTGAAAAGTGATGAATTTATAGTCATACGTGCCCATAAGAATAATTGTTTGGCAATCGATGTCGGTATTACAATTTATAGTGATTTCAACTCTTTATTTACATTTCCACATATATTTTTATGTTCAAAACAATAAAAAGCACGTGAAGTGATAAAATGATGAATTTATGATCGTAAAAGTGCCCTAAAGATAATTATTTTAGTTATAACGACAACTATGTCTTTATTACAATTTCTTATGATTTTAATCCTCTATTTATGTTTTCACTTTGAAAAATTATGAGTTTATAATCGTAAAGTCTCATAACGATTATCTTTGCGTTATAATGACACTCATGTCGTTATTAGATTTTCTTGAGATTTTCAACCATTATTTATGTTGTCCTATAATCTTTAAGTTAGATATAGTTAAAAAAAATGTGAAAGTGTGAAAATGATGAATTCATAGTCGTAAGTGTCCATAACGACAATATTTTCGTTATAACATCACCTATGTCGTTATTATAATTTATAGTGATTTTAACCCCATTTATGTTGACACATACCTCTTTATGATCAAAATAGTAAAAACACGTGAAGGCTGAAAAATGATGATTTCATAGTCATAAGTGTCCATAATGTCAGCCGTGTTGTTATAACGACACACATATCATTATTCGAATTGAAAGTGAATTCGAAAACCTACTTTTTCCTGAAGTCCTCACTTTGTGATTTTAGAACATATTACAGAACATTAAGATTAGAGTGAACTGAGTTTGATTGAAAACTATTATAAAATTTCAGCACTTCTGCAAAATTATGACAATATGAAGAGTTAATGATCATATAATTGTAAATTGTCTGATAAACATGATCTTTGAAATGCAATCAAGCCTCTAAGTATGGGTACAACAGTGATGGAAGATATATTTTTGTCATGTAGTAGATATGAGTTTGTTTGTATCCATATGGTCATGTGTCCCGTTATAACGTATACGAGTCGTTATTATATTTTTTAGTGTTTTCAAGCCCTTATTTTTATTTTTTTTTACACATTTGTGGTCTTAAACAAGAAACAAACATGTGTAAATTGGCAACGCTAAATTTATAGTAGTAAGTGGTCATAACAACAATTGTGTCATTATAACGACATATAGGTTGTTATTCGAATTTTAAGAGAATTTGAAAACCTAATTTTCTCGAGGTTCTCAATTTTCATATTATAACATATTATTCTATGAACACTTAGCTTAGGTGAATCTGAGTTTGATTGAGCATCAATATATTTTCACCACTTCTACAAAAATGTTACAATGTGAAGAGTTTAATGTTCATTAAATTGTGTTTCGTCATATGAACATGACCTACGAAATGAAATCAACATATCTATAATAGAGTGTTGGAAGTTATATTGTGATCGTATAGTATATACGAGTTTGTTTCTACTCATAACGACACACATTCCGTTATAACGTCATACGAGTCATAAGTACATTTTCTAGTGTTTTCAAGTATCTATTCATATTTTTTTCCACATTTATTGTCTTAAATATATTACGAACACGTGAGGTTGGGTCAATAGTTAATTTATTATCGTAAGTGGTCATAACAACAACTGAATGGGTATAATTAATGTATGCATGTCGTTATTCATGTTTTGAGAAGACCCCTACACTGATATATATCTTTAGAGCCCGTTTGTTACATGGAAAAATAAAGGAAAAGATGGGAATATAATTCTTTTCAAGTGTTTGGTATAATTGATGGTTTTTACCTTTGGTCACTTTCTTTTCTCATTTTGGTATGATTATACATCCCACATCCTAGGTGGTATTCATAATATCAAGCATAATCTCATGATGTCAATTGACTTTCTTTTCTCATTTTGGTATGATTATACATCCCAAATCCTAGGTGGTATGATCATAAATCACAATTTAAATACATCATAATAAACACTTTGAAATGGTCAAATATAACACATGCCTAAGTAAAATATATCACATGATTTTATATCCATCCAAATTCCGTACTACTAAACAAACGATTTCTTATAGGTGCTATTAAATGAAAAGAAAAACTTGTCATGCTGCTCCATTTGACTATGAGAAGAACCTTGTGGTAAAGTGTGCTTGAGAGAAATTAATTGTCATACTTTCTAAAGTTTATTCAGTTGAGAAAATATATATTCATTGTCATTATTCGTTGGTTTCTCCATTTCTGTAATCCTACCAATTTACAAATCAAAGAAAATAAAAATTTCTTACTAAACAAAATGTAACAGTTTGGAAAACACAACACATGATCAAAAATTCAAGTGTCCAACAAAAAGGCTGCTAATTTATATTAGGAATTGGTCAATGTTAAGACTTCTGTCATTGCTGATTCTTTTTATTAAAATTGCACGAAGTCAGAGGATATGATCATTTAGACTGAGAAATGTATGTAAACTGGAATAATTGATAATGATGAAAGGATAATTAGTATGTACTGACAAAGTCATTAATTATTTAGAGGAAAACGGAAAGAGGCACGCTTGCATGAGACGGGACATAAGTTGGGCATTGACGCTTTAACACTTTGGGAGGAGTGGGTGTGATTTGTGTTAAATTGTACCCCGTCTCATGTATGAGACCGTCTCATATGAGTTTTTTTCAAACGGAAAAAGGTTCATCAAGCAATTAATACTACACAATCTAGATTTCTCATCATTGATCATACACTACATGTTTATCATGCATTCTAATATGCTAATATTGTTTACAAAAAATAGATGAAGCTAACATATGTTGTTGTAAATGCAAATTAAACTGCAGCATCCACCATGCAAGAATGCAATCATATGTAAATATAATGAGTAGGTACAGTAAATGCAAAATTACAGCATCCACCATACCTTAATTCAAGCATATTTTACATTAATGTAGTACACAAAAAGATTAAGATAAACAGATTGAAATATAATTGTCATTTCAACTCATTATTAAATCAAATTTATTATGATCGAAATGATGCAACGTATTCCATTAAAACCCATCAATAATCATGACCATGGCATACACAAAATTGAGGTAATTTTACATAAAAAGTACTCTCGCCGTTGTTTCAGTGTACATAATTATTCTCATACATTCTTCTTCATAGTGTATTTCTGTATTATTTCCTTTGGGCAAAAGATATCTTTTAATTCAAATTCACTACAATAAAAAAGCAGAACCAGAATTTACTTAGAACCCACTTGATTTCATTCAGGCATTATATCAAACACATTAGTAGCAAAGTGCAAAAACTCATTTCATCATATATTTTCTACCTTCACCCCAAGAAACAAGAGTTCTCTTAGGAATTGTATCAAATAACTAACCTATAACTTGTTTGAACATAATTTTCAGGAACTATTGAAGACCCACTTCAGAAACGTTACTCTCAGGATTGGATTGGACCTGATTGGCACTGTTCATCATCGATGAGCTTGACATAGTCGCTGCCCAAAACGTCTGCATTTCAGTTGGACTGGGTGTTGACGTGTTGTGCGCGTTCCCACGAAGGGAACAAGAGAAGGTAAGAAAAGTTATCTTCAGCCTTCAAAATTTTCAAACGGAATGAGAAGTTGTGTCTAAAAGTTCAAATATTACTTAGAACTTGAGGCTAATGTGCAAATTATGAAAATATTTACGTTAAAATTCAAAATAATAATTTAAGTTTGCCTTTTTAAATTGAGCGAGAAAATTGATTTTGGTCAAAGGCCATTTAAACAAAATGTAATCTCATTGAGGTTGTTACAACTAATTTCCTAAAAAAAATTATTTTTTGAAGGGAAAATTTATATTATTTTGAGAGGGGGAGATAGAGAGGAGTGGGTGAGGGAGAGAGAGGATATATATAGAAACAAGATACTCCCAGAATAATAAATTAATAATTATATAAACTCATTTTCTTTTTACGTATGTATCTCAACTACATAAACTTATTTTCATAATTTTTTAAAATTTTATTTATTAATGTAACTTCATGCATTAATTACACTAAACTATATAATATTTATTAAATAAATTTATAATATAAATTTTGCTTGTTTAATTTATTTTTTCATTTAACTTTTGTGACGGAAGGAATAGTAGTTAATCTACATATAAAATTCAAAAAACGAATTAATATTTATTATTTAATTAAAAAATTATTATTATTTCAAGAAATGCAAGTGAGTGCATAACTTACATGATGCATATAAGATCCAATGAAATTATATAATGTTTGATTATTTTTCCCCTCTCAATGACACCAAATATTTTCCATATTGCTAGGATTTTGTCAAGAATGATAAGATGATCTTAAGACTGAAAAGAAGATCTTCAATCAATTGGTATACTCAAGAACGATAGGCATGAATTAATGGGTTTTTTCACGACGTATATAAGTTTACTTGTATTTTGTGTTGAATATTTTGCATTTTATTAGGCATGTCATACAATTATATTAGGACTTGATTTTGTAAATAACCTCATACTTCACGTTATGTGTATACTATACCTCATACTTCACGTTATGTGTATACTATGTTATAGACCAGAATTTGTGGAATCAAATCACTTAAATTATTTTGTCATTTATCATAAAGACTCGACCTTTGAACAAGGAATTTATTTATGATTTTTTTTTATAAACGCTCTTGTAATTTTATCTGAATCCACAAATGATCTTATAAGTTCTTACTTTATTAATTCTGGTCATTTTAGTTTTAATTATAATTATTTTAAATTAAAAATTTTGGTCGAAAAATGGCCGGAAATATGATGTGAAAAAATATATTCAAATGACGGGTCCAGTGAGAGGAAAATAATAGTATAGGCTTCGACCTCTTCTCAATGTAAATCACTCGAAATTAGACACGATAATAAATGGAATTCGTGATTTTAAAATTGCGATTCACGGGGGGAGGTGT
>JBBCBC010000174.1:0-100000 GCA_037126765.1 Stenogyne calaminthoides
TGATAAATAGGCTCATCCGAAGAAAGCTATTTGTATGAAGAAATTGATGAAGATGAAGAATACTCGGAGGAAGAAGATCAAGTTGTCTCAGATGTATAAGGTAATAGCAAAACATCGGGTGTTAATTTGTCTGTAATTGCATTCTTTACACGCACGTGTATCTGTGTAATTGGAATAGCAAATGGAGCACAATTTTGAATAGGGGATCTCGTTTCTCCATCTTTGGATTTCCTTTCATCTTTCAACATGGCTACTTTACTACAAAATATACAGAAGATGAATGTGATGAAGTGAACAAAAAAATGATTAATTAATAGTGTTAGCTGATTCTGCTTTCCTTAATTAATAGTGTTAACTGGTTCTGCTTTCCTTAATTAATGCAGCTGAAGGAGAGCTTACATGATTATTGGACAAAGATGATTTTTAAAAACTCTAAATCTCTCGCATTTTAATGAATAAATACTATTTGTGTGTCGTTGAGTGTATTGTCTTTGGATATATACTTGCTTGTACCCTTTTTATGTTGTTTGTAATGTTACCTATTTAATGTTTTTTGTCGATATATATATGCATCTAATATTGATATGCTATCGTAGTTCGATTTTTTTATTAATAATCTGACTTGACAATTTTGGCTTTTGTGGAATTGATTCTTCTTCTTTTTTGGTTCAAAGTCTTGTTTATGATTGTCTTGTGTTTGATCTTCATATATATAGTCTTTTCTATGCGTTCATGATATTGGTAGTAATAAAAGTGTGTATTATCTTGAATAAAATCATGTGAATTTCGTCTTTTTACTTTGTTTTGATTGTTATCAAGCAATTAAAAAAGTTGTGTCGTATTTGTTTGATTATCGGTTTGAATTAAGTTTAAACTGTTCAACAAAAAGAGCTCTAGTAATTTGATCTTATATATAATTTTTTATGATTTTTCTTTGTGGAATTTTAACAAGTCAAGATCTTATATCTTATTTTTTAAATACTACTAGTTTGGGCTTAGTCTATTACATTGGTTTTTTTCCTTTATTATCTTTTCTTTTTTTTCTTTATAGAAAGAAAAGTGTACCTAAAATTACGAATGTATAATTTTAGTATTCTTTGTTTAGATTTAGCAATAGAGCAAAATTCATTATTTTCCATTACATTTTTCAATGATCTCAGCTGTCTCATTTGGGTATAAGTTTTTTTTTTTTTTTAAATCAGGATCAGTTGACTTACTTTGAAGCAATTTGGTTACTCTGCAATTTAATTTAGGCAAGATATTCTCTATCCATTTTATTTTACCTTTTTTTTTTTTGAAAGAAAACAAGCACACACATGGAGATTATTGTCTTATGTATGTTTTAATAGTTTTTCATGGACAAATTGCGTTATCAACTCATAATTATTATGTTTATCATATTATATGGTCAATGGACAACGATGATAATCATGATGCAAAGTATTGATGCATGATCTCACTAGACTGGCTATTGTATAATATTGTTTAGATAATGCTTTTGATAAATTTATTTAAAGAAAACCTTATAAATATTATTATTATTCTGTACTTCACTCTTTCAAAATTTACAAAAATAAAAAATACAAGTAGAGATTCAAATTCCTTGAAAAAACAAGCATTAACTTTTAAAAGATGTCCATTACAAGCAAAAAGCTATTGTTTTCTCTTACCAGATATATTCATGTTGTACCAATTCAATGATTGTGTTCGCCAGCATCTTTGTGTTTGGATTTTCTTTTTGAATTTATTTAGAATATTATGTATTTTTTATATAGGGGATTTTTTTTTAATAATAATTATGAAACATGGCATATGAATGAACAATATATAACAGCTTAATCACAATAAGACATCATCCCCCACAGTTTTTGAGCTTGTCATCCACCACGTGAATAAATGCTATCATTCGTGTTGTTAGGCCACATTACATGTTTCATGATTTAAATACCTTTTTCCGTAATTATTAATTGAGATTTAATTTAAACATATTTTCATTGCACCAATCCAAAGTAGACAATTATGGTGCAATTTTTCGATTATTTTAGTACAAAACAACAAACAATTACGTTAACATTATGTTGGGTTGAATTATTTGAAGTGCAATAAAATGAACGAAAAATGAAAGTGTAGTATGATAATATATCTTCTTCTTTTTTTTTATCAATTTTCATTCTTATATAGCACTAGCATGTCGACGTTATCAAAAAAATACGTGTGACACCATTTTATAGACTTTGATCCATGCGAGGAGAAAATATTATCCATGGTCATGTAACTTCTTCTGAGTTTACAAAAGGTCATGTAACTTTTAATTTTTGTAAATTTGGTCATTTCAGTCTCAATTTAATATCTCATGGTCATGTAACTTCTTCGAGTCCACAAAAAGGTCCTCAGAACTTTTAACTTTTGTAAATTTGGTCATTTCAGTCTCAACTTATTATCCCATGGTCATGTAACTTTTTCTGAGTCCACAAAAAGTCCTGTAATTTCTAACTTTTGTAAATTTGGTCATTTCAGTCTCAACTTATTATCCCATGGTCATGTAACTTCTTACGAGTCCACAAAAGGTCCTCAGAACTTTTAACTTTTGTAAATTTGGTCATTTTAGGTCTCAACTTGGTCTTTTTTTTATGAAAAAAATTGAACTTTCATTGGGGTTGCCCACATCATCTAATATTCCGACCAAAATCATCTTAGTTTCAGTCCTTTAAATCTCAATTTCAGTCATTTACCTTTTAAGGGCATGATTGGTATGACTGAATGGAATTGTGGCTGAATTGAATGAATTAATGAATGGAAGGCCTGAATGGAATGACCATTCTTATGATTGGTATGACCTAAGAATGAAATATAAGTATTGGTGAATCTGTTTTAAAATTATTATTATTAATTATACTTTAATATTAATATTATTATTAATTATTATATATATTTAATATATTATTATTTTTAGCTTTTTAATATATATTTTTTAAATAATATTTTTTATAATTACAAAAATAATATTATTATTGTGTTTATTATAATATTATATAATTTTAGTAAACACATATATGTATATTAATATGTTTTTAATTATTGTTGAAAGTATGAGTTTATAATTACGTTATATATATTTTTAATATTTTTATTATTAATAATATATTATTAAATAATAATATTTTTATTTTATTTTTATTAAAATATTATTAAGAATTCGCTTTAATTTACACTTTTCGATTATTGTTAAAAAAAATTATATTATTTATATATTTTAATATTATTATATTTAATATGATTATTATTATTATTATTATTATTGGAGTTGGTTATTATTTTTATTTTTATTAAATAATTTTTTTAATAAAATAATATTATTATTAAATTATTATTGTTGTTGTTGTTAGGTAGAAGGTAATATTATGAAATGAATGATAATATTTTTGGTGAAAAAAAAATCATTTCTCAAAATGTGGAATACATAAACTCATGGATTATGTAAGGAATCACAATTTCTTTATTTTTTGAAATGACTATTCTTTGTTGTTTTTTTTTTTTTGTGCACTCCAAAATTAATAACATAACTATCGAGCCATTAATCCTTTGTTGTTTTTTTTTCTGTGCACTCCAAAATTGAACTTAGATAAATTGACTTATCAGACCGCCAAACGTTGGGATGAAGAAGAATCAGAGGAAGAAGATTGAGTTGACTCATGTATAACGTAAATAGGTAAAAGCTAAACTTGTTTACGTTATTCTTCATTATTTCTTATCTTACACAAAGTATGATGAAGGTGAACCGATCATTATAAACCACCATAATTACTTTATATTCATTTTTATTACACTTGGATTTTCATCTTTCAACATGGCTACTTGCCTACTTACTACAGAATGTACAGAAGAATGGTATGAAGTGAACAAAAATATGATTACTAGTGTTAGCTGATTCTGCTTTCCTCAATTAATGCAGCTGAAGGAGAGCTTACATGATTCTTGGACGAAGATGCTGTTGCAAAACTCTAAATTTCTCTGCATATTATTGAACTAGGTTTTCTGACACGTGCGTTGCACGTGCTTTCGAAGCTTTATCTAATTCCACAACCATCTGCATCTAATGCATCTAGTATCCTTGTTTTGTTCACCTTCCCCTGAAATCAACCAAATGCAGAGTTTTCACAAACAAATCATCTAAGTGTGATTTTTATATGCATTCCAATAACATGAGATTTATGCGAGTTACCTCGACAATGGGAAAGTAAACGCATTTCAGCCTAGCTTTTGCTTCTGAAAAAACTCGTTCATCTAGAGATTATACAAATAAATTATCAGAATGAGTATTCACATTGATGACTTAACATGAAGAGAATCAAACACATTTATAATTAAATTGTGCTTACTTTGACAAGCCTTTGAAGAAGAATCTTGGCTGATGCTAAAATGAAGTTGCAGGGCAAAGTCGGGACCATTGCAAGAGTGAAAGTTTGTGACAACTTATTCCCCGCCCTGTACTTCTGATAAATTGATCCCGTTGACCTGCAAAATATCCCAAGTTTACTCCTTGCTTCTTAATCAAAATGATAAACTGTTATGATTCATACTAAAATTTTGATTATCAACAACAAAGCAACACAGAGAATCAGATCATATTTGAAACTTATTATGATGTTATAGATGTTAAACCAATAGAACTCAGATGTATACATGTTCAGTTGTCAAGTGGATCATCAATGTCTAGAAAATCACCTGGAATTCGATGGGAGGGCTTGTTGTTCCAGACACTTCAGCAAAGTGGTAATAAAAAAGGAATTGGTGAATAAAGCTATACTGAACAACCTAGACCATTTATTTTGCATATCTAATCTAATTAGTACAGAAAAAATTACAATCATATCTGTTAGAATGTCATGTGGTATAATTAACTGAAACAGTTTTGAGAAAATGGAAACTAACCACTTGGTTTACTTTGTTTAAGAATCATTCATGTTGCTCATAACTCATTTCTTATAGATGACAAAAATTACAAATGGAAGGCAGATAACCTTGATATAGGGAAAGAAAATGTCCTTCAGTTTGCAACGCAAACGTTTGATGTCCAGAGTTAGGGATGGCAATGGGGCGGGTTTTAACCTGAACCCGGCACGAATCCGCCCCGAATGGGGCGGGTTAAAACCCGGTCAAACAAAAACCCGCCGGATGCGGGGTGGGTCATGGTATTAGGCAAACCCGCCCCGTATATATATATTAAATGTATTAAGTAATAATGCAATAGTAGTTTAATAAGATAACAATACTATAATAAAAAAAAACAGTATAATAAGATGTCTATTTTAATGAGGTTTGTTTGATTAATGAATAATGAGTAACTGTAATCCCTTTTGTGCTCTCTTTAATGTAAGATTGATTATGATATTATGTATTTTTTATTTGTTTTAATTTGATGATTCTGGTTTATGTTTTATTTTTTTGGAACGATATGTATTTAAAAATGACATGTATGAAATTAGGAGTACGAATTAAAAAATAAAGGGAAAACGAAATTAAATATGTAGGGCGGGCTAAACCCGCCAAGTTCATGGGGCGGGGAGGGTAGAGCGGGTCCAAAAAACCCGGCGGGGCGGGGCGGGTTACGGGTTACGGGTTTGGCCAAACCCACCCCGTTGCCATCCCACTCCAGAGTCTTCACCCTGGGGTCTAAAATTTCAACCTGACAAGAAGTAAAACAACAATACACATCAACATCGTGTAGCATAATTTGATTCATGCATGTTGAATATTGTCACTGGAATTTATGTTTAGCATAAATGGTAAAATCGTAGATTTCATCAAGCCCTATAAATATGTAACATTACTTGAATAGGAGAAGAGGATAAAAGGAAGGAGCACATGGCACAACGGCTAGATATAGAGCACGAGGTAGTAATCTCGATAATGTAAGTGATTACATGAATGTATATAGCTTATATATACATGCATGCTTAATATCTTTTATATGTTAAGTAGTTCGCATACATTTCATAAAACCACTCATTATCTTCAGCCATAAGTTCAAGAAAACAGCCATCGAGGTACACATACAATTTAAGCAGAAGAAACAAATACGAAAGAATCTTACCTTTGTGAAGCTTCCATGCAGGATTGACTTCTCTGTTTCAACTTTCAAAGGATCTCTCAATCCCCCTTTTGTCTGCAAAAAACATCAGAAAGTCTAAATTAGTAAACTATCGAAGAATAAAGGAAAAGCAACTAAAGAAGAAGAAGTCAATAGTCAATTACCCTCCAGCAGTTTTCTGAACATGAAGCACCCGCTAATGGTTCTCTTTCCAGTTTTCCTGTTAAAACTGTCATATTTTTAGTTTTCGACGAAATGACAGCACACCTTTAGTACAGTTGCAAAAGAATTGAACATATGATTGATTACAGAAGCACCAGTTTTTTATGATTATAAACAAAGAGATAGTTCACATACTTCCCGAAACACGTGGTGGCAACAGGACCTCCATATCCAAACATGCCGAAGAAAGGCTGTGATCACAAAATAACAATGCAAATCAATATGAAACTACAATAAATTTAAATAAAAGCAAGACAACTGAGAGTCCAGTAATACCATTGAGTATGGAGCTTCACCCCCTATTGATTGGTGCAGTGATGCTAATATTTTCCCCCTAGAAATAAGAAAAATTAAGAAAGAAAAAAAAGAGGTTTGATAAATCTGTCTACCCTAATACTCTTCTACCTAGCATTATAACCATTTATGCACTAAAGAAAAATGAAGAAGCAACTGATGAATTGAATCTTCTTCGTTACAAAGAATATGGATTGTATATGCAAAGGGTGTCACATTTGAACAAAACAATATTGATAATTCCCAATAATGTATCATCATACCACTTCTCTAGGCTTCCAGCAGTGCCATCCATGCCCCCAACCAGAGTCAAGAATCTAGATTTTGCCGGGGAGCAACTCCACGCTGTAAATAAGGAAATTATGAGTAATGAAACTGATTTTGGCTAATACTACTAAATAAGAATCAGTAAAACTTTCACAAAACAGAGAAACAACAACAACATCAAAGCGGAGCAGTTTATCCACTTTTTCGAAATTTCACACTAAATATTGAAAAATGGTTGGAGATTAACTATCTGAACACTACACTAAAGAGATACCTACAATACAATGTCATACCTTATTAATCTTCTCTGTCCCTCGCCATTAGACAACACATTTTGCAAGGAATTGTCCTGATAAACAAATGAATGGATCTAACACCCCCAAAACCAAAAAAAGAAAAAAAAAACTAATGTTTTAGGCTCACTATAAGGTTTGCAAGCGTAGTTTCGAATGTATATTCATCAGGTAGCTTCTTCACATTTCAAGATGGTCCAACCGGGACTGAAGCACAACCATCATTGAAGCCCTGTTCTGATGCTGCGACCTGTCATCATAAGAGATATGCTTGTAGGAATAACCTAAACTTCAGAGACAATTTTGTACCTATCAATAAGCTTCAGACAATTTTGTACCACAAGCCTTGCTATGTTCTTCTCCATAATCAACTTGCCCGCCTTTCAGATAATAGAACAATTCTCTAGCCCTGAACCCATCAACATATACATATTTACAAAAATGTCATTCGAAAAAATCCCACAAAGTAAAAACTCTTGAGAAATCATAAAAATGGCATTTCAACAAACACACACCTGTCATATATGCTAGTTAATGAGCCTAAATCAGGCACAAGAACCCTATCATCTTTCTTCTCTGCTCCATAAAAATATGATAAACCTCCTAATCTCTGTAAAACAGGGGATACAAACTCAATCATGCAATTCTCTCAACAACATAAAAACCTACAAAAAAAAATTCCAAAAAAAATAGAATTCTAATAGAGGATTCGATTGTTCATGCCCCTGGAGGCAAATCCTCAGCACCGGTGGATTTTTCTGAATGGAATGGGGCGGCACCGGCTAGGGCGAAAATTAAAGGGGGCAAAATTAAAATTAAAATGCACAAAAAGGAAATAATTTTAGGGTGAAAATGGATCATATGAAATGAGGCAAGGGTAAAAGGGTCAATAAATAATTCCCATACCCAAGCCTCTTTTTAATATAGTATAGATTAACACTTGCGCTCGTATGTAAGTTGTTTGTAAGAAGAACATTCGAGTCTTTGCATCTTTTGATTTCGAAATAACTTAGTTCACCAGCATATTCAAGAGAAACGGTGCCAACTATTTTGGACATCCTTTCAACCATTTCATCCGACTGAAAACATTTTAATAGAAAAAATATAAGTGAAAAGAAGAATCGGGATAATATGAAATATAGCTAAAAAAAATAAAAGAAATGGCTTGAACAATGCTATTTCTGCAGTGCACAGTTGAACGTCCACTCAATGATGAAACGCTCTTGATCATTCAGAGATTATAACTTCAAATTGCAGATGCCTAATAAGATCTTTTAGAATGTCAGTCACAATATTTCAGTGACATGACATTTGATAAACTAATATAATTTGATCTAGCGGATCTCAACTACAATTTAGTGCAAATTCTAATTCTATTAGAGGTCCTAGTAAGTAGAATCTACTACTATTGCTACAACTTTATAACTTAGATTTTGAACATTGTGTCTAGAGTATCACTTTACTTCTGTCAATACAATTGAACCTAAAGCAACCAAATATGTCACAGAATATATTAAAACATAAAAGGAGATGTGCATTCAACAATACCAGTTCAATATTGAGAATAAAAATAAAAGATACAATTTGATCATTCAAATGAAAAATAGCAAATAAAGCTTTGGAGCTGGTGAAATTAGACAAATATAATTATTCGAAAAAAATCCAAACCCATCAAATTTGTCCAACAATAGAAATGATACCTTAACATAATAAGTCTTCTTAATCTCAGGCCTATGCAGCGGTAAGGCTCACGGCCAGAATCATAGTATTGAGTCTCCTTTACCATCGTTGCTACTCTAGTTACAATTTACTGCAAAAGGAATAGTAGAAAAACCTTCGGTACAAATAGCAATAAATCTAAATGGAAAGAAATTGGTGCGACAAATATTTAAAATAAGAGTTGGGGGCACCTGCAATGCATTGGAATAAAATACTCATAAGACTTGCATCAGTGCTTGCAACTAATGATTGTTAGGTAGGCACATCTAAGAGAGAGTGATTGCTGATCTATCACAAAATTCAGAATAGATTAATGTAATTTGATTGAACAACAACTCCAGGCAAGATAAGATGTATTGAGTCCAACCTTAAAATAATACCAATTTAACTTATTACTTCCATGCAAATAACCCAATATTACATAATTTCGACAACAACATAACAAACTATAAGTCTATGTAATAAACAATAAAGTAGAGAGAAGACAATTATATATATAAAATGAGCATTTTCATCAGCTATAGGGTCTGAGTTTGGACCCACAGCCACTCATCAAAACTGAAACAAACGAATGGCTTAATTAAATTCAAGTCTAGGATAAATTGATACATTACAAAGTCCTTTAAAGAATTCATAAGTTGAATCTTGGATTGTTGAAATTTTAAAAATATTACTGCACACCATACTATCATGGCAGATGCATTAATCAAAGCACCAAGGACACAAACACCTAAACCCTATAAATAGATGATGGGAAGGGAATTTTATATTTGCCATCTATCTCAACCTCATAACTTCAGTCGATGCATGCTTTAAATCTAAATTGTCCAACTATAACTGGAGCATGTGAAATTACCAAGCAAAGAGAATTCAACTAACCGTGTTTAGAGCATTTGAGTTGGGATGCCAAAACGCTCATCATATTCTTGATTATCTTCAAACAAATATAAACATGGGTATATTTGAATTATCTGTAATAAAAAAACCTATCTCATATATCCTCTCATTTGTAATCAAAATTCATCAAATAAATCAATCGCTTTCATATATACTCTTCATCTATTTAATTGCAAGAGTCTTCAAATTTGATCATCAAAATAGTTAAACATCAAATTGTAGCAACCCAAAATTGAGATGAATCAATAGGAATCACAAAATTCAGCGAAAATTCGTCAAAAAACAATGAACCCCAGAATCTGTAGCAACACAGAAGGAAACCAAAATTTCAGCAAAAAATCGTCAAAAAATACCAACCCCCAACATCAATTTGAAAAAGAAAATCGTCAATTGAAACCAGAATAGAGAAGTTACAGGTGTGGCGGTGGAGCGCGAGCACAGAGTGATGAGGGCAGCGGCGGCAGGGCGACAAATACAATTGCACTTCGGCGGCAGAGAGAATATCGGCAATCAAAGCCCTGAATCTAATCAACAAAGTGAAAGTTCAGTTTGCCCGGCGGTGTCCGAGACAGATCGTCCGCGGCTGTTCTGCTGATTTCCTCGGCTCTATGTTTTCTCGCTTAAAAAAAAATCATATTTAAAGAGAATTATTAGAAAGAAAATAGACCAAATGAAAATATTTAGAGGGAACGAAATTGAACATTGTAAAACATAACAAGTGTAAAAGGGTCAAAAAAAGTCCCCTTGCTATTTTTTAATATATTATAGATTATAGATAAATACTATTTGTGAGCGTATTATGCTGGATATATACTTGCTAGTACCTTTTTAAGTTGTTTGTATTCTTCTATTTAATGTTTTTGTCTGGTACATATGTATCTAATATAGATATGCTATAGTTCTGATTTTATTAATAATCTTTACTTGACAATTTTGACTTTTGTGGAATTGATTCTTCTTTTTAATGTTCAAAGTCTTGTTTATACTTGTGTTGTGGCTTGATCTTCATATATTTTATTTTCTATGCAGTTCATGATATTGGTAGTAATAAAGCCGATTCTCTGTCGTATAGCATCAATTTGGCCTCGTGAGCATAAAAGTATACTCTTAATATACGATCTAATTTTGTGACAAGTTTCAAAGTCCATCGTGTACTATTCAAAATAAAAAAAGGCTTAGTTGCCTAAAAATCACGATATTTAAATATATATTTGATCAATTTCTTGTGTAAAATCGAACTTTATTATTATGACTTTTAACATTTTAATTGCAATTAGACGCTAAAGTTTTGTACACCGGACAGGACCAAAACTACCCGATATCTCAATTGAAATTGACATGTAAAGGTTGTGTGTGTGTGTTTTTTCCAATTATTCAAAAGATGGGTTATAATTACAATTAAGTTATGAATAAGTGAATTTTTTTCATTTTAGTGTTGTCCCTTGTAAAATGACCAATTAAATGACCATAAAGGATGCATATGGTCATTTTTCGTTAGTATGGTCGAAAAAGGTAGTGTCAGTATATTTTGTAGGAAAATGATAATTTTTAGAGCAAAACATGAACCTATTAATTTGTGAAATCGATCAAAGAAGTGAATGAAAAAGGAATTAAAGTTGAGACCAAAGATGGGCCCATTCCAGCAAATCATTTATCAAGCCCATTTGCATGAGTATCATGGAGGCCCAAATGAGAAAAAAAGAAAGAATGAAAGTGGTGGCCCGTTTTGGAATCTACAGACACTTATTGCCTAATTTCTGTCTCGACAATCTTGATCGTTTACAAAAACTAGAATCCTTGGATTTGCATATTTACTCGATTTTCGATTGTGATCTAGAAAATATCCGGATGACTTTGGTGAGCTTTCCACATTCCCTCAAGAAGGTGACTTTGTATGGCACTGGGCTCAGTTGGGAGGAGATGACGATAAGGATAGGTTCGTTGCCTCTTCTTCAAATTCTCGTACTAAATAGCAATGCCTGCAGGGGCCCCAAGTGGGAAACAGTTGAAGATCATTTCTGCAGCCTCAGATTCTTGAAAATTGCAAGCTGCTTTGAACTAGAATACTGGGAGACGAACGTCACCCATTTTCCACGTTTGGAGGACCTTCGTCTTCGATCTTTAGAAATGTTGGATGAGATTCCATCGAGTATAGGAGACATACCAACCCTCAAGTCTATCCAGGTCGAATATTGTAAAAAAACCGTCGAAGATTCCGAAAAAAAAAAAAAGAGGAGCAAGTGGAGAATGGGAATGAAGACCTTCAAGTCATAATTGGTAACAACTTAACAACCCATACCACATATCATTCTTCTTTTTTCCTTATATTTCTTCAGAACTTGGACACACTTTTTTCCGATCTAATTGTAAATTAAATTGATCCTGATCAATTGATATACACCTTATTTCTTATGTGCAGTAAGCAATTCACAGGCAAGATATAATTGACTTGGATAAAAAAGATCAACTTGACACAGATGAAGAAGATACACTGCAGTAAAAAAAACCTGCTTTATCAATAGGCTTATGAATATTCTTCTTGTACCTACAATTCCAAAACTCGGTTGCATTTGGGACTGTGGCAGCTGATTCTGCTTCTAAACAATGTCACTATACATATCCGGATTTATGTGTTGAATTTGAATGTAATGTGATGGGCTACACTTTGTCTTAGAATAACATTAGGCTCCA
The DNA here is from genome assembly GCA_037126765.1 of Stenogyne calaminthoides. Lineage (NCBI taxonomy): Eukaryota > Viridiplantae > Streptophyta > Magnoliopsida > Lamiales > Lamiaceae > Stenogyne > Stenogyne calaminthoides. The sequence goes on from JBBCBC010000174.1 coordinate 12,475, forward strand.
TGACATTGGACAAATCAATTTCTTTATAACCTGTTTTTCTTTTTGGGTAGCAAACAACACATTAAAGCTTTGTTTGGCACTATCCTGCAGGTATAGCATGGAATAAACCGAGATATTGGGTTCATGGTAAATATGCATTTTTATATACTACCTCCGTCCTAAAGAAATTTTCTCCAACTTCATGGCACACATATTAAGATTAAAGTGTAATGAGTGGAGTGTTGAAAGATAATATTGTAAATTCATATGTATAAAGTAAATAAACTGAGTGTATATATGACATTTGGTGTAATTGTAAATATGTGAATATTATGAAAATGAAGTTTAGAAATTTTTGAATTTTTTTTTTTTTGGTATGTAAATTTTTGTGGGACGTCCGAAAAGGAAATCTGGGATGGAGGGAATACATGTTTTTTTTTTTGGTTGATTTGTTGTTAGAATTGGGAAGGGCAAGAAGAATGCGAGAAAATGGTCATCATCGGAGGCTGAAAACAGGGGCGTAAAAGGAAATTGATAAAAAAAAAAAAGAGAGAGTCAAAAGACTTCATAGTCAACGTATGTACAAAGAATGAATTAATGTTAACTACTATATTCAGAATATCTCATTAGACAATATCTTATCCACTTGCTTTGCCTCCATACACATTCATTTTTCTGCAACTTTACACACACAGAGAAACAGAGTTTTTTTCTGGAATGGCATGTTATGCAGCTGTGCTTTCTCTGTTCCACACTTTAAATAACATCAAGATCCATCCTCGCGCCCTCCAATTTCACTCGACCAAAATCAAGTGGAATCTCTCACCCAAAACCTCACTTTCTTTCAAGATTTTCTTGAACGTTATTCCAGCGAAGAAGACGACGAATTAGAGAGCCGCATCAAGGCTGCAGCTTATGCAGCTGAAGATGTAATCGAAACCTGTATAGTCGATCAAATTGATCGTGCTAGATCCACAAGTCATGACCATGGCGAAAATATCAGTTCCATTGACTTGTATGGAGTGATATAAGAGATGGATTTGATCAAGAAAGAAGTAATGGAGATCATCCAAGGCAAGATGATGACACCCCAACATCATCATCTGCATACGAATTCTTTTGTTTCTACTGCTTCCACGTGGCAGAGCAGCGCCACACCGGTGTTTGATGATGCCATGATTAACCAAGTTTTGGATAAGCTCACAGGTCAACAAAGCAGTCTCCAGATCATCTCTATTGTTGGAATGGGTGGAATTGGTAAGACTACTTTGGCTACAACTCTTTACACAAATCCACTAATTGTCGAGTACTTTGACAATCTGGCTTGGGTTACAATTTCACAAGAATATAGTAGGAGAAATATTTTACAAGTTCTTTGTGTAGAGGTGGTCAAAGGGAGGATTAAGAAATTGAGTAAGATGAGTGAAGATGAAATAGGAGAAATTTTACACAAACATTTATTTGGTAGAAGGTATTTGATTGTAATGGATGACATATGGAGCATTGAGGCCTGGGATCAAGTTAGGTGCTATTTCCCACAAAACAACAATGGAAGTAGAATCACGATGACCACTAGGCTGTCAAATTTGGCTTTTGAGTTAAGTGGTAGTCACGCCGTTCGATTGCAATTTCTAGACGAGCATAAGAGTTGGGATTTGCTTTGTGAAATTGTGTTTGGCGAACTAGATTGCCCGATTGAATTGGAGAGCATTGGAAAGGAGATTGTAATAAAATGTAGAAGGCTTCCTTTGTCAATAGTTGTGATCGGAGGACTTTTGAAAAAATCAAACATGACGCAAGCATATTGGATATATACTTTAGAAAATCTGAGTTCACTCGTAAATTTGGAGAAGGATGAATACACATTACGAATATTGCGCACAAGTTATAAGGAGTTGCCGATGCATGTAAAGTCATGTTTTTTGTACATGGGAATTCTTTCAGAAGATAATGAAATCGTAACGTCGGTGCTCATCGAACTGTGGGTTGCTGAAGGGATTCTGAGACCAACTGATGATAAAAGCTTAGAAGAAGTTGGAAAAGAGTACTTGAAGGAACACATGGACAGAAATCTCATTTTAATTCTTGAATTGCGCTGGAATGGAGAAGCAAAACTGTGCAAAATACATGATCTCTTGAGGGATGTATGCTTGAGAGAAGCACAAAAGCAAAAGTTCTTTTGCATACTAAAGCAGCAGAAACACCACACTCCACAAGGCATAGCAATGGAACGTCGTATTTGTATTTTTCCTGAAAAGAAAGATGATGAATATTCCCCTGAATTCCTTCGTGCCGTGGATTTGCGTCGCTCGCCCTTTCTTTGATTTATAAAAGTATTGAATATGATGATGGGGAAGAAGCTTCACTGTCACTTCATTTAGACTGTTGAAGGTATATTCAACAGTTGATGGACATAAAAGCTTTGTCACATACTTCAACGATGCTATTTTTGAGCAAGCTAACTTGCGGTACCTTTCTATGGATTTGGATGCAGCAATAACAGGGAGATTGCTTTCTTCGTGTTCTCTTCTTTGGAATCTACAGACACTTAAGGTTGACGGCCTATATCCGTACACGCCTATAATTGCGTCTGCAATTTGGGAGATGCCTCTACTTAGACATGTCATGCTCAATGAGTTTGTACTTCCAGATCCTCTGCATGGGGAACACAAATTTGTCTTGGAAAACTTACACACACTTTCACGTGTAAAGGAATTTCAAGTTTAGTGAGAGGCGGTTAAGAGAATACCCAACATCAAGAAACTGAAAGCCAGTTCTGGAAAAATTGCTTTCGATGACGAAGAAGGTTTCTCTAGTTACTGTTTCGACAATCTTGGTTGTTTACAAAAACTCGAATCCTTGAATTTTGAACTTCTCGTCAATCGTGATTCTGACATAGAAGATGACGGAGAATTTTGGTGAGCTTTCCACATTCCCTCCGGAAGTTGACTTTACGTAGCACCCAGCTCAGTTGGGAGGAGTTGACGACACAGGTTGGTCCGTTGCCCCTTCTTCAAGTTATCAAACTCGGAGATGCCTGTGTGGGACCCAAGTGGGAAACAGTTGGAAGGACAATTCTGCAGCCTCAGAGTCTTGCATATTGAGTATTGTGGTTGTCTGCAATATTGTGGTGGTCTTGCATATTTGGTTCATAAAGTGTAAGTATTGCCTACCAATTTTTATAATTATTTATGAAAAATTACCTACACAATATAATTTCCTAGGCGAATAAACTACCTACACATTTATAATTTTCGTAAGCAAATAAATTAACTATAAAAGACAAGACCATAAGCAACTTACATTTTCGTAAATAATTATATTGTACTATTTATATTTATTGTTTATTGTGTGAACATCATCTGATTTTATTTTATTTTTCTGATCCAATCTAAACTAAATCCTCGTGATCAATTGATACACATTATCTTTTATCTGTACGCAGTTCCCAATTTGAATGAAGAAGATATAGTAGACTCGGATGTAGAAGATCAAGTAGCCCCAAATGAAGATCAAGAAGAAAGAGCTTAACTTTGGTTTGAAGTGGCCCCCCACTAGTGGTCAATTTAGGCATAATATTGTGTTATAAAAAAAATAAAAAATCATGTTGATTCAAATAAAATAGATAAAAAAACCAGCTTTATCAAATCAATTTGCTGCTGCAGTTCTAAATCATGAGGCTGAACAACATTGAAATGGAACGGTGAATTCGTATGGGTTGTGTAATGCCCGTGATTTTTTTTTTAATAATATGCTATTCAAAATAAAATGCATGTATAAACTAATTATATTTTTTAAGAGGTTATAATAAATATATGTAATATTTCAAAGATAATTATGAATATATATTTTTAAAGAATATCCTTCCAATTTCTCACGTGAAAAAAACCAAAACTTCAACCCCAATTAACTCAAAGTTTGTTTTGATATTGTCTTTCATTCTTCTATTAAACCCACAGCTGAGATTTTTAATGGCCCATTATCTCCATAAATATCTCAACTGAAACCTACACTGTTCCTGCTATATATTTTGCTGAGACTTCAGTCTTTTATTCTCCCAAAATCGCTCTTTTCCAAACAGTGGAGCCAGTTTTCTTCCTAACTAGTATTCCCTAATCCTTATACTTGTATAAATTAATATTTTTAACGTTACTATTATTCTTGTATAGAAGTAAAAACAAACTACTGATCTGCAAGTCGAGAATGTTCACTGCCTTTATTTTATTTATCCTACGCAGCCTGATCTCACAGCGGATTTGAATAACCTTTGCTTCCTTTTCGTTTAAATTGGGCTTTAATCACTCTTATTAGAAGTCTACAAAACTTATAAGTATTTACACACACATGCACGCTCAGCCATCTTGGCATTTGAAAGACGGTAACATTAATTTTTAAAGACTTTTAGTTATAAACTTTATTTTTTTAATTTATAACCTCTTAATTTTAAGAATACTAAGTAAGACATAATAAATCTAAGATTTTATGTTTAATTATGGGTGACGTGGATTAAAATACTTCATTGCATCATTTGCATCATCGGCATCGAATTGAGGTTGGGTTTTTACTTGCTTTGTCACTTTTAAATATTCATGTGAGTGTTATTATTGCTTGCTACATCTTATACAATTGGTTTATCCAACAAGCCTAATGTTGGTCTTGCCAACAAACTTATGAAATTGTATGCATGTTTATGGGATTATAATTTTATTTACATGTTATATTTAATTGTTATAAAGTAAGGAAATCTCACTGAGCTAGTGGTTTTGTTCACCCCAATCTCATTAACATTTTGAAGAGTAGGAGTGGAGTGCGTGGAGGGCCGGTGGATGTCTCGAGCATATTTAGTTGTTATTTCATGATTGATTTTTTATTTTTTTTTGTTAATGTTAGCATTTCATATTAGCAAATTTACGGCACCTTTTGGATTTTAAGTTAGCAGCATGCATAATTACATTATTTAGCATTGAAACAATTATGTTAATTTTTATTAAGTGAGTCTGAGTTCCTTAGCGACCCGCATGTGACTTATTCACTATTTTTTTTTTCTTTTGACTCTTTTGAAAACCTTAAATTTTACTATTAAGCTAAGTTATTTCTAGATAATTTTAATTATAGTCACATCTCTTTTGTTGTATTCATAATATATTTTATATTTTCCGCTGCAAATTTTTATCTAAATTAGTATTCAAAAGCCTACGAAAAATCGGGGTGTGACAGGTTGCTTGTAAACAGAGTTGCGATACATATTCGGATTCAATAAACATTATGAACTGAGCTCAACTCAAGTCTCAAAGCTCAACAAACATTATATTTTTTTTAGTTTCAATTTGCATCGCTGAGTTTGTATTGGCTATATATGCCTCTCTCTCTGTTTCAATGAAATAGCAACATTCACAAAGCTTGTTTGTGAGTTTTGTGCAGGGATTTAAACCAAATTCGTCTCATATTTTTTCACTTTTATTGAAATGATCATGTAACTATCAACATTTTCGATTTAGTCCAACTTGTATTTAATTTGTTCCAATTTATTCTCAAACCGCCAGAGATTGACCAAAAACACCCAAAAATGATGTCTGTGTTAATCGCGAAATCTAGGGGCGCTTGATCGACACCCGACTAAAACGATGTCGTTTTGGGTGTTTTTGGTCAATCTTCGACGGTTTGTGATTAAATTGGAACAAATTAAATACATATGTGACTAAATTAAAAAATTAATAACTACGAGACCATTTCAATAAAGGTAAAAAGTTATGGGACGAATTTAGTTTAAATCTCGTTTTCGCATATAGAGTCCTTTGATATCTTAACAGTTTACTACACAAACAATAATCTCTTCATCCTCAGTTATTCAATGGACATGCATAAACGCCTGTTTTTAAATGCATTTACTTATACACATGCGGTGAAAATCAAAATTCACTTCAGTAGTTATATTTATATCCAATTAAAAGAAAATTTTAGACCATTAGGAATGCAAATAAGAAAATAATTTAGTGGGTTTTTATGAGATGATAATCTCACAAATAAAGCATGTAAGTTGGGCTTGGGTCTTGTCCTTTACAACATATTTTAGTATTAAAGGCCCAGTTCATTTTACTAATATATTATTTATTTACTTTGGGCTTCAAATATATATTACCCGATATTCACTAAAGATTTTCTTTGTCTATTTAAAAATGAGGTACACTTCCATGAGAGCGTTTTACGGTGAAATGGAATGTAATTTAGACATTGACATTTTAATATAGAAGGGATGTGTGTTAATTGTGCTCGTCTCATGCATGAACCGCCTCATACGGTCTTTAAAAATTGACAAATAAGAAATATCCATTCGAAATTTGGTAGACATAAATTGTCAATTTATGAAAAATAAAAAACTAATAACTCGGCCTTAAACACACAAATTATCAATTTAGGACTTGTACATTCTAATAATATGTTGGAAAAAGATATATCAATTTCACAAGTGAAAAAAATGAGAAAAGATAGTAAGAATAAAAAAACAATTATATATGAATAAATAACTTCATAAACTACTATATAAGATACCAAATATGGTCGTATAAGATCAGATGAATTGCTATGTGCTACTATTATTTCATGTTCCAATATTATTCCACTTCCTGAATTAATACATAGACCCAAGATTATATTGCTCGTTGGATATTTTTATTCATTTCACGTGTCATAAATTTAGATTATAAGATATAGAGTGGAACACCATTTTTTAAACAGATGATATTATTCGGCATAAGATACCATATATTCAGGCTTTAAATTGATAGGTTCATATTCTTCAAGTCCCAAATTGATTGAAAAAATCCTCAAGCCCCTCAATAACAATTTTACTATTTGGGACAAAAAAAAATAAAAAAAATAAAGAAGTGGGGAAAAGCGAATAGTAACACAAAAGTTTTGTGGAGGACAGTATAAATACTATTCCTATCTAGAGTGACGCGAAATGAAATATTAACAAAATAAGGGACTCAGAGATGAAAAAATAAAAAGGTGAAGTTACCTATCTTCTCCATTGCAGCCTAATCCAAATTCAATTCCCTCCATTTATCCAAATTCATCCTCAGTTTCATCATTTCCGAATGCAAAATGTCTCCATTCCCACTTCCTTCACAACTTTTGCCGCTCTCCGGTTCCTTCACAAACTCCCAGAATCTCTACCGCCGCCGCCCACTTTATTCAATTTCAGTACAATATTCCTCAAAATTTCCACAGAAAACTGTTAATAGTAGCAGCAGTTTCCGGAAACAATGGCATGAGTAGAAACTATCCATCTGTTGTTCTTGATAGCCTCCGAGTTTTGCAATGGGACCAGCTCTGTGATTGCGTCGCTTCCTTCGCCGGAACTTCACTCGGAAAACAAGCAACTAAGGTTTTCTGCATATTACCATCATTATACAGTGTTTATATCTTTGATATTATATGTATGTTCCTTCTGTTTACAATTGAATATCTATGATCGAATACACTGATGTGCTGATTCTAATCAAACATCAATCATATCACTTGCAACAATATCGTTATTTCACCCAATTAGATGTATAAGAGTTAATATTTTTATTTGTTTCTGCACTCGTGAGGGATTTCAGTTAGTTTGCAAACACCTGTTTACTTTTCTTGGGTCTATTCCACCTATTACCAAGTGATTATGGTTTTCTTTTTTTTTTATTTGTTTTTAGTTTTTAACCTAGTTATTTAAAATTTCTGTGTTATTTTAGTGCTTGATTACGTTCACTAGTGAGTCTTTAGCAATATGAATTTCGAGCATCTATTCTTCTGATAGCATCAGAGTTAGGTTGATGATTTTGACATCGAGTAATTTAATAGGACATCAAGGTCAGATTAATGAAATTCTTCTCTTATTCGTAATTTTTTACTGGAGAAATTTTAACATCTAAGAGTTTCAGGGATCCACCTTTGAGTTGTTTGTACAATTTTGAGTTAATTGTTGTATTTTGATTTTCCATATATATCACGTTTTTCTCCCTCATATGCAATTTCTGCATATGATCTATGGCCATTTTAAATGCCCCCTCCTAGTTTTTATTGAAATTTTCATTTGGGTTATGTCTTGTTCTTTGATACTCCCTCTGTCCTAATTTTGATTGTCCATTTTCCGTAAATAGCCGTCCTAATTTTGTATGACCATTTCTTAAAAAGGAAATAAAACAACTTTCAGTACTATTTAATACTATTATTTCTCTCCACCAAACCCACTTTACACCATTTAATTCTATTATTTCCCTCCACCAAACCCACTTTACCCACTTTACACTATGCAAACTTATGGTATTTCTGATGATAGTTATTAGAGATTAACTAATGGTACTTTTAACATTTTACTTAGAATTTGATGTGTCTTGACAAAGTTTTCTCGCTTTGGTAAATTTTCTATTGTTCATACATTTAGTTCTGTTGCATCTTTTCATCAATGACAGGAGCAACTATGGGATTTAGAAAATTCTTATGAAGGCAGCGTAAAGCTACTGGATGAGACCAAAGCAGCAGTGGAGATGCACAAATATGGAGCCATGATAGAATTCACTGGAATCGATGTTGCCCTGGTATGTCGATATGCATCCTACGAATTCTGAAGCCTCTTTTTAGTTGGCTCTTTGTGCATGAGACGTGCTATGTTTGGACATTGTAGAAATGCAACTATGATGGATTTTTATTAATTGATAATCCTATTGCATCTCTTGTTTACTCATATATTCAGGAAGAATATGTAATGAATTCATTTTTCATTTAGCTTTACTACATAACAAATAACATATGCAAATGATGTAAAATGAAACTGATCCTCTCATTTGTTGAAGGTGGAAAATGGCATAAAACGTGCTCATAGGGGGTCTCCTGTGAGGGGGAGTGAAGCAATGGCACTTGTAGCTCTGCTACAATTTGCAGAAACTCTCCAACTAAATGTCAAATCTGCAATAAAGGAAGATTCAGATTGGTTTAGGAGGTTTATGCCTCTATCAGAATTGGTATATTAATTGTTCAAATGAGTATTGTAGCATTTTCTGTTGATTGTTAGATGGTATGGAAATATTCCTAATTCTTGAATAGTTATATTGCAGATTATGGAATTAATTATTAGTCAGCCTTTGATTAAGTTTATACAGCAACTTGTAGACGAAGACGGCTCAGTAAAAGATTCTGCGGTTGGTTAATCATTACACTAACACTTACCATTTTCGTGTTTCTGGGTTTACCCTTAGTTTGTTTCATGAACTTCTCTTGTTAGAGTGCAAACTTGCGAAATGCACGTGATCGGGTGCGGCTTCTTGAGAGAAAGGTAAAGTTATACATTTCAAATTACAATTACTTAATGATATTGGCATTGGTGGGCTTTGGTTGCCTTGCATATGAAGTTGGCTGTGGTTTTGTAAATGACTTTATATATTTGAGGGTATTGATTACTGTTTTTTTAATTGTCTACATATTCAGTTATACCAGTTGATGGAAAGCATGGTTAGGAATGAAACAAAAGATACATCTTCAAATCTGGTGAGCTATTTCCTTGTTGGAAAATGTATGGTTCTTGTTTTGTACACCTATTGTGTAATTGTGTTTATCATCTCAAATAGTTCATATTAATTTATGAGTGCGGAAATGATGTCCTTTAACATCGAGTATTTCATTGACAATTTTCTTTTCTCCTGTATAGGAAATATGTAATATTGATGGCAGATGGTGTATAAAGTCAGGAGCAAAAATGCGCCCAACATTTGAGGGACTATTGTTGGCAAGGTGCATAAACTTCTTTCAACATTTTCACTTCGTAGTGTACAAGATAAAAATTGGAAATATATTTATTTGGTTGTTGTAAATTCTATTGCAAAGTGACTATTTTGGTTATATTTTAGCGATTTTTAAAAGTTCTACAAATTGTGCTGAGAGAAATAATACTTTTCTATAGTGGTTCAGGATCAGGAAGCCTTGTCGAGCCACTCTCTGCTGTTCCCATAAATGATGAGCTGCAACAAGCAAGGGAATCAGTGGCAAAGGCAGAGGAGGAGGTCCTGTTAAGAATAACAAAAAAGGTTTTGACAGTTTTCTTGACCATTGATTTTTTCTTGTATCTGAACTTAAAATGATAAGTCTAGTTTTAATTTCGATTTCTTGTGCAGATGCAAATGGATATGCTTGACATTGAAAATATATTCAACAGCATGATTCAAATAGACAAGGTATGGACCAGAGAACCCAATATGAGGTTCAAAGTTGATTTTTCTTGGGTGCTAACTACTAATTATAGCCCAATCTCCTGGAAATTTGTTCTTTGACTCACTAGCTCTAATTAAGTGCTTCTTTTTTTGTGGTAATAAAGATATGCATACATGATATATAGCTTTAATATTACTTGATGACACTGATGGAGTTGCAGTTTCACTCAATAAATGATAAAGTGGAAATTGTATAATTGCATAAAAGGTTCTGGTAGCTCTGGACCTTATTTCATGCTATGTTTTGCAAAGGATTATTACCATTTGATTGCTGATGTCCGACTTGTCATCGTGTAAACTCCATTTTATGTCTCTAACCTAAAATTATGTGCTTAGAATATCGAGCTCTATGAATGTGACCGGGTGGAGTTCTTTATTACCACATTTTACAATATATATACATATATACGAGGCTTTGGATTCATATTTTTCACAATGTGACACAGATCAATGCTAGAGCACGGTACAGTCTTTCCTTTGAGGGTACATGGCCTGATTTGTATTTGCCACAAGAGAATGATAGCACAATTAGTGCTGAAACATCAACAGAGGAGGAAATCTCATTAATACCACGGCTTACGCGGAAGAAGTGGAGTTTATATCTGCCCAAAGCTCATCATCCATTATTGCTTCAACAGCATCGTCATAGTCTGCAGATGGCCATGAAGGATCTCAGTAGTGCAAATGCTGTATGTTGCTCTTCAAATATATCTATTTCTTTCTTCTCATATATATACACAGGACTCCAAGAAACATACCTGAAAAACAGTTTTTCCTTTGATTTAATTCACATGCTATTTGTATGATGGATGGTCCAATTTTTACACGGTTCATCACCAAAGAAGAAACTCCCCCCTCCCCTTGGTTTTTTCTATTTTATTCTTTAACGTACTGGGGTTGGGGATGATTTAATGGTGTTTGAGGAAAAGGAAGAATGGTATAACTATTTTAGCTGTCACTTGTTATCCTTGGGGCACATTTTATCCCTTTGATTAAGCTGGCCTCTTCATGCATATCTTTATATGCAATGGTATTTTCTGAAATTCTGGTAACATTATCTTAAGATCATATGCATTGCCAGAAAATCAGGAGGAAGAAACAGTTAGGAGGACCTGCCAAATGGAATGAAGAAAAAGATTCGAAAATATCGTCTTTGGAAATGAAGGTCAAATACCTCAATTAGCAAGCTTGCAGGTGTTAATAATAAGTATAAATTCTCTGCAGATTCTAGATTCATAGCATGTATTGCTATTTCAGGTTGCTAAGTTAAAACAAGAACTTCCAGTCCCCTTTGACATACTTGTACCGCTGAATACTAGAGTTCTGGTTATAACTGGCCCCAATACTGGAGGCAAAACCATTTGCCTGAAAACAGTTGGATTGGCTGCTATGATGGCAAAATCAGGTTAACTTGGGATTATCATTTATATTTTTTTTCATCCACTTGTTAACTAAGTTATGCCTTGGCTTTACTATAATTTGGTCGCATCCAACATTATTATATCCAGAAATTATAATTTTATTTAGATTTATGGAACATTGCTATTTTCTTGTATACTTAGTGCACTTATAGAGGGAGCATTACTGGGCTGTACACAATCTTGCTCACACATTCATGCTGTAGCTGCAGGTGCTGTGGGCCAGTGGCTGCATCCGTTATCTCTTCATATGGATGGGTTTAGTTAAATCATAAATGCAAGATAAACATTTGCTGGCCTTTTTAATTTCTTTAGGGCAAAAAATTGAAGAATGAAAAAGCATAACTGTTTCTTTATTACATCATATGGCATAATCTTTTATGGGAATAGTTTCAAAATTCTCCATAACAAACAGAACCTTGATTGTTTCACATGTCCTGATCTGGTCAAGATAGAGTACATATAAGAATTGGTAGTTGGCCTATTTATTGAGGGGGCATCAGTGGTGAGAAAATTGATGCTAATAATTTTACTGGTTATTGTAGAGGAAGAGGGACAACCTGGTCTAAAGTTGAAGTTTTCCTGAAACTCACCGTGAAATTCTACTACCTCTACTTTTTTCTTACTATTTTTCCATTTTTCAAGTGCTTAATCGGCATTTAAAAAATTGTACATATGCTACATATATGGTGTCTTTTATTTTTATTTTTGGTATGACAAGATATCTTTGTCTTATTTCATTTTCTTTTAATTCCATTTTTTAAAGTTTTAGAGAGTCATATATAAATACCAATTGCCAACTTTTCTCTCATTATCCCTAGATAATATATGGGCTTTTAGATTAACTTGACATGTTTGTCTTTCTTCTGGAGACTTGAAGTCAAGTTGTTTTTAGATTAAATATATGCAGAAAAGATTTCAGCTCCAATATGACAAATCTTAGATTAACAGGTAAGTGGAAGGTGTAGGAGGGTAGGTACCTTGGATGAATGGGGCTAAGGAAGACATTTTCAGATCTTAGATTAAGTGATGGTATAGTGGAAGATTGTGTAACTTGGAGAAGAAATATATGTGTCTCTGACTGGACAAGTATTTGGGAATGGCTATTAATGATGAAGATGATATAAATTGGAAACCTGTATCCACAAAAAAAAAGGTCTCATTTTTAAGTGATGATAATTCTTCAATGACATGATGCCTTCACTATAGAAACATATTTATATTACTTGTAATTGCAAACATCCCATGATGTCTTTAATATAATTTCCATGAAATCTTCTCTCATATGAAGTATAACCTTTCCACCATTGTTATGGAAAATATTGCAGGCCTGTATGTCTTGGCTTCAGAACCCGCAACAATCCCCTGGTTTGATTTTGTACTTGCTGACATTGGTGATGAACAATCTCTATCTCAATCTTTATCTACCTTCTCTGGTCATCTCAAACAAATTAGTGTAAGTTGCTGCTTTTATGTATCTTATAAGGGACTATTAGAAGAGTCTTTTATCTTTTTTACCTATAACTAGACCCTGACATTATGTGGTGGTCTGCATGATTCTCATACTTCCATGTGGCCTTGCAGGAAATCAAGTGCCTATCAACAAACCTGTCATTGGTGCTGTTGGATGAAGTATGGACTTTTAATTTGTCCTCTGAAGTTATTATGCTGAAAAGATTTCTGAAAAAAAACTTTGTATATGTTAAATTTCTTTATATTGCATTCTAAGGAATTACAAGTGGATTTATAATTTAATGAACAAATGGGATTTGATGGAAATAAAATCTGGTGATAGCATACCGCTTAATTAGTAACTTTGATCAACATTTTAGGTTGGTGCTGGGACAAATCCTCTAGAAGGAGCTGCCCTGGGTATGTCATTGCTGGAATCTTTTGCTGATTCCGGTGCCTTGTTGACAATAGCCACTACACATCATGGAGAACTTAAAACTCTTAAGTACAGGTGCTTTATGATACAGTAAAATATCTTCACTACACCTGAGGCAGACATTAATCATAATGGTCCATTATTTCACCTATGACAGCAATAATGCCTTTGAAAATGCCTGCATGGAGTTTGATGAAGTGAACTTGAAACCCACCTACAGGATCCTCTGGGGAGTACCAGTTTTTTGACAACTACTTGGCTGTTGGCCTATATAGATGTTCTGATGAATTTTGATATTGATAATTTACTGCTATAAAATAGTTATTTTGTAACCACTTATTTCTCTATTTGTTACAATATTGTTTTGGTTGTATACTGAAATCAGCCATTAATTTGTATTCTTGCATTTTAAATTTTCATTTTGAAGATCCCTGCTTGATGTAATCTTCAATTGCAGGGCGCTCAAATGCAATCAATATCTCTGAGAGGCTTGGACTGCCAGTTGAAATTTTGGATAATGCGCGCGAACTATATGGAGCAGCTAGTGCAGAAATCAATGAGGTATATAAATTTGATTGAATTGGCAATTCAACATTAGTTGCCCATACACATGGCAATGAATCTGTATATATAAGTTTTATTCTTCAAAGGTAATATATTCTCGCACTCCATTTTGGAGAATAACAAGTAATATTCTGTATTTTTTGTGTGTGGATTTAGTTTTTACTACTATGCAAGTCAATTTATCTACTATTGATTATCTTCTTAGGATCACTTGTATTGCCTTAAATAACTTGTTTTATTTTGCTAATACATAGCTAGTGGTTTTAGTGTCCATAAACTACTAAAATATGGAGTTTCAAGTAAATTATTACGGCAATCCCTTGCTCTTTTTTATTCTAGTTTGTCAAACACAGTCAACTTTTGTCTGATTAGTTTCTTTACCATTTAGTTCAGGTGATACTTGATATGGAGAGATTTAAGCAGGATTATCACGAAAAAATTGGTGAAGCGCACCACTACCTGAGGTGAAAATCTCTTTTATTTGACAAAATATATTCAAGAGGGTTGGGTCAATTAGAATCCTTGACCTATTCTTTTTATATTTGATTGTCTAGTGAGTAATACTTTCTCTTTTGGGGTTCAGGCTCTCAAAGAAGCTTCATCAGAATCTACTTTCTGCCCAAAATAGAATCAAGGAACACGGCATCAAGGAAAAATACAGGATGGTTCAAGAGATATCTGAGATATCAGCTTCAGCATGTTCCGTAATTCATAAAAAAATTCGGGAATCTCGATCAGTTCCTTTTCAACTGCCCAAACAAGTAAAACCAGATACAAATACTCTTGCTTTGAAATCCATACATCAACATGCTACTGTAGAAGAAAATAAAACTTCTCCAGCTACTGAACCTCCATTCTCAGTTGATAATACCAAGCAATCAATTGCAGGTAATTGGATTATGAACAGAATCCCTACATTATCATCTGAAACCACCACACGTTCCAAAATCTTGTAATTTGTGTTTTTCATTTTTGATTTTGTGAAAAAACACAAATTTTAATTTTGCTGTTAATTGTTCTTGTTTCTTCACATTGCAGAGAAGAAGCTTGAGCTTCCAAAGGTTGGTGACACTGTGAATGTTCCTTCTCTTAATACGAAAGGAAAAGTTTTGAAAGTGGATCCATCTAAACAAGAAGTAGTAGTTCAAGCTGGAAACTTGAAGCTGAAGTTAAAACTGGCTGCTCTTATGGCCTGAAAGTGTGGCCTCCTCTGCCAGAAGATCTATGCATGCAATAAATTACAGTTACACTTTAGTTTTCATATTCTTTGTAATTTTTGTAAATACGCCCCCTGCTGGAGGAGATTTAATTTTGTTGGAAATAAGAGATCTTGTGTAATTCCCATCTTATCATAAGCCTTTAGTATCGGTCTTGCACTTGTTTTTTATATTGAAATGTCTTTAATAAGACCAGGAGTTATATTTCTATATGCATGGTTTTATTTGATTGTTGGTATATTCCTATGCCTTTTTGATAAATCTTACAGTATAAGAGCTTCGGCAAATTCACACATCAGGCATAATTTCAGGACTTATACTCCTTGCTATCGAACAGTCATATTAAGCTTAAATACATTTGGTATAAGATAGTCTATTAGGTAACTGTATGGCTAAACTCAATTTACTTATTCTATTTTACAGGTTATTTAATGACTTGGCATGTGGGCATGACAAAAGTCTGTCTTCACCGGGAAAATAATATTGTCGCTGCTGCTGTATTCCTCGCACAGTTCCATTTTGAGGTGTCACAAAGTTGAATCTCTCCTCTTGGCTTTTACTTTTTGTTGAGCTTAACAAGAGATCCCACTATGTCTCTCATTGAGGGCCTCATTTCTGGAGCCGTTTCAGTGCATTGCAAAGCAACGTCCATCATCACTACTGCTTCTTGCTGATCCTCATTGTCCCAATGCTTAACTTCTTCATCCAAGCAGCAGAAGCAATTTTTGCAGTCCTGTACAATCTTCTTTGCCCAGGATACAATATCTAAGCCTTCATCGAAGCTGGGATCTACAGGTAATTTTCTGCAAAGAAGCTCCAGTAGAACTACTCCATAGCTGTACACATCACATTTATCAGTCAACTTTGTTGAATATGCATTTTCTGAAATGAGAAAAAAGAGAATTTTTAATATTAGAATCTTGATGTAAATCATATTGAACAACATGCGGGTTGATGATGCTTACCTGGTGCTATATAGCCAAGTGTTCCAACAATTGCAGAAGCTGTGGGGCTTTCATCTCCATCAGAATCCAACTTTGCTGCTCCAAAATCTCCAATCTTCGGTTCAAGTTCAGGGTCCAACAATATGTTGCTTGATTTAATGTCTCTGTGAATGATTTGAGGCACACAGTCATGGTGAAGATACGATAAGCCTTGAGCGATTCCAAGGGCAATGTGATGTCGTGTTTCCCAATTCAAAGCTATTCTCCTCTGGTGCAGTAGATTATAAAGAGTACCCTCATGCATGTATTCTGTAACTATGAAACCATATCCATTTCTGACACTGTATCCTCCCATTTTCAGCACATTTCTGTGCCTAACTGAACTCAAAGCTCTCATCTCTGTGTTGAATTTCGTATCGGATAGATCCACCTTTTTAACTGCCCAATACTTTCTTGATCTCATTGATTCTGTTCTGTATACAGTTCCATGCTTGCCTCTTCTAATCACATATTTATCACTCCCACCTTCAGTTGCACGAAGAATATCGTCAAAACTCAGATCTTCTGGTAAGTCTTCACTAAATGATTGATTGTGCAGCAGTGATTGATTAGGAGAGGATGAAGGATAGCAAATACACTTATATATGGCGGCAATAAAGCATGCTATCAAGAAAAGTGACGCAGTTATTATACCGGCAAGGATTAAGCCTCTTGAATGTGATTTCCGGTGACTTCTAAAGTTACAGGTACTTTCTGTTGTGGAGCAGAGTCTTGGATTTCCAAGAGACGAGCCGGGATGTAAGGTTAATAACTTTTCCCATGTAGCTGGGATTTGGCCTGAGAGTTGATTGAATGATATATTCACAAATGAAAGCGAGGCCATTTTGTTTGTCTCTGATGGTATTTCACCTGAGAAATTGTTGCTTGAGATATCAAGAATCTCCAACTTATCTAAATTGGCGAGGCATTTGGGGATTTTTCCAGAGAGCCGGTTCATACTAAGGTTCAAACTTGAACTAAAATGGTGAACTTTACTCAAACTGCAAGGAATAGTTCCTTCAAGCAAATTGTTTCCAAGTTGCAGCTCTTGGAGACTCTGGCTGCTTGTAAACGAGTCAGGAATCTCTCCATTCAATTCGTTTTCTTGGAGATGAATGGTTCTCAGAGTTGAGGAAGCCATTATCTCAGATGGGATACCTCCTGAAAGTTTGTTCTTACTAAGATCTAGCTCGAAAATCTTTGGACAACGAGCCAGCTCTGGAGGAATTTCTCCTGTGAGCATGTTTGAAGAAATCCTCAATACTTCAAGATCTTGAAGACTTCCCAATCCTTGAGGTATTGAGCCTGAAAACTGATTCTCTGAAAGATCAATCGTTGAGACATTGCTCCACAAGCCAATTACTCTCGGGATTTCTCCACCAAACGAGTTCCCTCGAATATCAAAGTGAGATATGGTCGAACTCTTTTCCATGTCATCTGGAATGCTACCATGCAATAAATTGTTGTTGAGGATCAACCTGGTCAATGATTTGCATTTAATGATGTCTGTAGGAAAACTGCCTTTAAATAGATTGTTACCAAGAGTCAAAACTGTAAGGCTCTCTCCAAAACATACGCTTCTGGGGATTTCTCCTGAAAGGCGATTTCCTGTTAGATCCAACCTAAGTAAACCAGGAACGTTATTCATCCCCAAATCTGATGGAACCTCTCCAGTGAGATTGTTGTGAGCCAAAGAAAGAAATGTCAGGTATGTTAAATTACTTATTCCTAATGGTATTTTGCCTGTTAAACTATTGTTGTACAGACCTAAATCCTCAAGAGAGGTCAAATTGTCTATACAATGCAGAATAGGACCCTCAATTACATTGTAATGCATATGAAGAA
Source organism: Stenogyne calaminthoides (assembly GCA_037126765.1). Classification (NCBI taxonomy): domain Eukaryota; kingdom Viridiplantae; phylum Streptophyta; class Magnoliopsida; order Lamiales; family Lamiaceae; genus Stenogyne; species Stenogyne calaminthoides. Next base: position 30,613 of record JBBCBC010000174.1, read on the forward strand.
CTTTTAAACTCTGAAGGCCACAAATTTCAGGAGGAAGAATTCCACTAATTTGGTTTTCTTGTAGCCTGAGCTCAACTAGAGAGCTACAGTTTCCAATTCCTGGCGGCAGAAAGCCACTAAACATATTCTTATAAAGATACAGGTATTCCAAGTTTCTGAGAGTACCAATTGAAGTTGGAATACGACCCGTTAAACTGTTTCCAGATAAGCCGAGATAACTTAACCTGTTGCATCGTCTGATATCCTCTGGTACAGTCCCGTTAAACCTGTTGTCCATAAGAACGAGCTCTCGTAGATTTCTAAGACCCCACAATGAAGCTGGGACTTCCCCTTCAAAGCTGTTTTCTGCAAGATTTAAGAGCTCAAGTTGCCTCAGACCCTCGAAGAAACTCTTTGGTAATATCCCTCCAAGTTTGTTATACGAAGCATAAAGAGTTGTGAGGTTATGACAATTGCTCAGAGACAGTGGTAAAGAACCATGAAATAAGTTTTCATCTATACGAAAATCGGTGAGCAAGCAACGGGGAGGTAAATCAGGCAGTGTTCCAGTTAAGTTATTCAAGCTCAACGAAATAAAACTCAAATTTGGCAGAGAAAATAGTTCACTTGGAACTTCTCCATTCAGGAAATTGTTATACAGTCCAATGTATTCAAGATTGATGCAGTGGCCTACCTCAGATGGAATCGGGCCGGACAGTTGGTTGTTACCCAAGTCAAGCTGCTGCAGCCTCCCTGATTTGAAAATCTCCGGCGGGATTCGGCCCGTTAGGCCGTTGTCGTTGAGAAAAACCATGTTGAGTTGGGTGCAGTTTCCGATATCAGGAGGAATATTTCCGGTGAAATTATTGCTGCTAAGATCAAGAAAGGTTAAACCAGGAAGATGACAGAGATTGGAAATAGAATTCTCTAAAATCCCAGAGAGACCAAAGGCAGTTAAATTCAATGATTCAACTCTAAAATCTTTACTGGAGTAGCAAGAAACACCAGGCCATTTACAGTGAGCAGTAGATGATGATGTTTGGTTCCATTTCAGAAGCAATCTTGAAGTTTCTGGTAAACTGTTTCGAAATCGGAGAAGGTGGAAAGCTTCTCCAGGCTGTGAAATTGAAGCAGATTGGGTTACAAACAAGTTCATAAAGAAGAGAACAAAGTACAGAACCAGAATCAACATGTTGCAGAATATTTTGCTCGGATGATTGAAGTTTTTTTAACTAGAATACTGTTGATGTTTTGTTGGGAATCAAATGTATGGTGACTCAAAGATTCTCAGCCGTTGGATTATTCGATTTGATCAAGATGTTGTTACAAGGAGATGTGTGATTTTGTTTGTCTGTGCAAGTTGTTTATTAAAGAAGTGGAGTTGAAGAAAAGGAATAGTAGTGGGATTAGTTGCAGAGGTATAAGGTTATATTATGATGTATGAAAAAAGCAGGATGAGGTATAAGACCACCTACCATTGTTTAAAGGTAACAATATTCCATGAGTTCCATGCTCCGACAACTTTAATATTTTTTTTTTTAAAAATAGTAAACAGGGGTGCATGTGCTAATGTTTTCAAGATCTTTTCCCCTTTAAACACCTGTTGATGTCACATTCCAAGGTGCCCACGTTTTTATGTAAAATTGTAAACCAAGTTTCACTTCAACTTGACTGTATACATGTATATTTTAAAATAGAGGCATACTTGTGTGAGTGAGACGGTTTCACAATGAGACGGAGTATAATTTAAGCATTGACGGTTTAACATTTTAAATAAAAGAGTGTTGATTTGTGTTAATTTATATCATCTCTCATGTATGAAACCGTCTCATACGAATTTTTGTCAATTTTCATCGATAAACATTGAGGTCTCATCAATTTTATTTTATTTTGATTTGGATCCTGTATTTTCGGTGCAGTGCATTAAAATGCCAAAGAAACTCCAAAAGGCAAAAATACATAATTAATTGAGATCTTCACTAAATTACGTACCCTTAAATGTTCATTGAAATTTAGCTAAAAATTATGTAAATAGGGACATTTTTTGATATTTTTTAGATTTTAATACAAAAACTCTATTTACAATTTGGGACACACGCAACGAGAGTAGAACCATTTTTATACTCCATAAGGCAATCTAAATAATTATATTGGGCTTCATCATTCGGCCCAAATCAATGATCTCCAATTGGGTGTCTGACGAAGAATTGAAATTACTCTGACAAGCCCATATACTTCTGGGCTACAAATTAGAATTAAAATATTTCAGAACTGTAATTCCTTTGGGCTTCATCAGGTTAAAGCTAAGCTTAAGCTACAGCCCAGTAACCCAATCTCAATTCTTAAAGATACTTCTTAGGGTATGTTTTTTTTTTGGGATTTAGGTGTCTTGGGAAATCCAAATTCACGTCTTCAAATTTATGGATTTAAAATCTTTTTGAAATTAAAAAATATAAAATTTGTTTTGAGATTTTTTTACAAAATTCAATCTTTATGTCAAATCAATATTTAATAATGATTTATATGATATTATTATATTGTGTTGAGAGTGAGAAAATATAGTGATGTGACAATATTCAATTTTATTAAAAATTGATTTGACATAAAGCAAAAAATTTTATAGGAGATGATTTCAAAAGTCTAATTTTAAATCTCAAACTATAATTAAATCCATGGTTTTTCAAAATCCTAAGTTAAAGACACCTAAATCCCAAAACAAAATATACCTGAAAGACATTAATGCAATTTTTGTCTCGATTTTTCATTTTTACCATATGCAAAAGTCTTGGATGAAAAAAAAGTGATCGTCTAATTTAAATATATTTTTTAAATTTAGAAAATTCTTTCACTAAAATATGCAAGTTGTTTCATTAAAATATTAAATATTTTAAAAATAATTTAAATTGCACGGTGCATGTAACACACAAGAGAATTTATATCTTTCATGATTCGTTTAAAATGTGTAAAAAAATAAAATTAACTGATGTAAAGAAGATAAAATAAATTAACAAACAAAAACACTGAAAATTTTGTGACTCATTAACAATTCGTTAGTTATATTTACAAGCTGAAAAGATAATTTATTATATTGAGAAGCAGCTATAATAAATTAATAATATAGATTAATCATGGATTAAATAAAAACAAATTATACTCCCTAATTTGAAACATACTGGACTCAAGATTCAGTGCATTCAACGATATGGAGTGAACAATTATAGAGGGGTATATTAGTAAATTGAAATGGTTGGTGCAGAGAGTGGTTGTTTCCTGGGGGGTGGTATCTTTCGAATCACAAAACGAATCCATTTGTGGGGCCCTCTTTTTAAATTATTCTCTTGTTCCTTCCTTGGAGGCACACCATGAAATGATGAAAAATTGATGTTAAATAATACCACCATAATTTTTATATAGAATTTATTTGAGAATTTTTAAATATTATTAAAATAATAATCCAAATAATATTAGATAAAAATTTGATGGTAGCAAATGGATAAAAAATGTTTATACATATGTGGAATGATTTAAGAAATTTATATCATTAGTATAGTTAATTTATAAATATTTTAAAATGACTATAATTTGAAACACACCAAAAAAAAAATGATTAATTTCATGAAACCTTGCATACATTGCAAATAGATCATAATTTTCAAGACAAGATTAAACATATTTTCTCCATATTCTCTAACAATTCAAGATAATATAAATTTGATGGTAGTAAACCCTAATAAATGTTTATAAATATTTGGAACGGACAAACATTTGATTTTCAAACAATTAATTATTTATTTTATTATAATTCTGGAACGTAGAAAATATGAATATTTTCATGGAAAAAAGTATAACTACCCAATGGACAATTTAAATTTTTGGTTCGAATAATGAATGGAATAATGATTACAAATAGTTTTTATTAGTTTTTATTCATATAAAAATTTTAGTTGGGGGGTAAAAAATAATTATTTATTTTAATTTTCAACATTTTAAAGGAAAATGATGAAAATTTTAATATTAGTATAACTAATTTATAAATTATGAAAAATGATTATAATTTGGAACGTACCAAAATGAAGTTATGAATGTTTTCATGGAACTGAGAAAGTATATATCAACTTTGCATATATTCCAATTTAATCATATTATTTTAAGATAAATCTAAAAAATATGTACACAGTTTAACCACTGATTTTTAGAATCACCTCAAGTAATATTTGTTGACAAAATCTAGTATGAAAATTTTCATACATGAAAAAACTTTAATTTACAATCAAATTATGTAATTGGTGAAGGTAAAATAAAATTGAAATTTTTTCATGATGAATTCACAACCAATGATTGATGTTCAAATTCGAAAATTGAATAGATCATAATTTAGGGTTCATTATTTAGTAGTTTAGGGTGTAAATATGATTGATTTAGGGCAATTTTATAATTTTCATACATGAAAATTTTCACACTAGACCTACTCATATTTGTTTTATAAATTTTATGGACAAAATTTTAATTTTCAAATGGAACTATTACTTAATTATATTCATGGGTGTATTCAAATTCAGGTGGATGAGGCATAAAAACTTATATTTAAAACTACATTTTCATTAAAAAAAATCTGAAAAATAATTATAAATTGTGAATAGAGTAGTAAACCTCTTAATTGCTCGTAATGAACATGTAGCAAGACTACATAATAGGAAAATCAATCCTGTCCATTCTCAATTGTATAATTGGATAAGGTAAAATAAGTGAGGTGAATTGCCACAAGAAAATTTGCTCCCTTTTCCATGAGCCAAAAAAGAAAGTTAGGTACAACACTAAATTATTGTAGAAGTTTAACTTCTAAGAAAATCTCTCCAGGTTTCAAAGGTGTGATTAACTCTTGAAATGAGTCATTTCATACAAAATTTTATTCGGGCTCCTTTTTCCAGTGAGCAAAAAGAGATCTCCGAATTAGGTTTAGGTTTGGATATCGAATTATTAAAAAAAACTAAATTAAAAGAAAAAATTAACCTAAAGAAATCAAAATCAAAATATCAGAAATGAAATTATGGGGGTAAAATTGTCTTGCTATCCATGTGATGGGGACGATTCCAAATTACCACAGCTGTCTACCCCCCACCCCACCTCCATCATTAATTAATGAGTCCCACTCTTCTTTTCTCACCCAATATCTCACTCCCATGCTCATCATAATGCTTTTCTATTTTACTAATTAAATAAACATATCAAATTATTTGATGCATGCATGTACTCCCTTTTTTATGCAAACACCATTTTCCATAAATATTCATAATATTATGAAAAATAAAAGAAGAGTAGTTTATGCAAATATCCTTTACATATTTAGATTTAAACTCTTTCATGCATCCACATGCATTAGACACTCATTCTGCATTTAAAACTATCCAACTTGTTATATTAAAAAATATAACTTATTTACACTAAATCGTGCAATTATTAATATGATAAAATAGTTATACGATTCAAATAGTTTTAAAAATAATTTTAAAATCTTATGAAATATGATGGATGATCTGGATGTATAAAAGATTCACCCTAAATTTATATAGTACCAACGTCTTGGAAGACTTTGCGTTACTTTTATGGCATAAAGATTAAGAAAAATGTATAATGAGTAGAGTGTTGGAGGGTAATTTTATAAATTTTTATGTATAAAATAATTTGATTGAGTTTATAAATAAATCTAAGAATAATTATATTTATGTAAATATGTGAATATTATGAGGATAAAATTTAATAAGAAGTTTTTTTTAAGTGTGCAAAATGTCGTAGAACGTATCAAAAAAAAAAGTGTGCAAAATTTTATGGGACGAGATATATATGTAAATGATAATGTAATGGACATTAATGGATACCTAGTTGAGTTAAGAAAGAGGAATTGATTTCCTTTTTTATCCCTTATCCCTAGTTGCATATGAGGTCCAATCAGGAAACCCATTATTTAAGACATGAATGGCATAATGCTATTCTTTTTCCTATGTCGTCTCAACTCTCAACACTACTTTCCATGTCCTGTCTACATCACATTCAATTTTTATTTTTCTCAACGTTTTATTTCAACTACGAGACATTCAATCATGTATGTAATGACTTTCACATATAAGTACAAATAAGAATTTACTTTTAAGAATTGTAATAATAATATTATTATTATTATCAAAAAATGAATTTTATTAATAAAAATTGACATGAGAAGTATCCATTGAATATATTCTATGGAATAAGAGTGATATATAACAAGATTAGACTAAATCTAAGAGAAACAACAACATTTAAACAAATACAATTGATCATACACGAATAACTATAGACTTATTGCTCCACTTATCGTACATAATTTTATTTTTACAGTTACCTTTTGCACTTATTCAATTCAAAGTCTTAATTTGATGTCATCCACAATTTCTTTTGATCTCTTTCATCTCTCTTTCGAAAATTACACATTTTATTCTTTCCATTTAGACAATACAATGATTTCCCACAAAAAAATTATTAGAGGTGTTTATCCCTTTCATTTTTCGGATGGGGAATATCCTTTTCTCCATTTTGTACATTTTTTTCTTGAAGTATATCTCATCCAAATACACATCCATTCTTATTATACATTTATATCCCAATACTATTACATCACTATTTTTTTTACAAACTCAATTAAACTCGTACTTTTCTTTACAAGATTCATTATATCAATATTTTTTTTACAAATACTTTTCTTTCATACAATAATTATCACACTAACTAACAATAATAAAATAATACATCATTATAATTAAAAAATATTGATTTGACATAAAGTTTCATCCACCTCTATCACATCCAACACAAAACATTGATTTCTATTTTGATGATTTCATCATCTTTCGTTTTTTTTCCATCCATTTTGATTCTTCCATCCACCAAAAGGTGCAAAAACAATGCAAACTATTAGAGTCCTCCCATCCTTTCATTTAATAAATCTATTAAAATGGAGTAGACTTATCTTCAAAATATCATTAGGACGGTATTCAACCCAAACTATTCAACACATTTCGTCTAAATTTTATAAGCAAATAAATGCTCTAATAAAATAAGTCTTACGGATTCGGGTTCAACACCACAAAAAAGGGAAAAGGAGGTTCTCGTTATGTTGGAGTGCATTTCTTCGTTGTAATTATTCATAGAGAAAATTTTGTATTAGACAATTTTATGAATAGAACGTGATATTCCTACATATTTTGTGATACATCATTTGTTATTCGATATATTTACTTGAACTTGCAAATTAATTATTTTATGATAAATTATTTATATTAAGAATCGAGCGATAAAAATCCACTAACTCAAGATAGGTGTAAAAATGAGTTTTATATCTTAGAGCGTGATAATTTGGCAATGTTGAGGATTAAGTGTCTAAATCGGTCATTTGATCCTCTTGTCGATTGACCAAGAGTAAAAAATTATCCTTTAACTTGAATAAAAAATATACTTTAAAGTTTTACATTCAATTCATTGTAATTTTTTAGGACCTTCTCTTGTTATTTCTACTTATTGCTTCTATTATTTAATTGATTTGTGGATGATTATTTTCATTTGTTCATGATTATATCTGATGCGTGATAAGTTTGAATATTTTGATTTTAAATTTCATGTTTTACCAATAATATTAAAAATTTTCAAAGTGATATTGATCCACATTTACTCGCTCCAGCTATGAATATATATGAGTGTCGAACGCTTGCAATATCGTCCAAGAACTTTTTGGATTTATTCACTTACTTTGGGAAGTTCGTGCTCTACCATCTACCTATCCTAATCTACTATGTAACAATAAGAGAGTTGTTTTTCTTAATCAAAATCTATTTGCTTACTAACGGGCAAAATATATTGATATTGATTGTTATAATATTCGTGAATTAATTATTTTTTATTAAATAATATTGATTTTTTTTTTTGGGTAAAGTGATTATTGCGACCATTAATAAGATGAAAGATTTTTTTTTCCACTTTATAAGGAGTAAATTACATGATAAAATACAAAAAAAAAAATTATCAAAGAAAATATACAAAAATATATTCAAAAACTACCGATTATCACTATTTAAAATTAAATAATATTTAAAATTTATAATGAATAAAAGTAATGTTAAAATATTTTGGCCCTCGATAAGTTCTATGATACTTTGCAACGAAAGTTTCAACCAATATGACACAAACTTACATTGAATTATTAATATATAAAAAATTCGAATGAAATTGAATATAATTTAATATAAATTAATATTTATCATTTTAAAATGTTAAACCATTAATGTTTAAATTAATTTTATCTCATTATATGACAAGTGTATTACAAACTTTTACATTGAAATTTTAATAAATGACAAAAATTTATATAAAATAAGGATAACTCTAAGACAAATCAACATTTATCTTTATCAAAATGTTAGACCGTCAATGTTAAAATTATGTTCAACTGTGTGAAAGTGTGCCTCTTAATAAATATAGTGATTAATAAAATAATTGCAATAGAAAAGTACGATTCTCAAGGCTTTATCGCTGCACAAGACGATAAATGTCACAAGAGAGAGATTTCGTTACAATTAACTGCACTGCACTGTCTTACCCTCCAACGGTGCGAATGTTGGGAGCACGGAAGCAAAACATAGGCCAACAATGGCGGCTCCCCACCCATCCCTAATTAATTCTAAATAAACCCATTTCTCTTCCCTCCCATAAATTCACAACACACATTTAAAAAAGCGTTCTTGATAGGTTTATCCTTAAAACAAATTTATCAAGTTTTTATTTATTTAAAGTTTGGTGTTTCAGTGATTAGGCAATTTTTGCCATTTATAGAAAGAATTGTATGGAAAAAGAAGCTAACAATAAATCAGAAGCATCAAATATTGATGATGGTTTTAGTTTAATGAAGCTGCAAAGTGTAGAAGAAGGATTTCTTTCCAGTCGATTTGACGGTGGCGGAGGTGGTGGCGCCGGAGGGCCCACCGGTAGTATTAATAGCGGCGGAGCTAACGAGGCAGTGGGCCACATGTTGTACTATGATAAGTGCTCAAAATTTTAGTACTAGTAATTCGCAGCCTTTTCACATTTTTCCTGCTTCTCATTCCTCCTTCAAATCCCCAGGTAAAATTAAGCCCCTCTCTGTTCTTCAAGTTTATAGGGAAAACAGAGCAGGCTTAAAAGTGTTGTACCACAGGCTTGATGTGTTGTACAGTATAACACATCAAAGCGTATGGATGGTACAAAACGTTAGAAAGAGAAATGTCGCTGCAATTTTGACTGGTTTTCTTGAAGTTGTGTATAGGGAAAACAGGGCAGTGATAGCAGTGCTTCGAGGTGTTGTACCACAGACTTAATGTGTTGTACAGTACAACACATCAAAGCGGATGTTACAACACCTTAAAGCAGCATAGAGAAAGAGAAATGTCACTGCAATTTTTGCTGATTTTCATTGTGTTTGCATCTTTTTGAGGTGATTGCAGAAGGAATAATGGCGACGAGTGTGGCTTTCCCTTTCACATGTGCTCAATGGAAAGAGTTGGAACGGCAAGCTATGATTTATAAATACATGATTTATTCTGTTCCTGTGCCTTCTGATCTTTTGCTCCCGCTTTCGAGGAATCTCCCTGTTTCTGCTTTCGATTCTTCCGTTTCATGTAAAATTTCAATCTCGTTAATTATCAATTCCTGTTTTCGAACCTTTTTAGGCTGAAATTTTCTTCATTTTTGAAGCTATGTACAATGTTCGATACTCCAAAAATGGAGATCTGGAGCCAGGGAGATGCAAGAGAACAGATGGTAAAAAATGGAGGTGTTCAAAAGATGTAGCCCCAAATCAGAAATACTGCTAGCGTCATTTGCATAGAGGCCGCCCTCGTTCAAGAAAGCCTGTGGAAGATAAGAGCAACGTTAATGGCGAAACCAACAAGAAAACTCGTACAGAACAGAGGAATCTGAAAAATTCCAGTTTTTCTGCAACGAATAATGAAAAGCCCCTTCTGCTTTTCAACCCTAAAAATGATCTAAATATCTCGAAATCGAATGCGCCTTCTTGTAATCGGTACGTTTGTTCACGATTATGTTTTTTGAATTTGTTGTTTTTCTGGTTTTTGATTGTTGATTTTGGCGTGACATTTTTAGGGATTTGAGCTTGATGATGATGGAATCCGAGCTAAAACGGCAGCGTTTAATCGAAACAAATCTGGGATTTTCAAATTGTTCGATTTACGGTTCTTCTTCATTATTCAATCAAGATAATTACGTGGATCAGAACCAATTAAATCCGTTACAAACGTATTCAAATTTCGCAACCTCTGAAATCGACGCATGGTCGATCGAAAATGGCAACGTCGAATCGTTCGGGCCGAGAGAGCCCGAAAGCCTCTCGCCGTCGCTCAATCTGTCAATCTCCACGGCTTCCCACTCTGATCCAGAAATTGCTAGAGTGACCTGCTGTGACGATCAGAGCGTCACCGACGCGAGATGCTTCGGGCCGGGTTATTGGGGCCCGTTCTCCCGAGGCGGGCCCCTCGCGGAGGCGCTGCCCAATAATCCGGCGTCGCCACACGACTCGGTGGCTACAACTGTTGAGTCACCCACCGGAGTTCTTCACCGGACTTTGTTTTCGCACTCCGATGGAAGTGTTTGCAACAGCCCGACTTTTCCGGCGATGGCGGAATCTTCATTCCGGTGGCTTAATTAGATGAAGGAAGTTTGTTTATGTTTTTTGGTTTTATTTAAGTTCTTGAAATTGATTACTTGATCTTGAATTTTTTTGCTAGGTTATTTGTTAATTAAGTGTTTTGTGATTGATTATTTAGCTTATTTTAAGAAAATTGATTCATGTGTTCAAGTTTACAATTTAGTTGCAATATCCTATTTTTTGAGCGAACTTTAATTTAAATCGCCTCACGTATGGGAGGCGGATTTTCTGTTAATTTAGGCGTTTTATAACATATCTTTGGGAGAAATGAGTGTAATTTGTGTTTAATTGTACCCGTCTTATCGATGTGAGTATCGCCTCATATATAAGTTTTTTTCAAATTTTATATAAGGAAAGGTCTTTTAGAACAAAGTGCACTCATCGATTTCAAAATATTAAAATGTTTTTGTGATGATTGATTAAAAGAAAAAATATTTTGGAAAAATAAATGATTATCCCACTTTTCAAGTTAAAAAATGTAGGATGACATTTGTGTTTGTGTTTGGGAAAAGGTGGATTTTCTCGTTTTTTGTGTGACATGGATGTCACCTCCAAGTATTTCTAATACCAAATATTATCCATTGTTTTAATTGACATGAAATGTCCTTTATTTTAATTCATTATAAATATATATATAATTTGATAATAGTAAAATTAATATTTATAAAATGATTATCATGAACAATCAATCTTAACAAACACTTTTTAAAATTTTTTAAAAATATTGTGGGCATATTTATTGTATAATGGATTGTAGAAAATCTGCTTATTGTGAATTATATTTGACTAGGAGGAGAAGAAAGAATTCTCCCAAATCGAGCAATATGTCTCGTTAAGACAAAACTCCAAAATAAAGTTCCATAATATTTTAGTTACTAATTCTTGTTCTATTGTTCTGTAAGGTGGTTTTGGACTTTTGTCGGGGATTGGTTGCGTCGGAAAATGAAATGTTTAAATACCTCACGACCTCTTTACTTAAATTTAACAAGTCAATCAAAAAAATTTAATGTTTTAATAAATTTATTTAAATAATGGATTGTATGAAAATGAGCTCCACTATCCCAAACCTTATAAATGAATTATTTATGACAAGAAAGAAGAGAAGAACTTTTATTTCCAAACAAAATTAAATTTATGGTCAAAGACAAAAATCATATAAATAAAGTTCCATTTTACCATTTATTGTTTGGTTTAAGATAGAACTCATTTAATTTGTTATTTTATTGTTTTGGGGCTAGAAGATGGTTTAAGAAATCCGGATAAATCATGATTTTTTCATTTTATAGTTTTTATCATTAATTTCGATACAAATCCATCTCATACACCTCTCCTAAAAATTAATAATGTTTTCAATTTTTTTTTAATTGAAAGATGTATCGTTGGTTACTCAGAAATTCAAAATAGAGAGGAGAGATTCAAGATATGGGTGAAGTAAATGGAATGCATTTAATTTGTTGTCACTTTTTGAAAGTTGGAAATCTTCATGGACAAAGAATTAGGTGCATTAGTGTAAAATCGTTGAAAAAGAGGAGCAACTCATGTTTCCATATTTGGATCGGGCATATCCGTTTTACCCACTGGCGGAGCACAGCTAGAAGAGGGCTGGTGGGACCCGTACCCCACTCGCAATGTTCTTTTATTTTTCTCTCTAAATATTTGGGTATTTTATTTATTTATAAAATAGACATTATTATATTTAAATTGTGTTGTGCATATGTATAATTTGAGTTTGGGCCGAATGGATAATGTTATTGATGGGATTTAAGCCCATTTCATGAGGACTTTGTATTATATTAGAAAGTTGGGCCACTCATAGGCCTTTGATGGGCCTGGCCCGTAGAATCATAGTGAAATCATGTAAGAGTTATTTTTTTAGGTTTAATTACAGATAGAGCCACGAAATTTCGTAAATTGCAATTTCATCTAAACTTTATCAAATGTGTTTAGTTTAAATTGCAATTTGCGTATGAGTTTGCTTCAGGACAGATGGTGAATTATGACAAGTCAGCAATTTCTTTTAGCAAAAATACTCCGGTCACGATGCAGCGACAAATTAAGGCAACCCTGGGCACCGATATATTACTGCATCAGGGCAATGGAATACGGAGTTGGTTTCAGCAACATTCCTTCCGTACGAGGCGGACGCAATTCTCAAGACCCTGATTGGAGGCCCAAATTCTCAGGATGCGCGGTATTGAAAGCATGACCTGAGGGGTCAATACACAGTCAAGGGTGGTATTGGAAATTGAATCACATGGCAGATCTCGGCGGAATAATGGGGGCTTGATTGGCAGTCATGATACATAATGGGAGGAACGCAACAATTTTTTCAAAAATGACTGGCAGTTCTGATATTAATATTTGGGGTTTTGGGAACCTGTTGCAAATGGGACAACACCATCATGTTCCGACACTGCCATGCTGTTTTGCTTGTGGAGCTTTCGAAGCAACTACGAAACATGTGCTTTTCTTCTGCCCTGTTGTTAAACATGTCTGGAAAGAGATGGAACTCTGGCGACTGATCAAGCATGGACAGGACCTCTCTACAACGATCTTCTGCACTACATCGCAATACAGACAGGTATTCTACCTTTGGATCAGTTAGCAATTTTAATCTGGGGTATTTGGAAGCGGATGTCGTGAGAATACGAAGCAAACAACAAATGATGAAATGTTTAAGAGCCTTTAAAAAGTTAGGAGGTGCAAAAACCTCGGCGTAAAACACACGAAAATATCCACGGTATGCCCTTCAATCGATTTTGGAAAATGGGCGTTAAACTTCAACAATATCTAGGGATGGCAATCATCATCGATATAAAGGAAACCCTGGGGCCTAACCAAGCAAGTCCATCAAACATTTTTGGGAAGTGGAATACGAAAAAAATGGATTGTCGAGAGACTACATCGAGAAAGGGACATTCCTTCGGGTACTTTTATTAACTAAAATCAAAAATTTATAATATTAAAATCAACAAATATAAGGCCCAAATGCCATTTATTAATATGTAAATAAGTGACAATTGAAACTTTTAGAGATTTTAGGAAATATAAAATATAAGTATGTTCAACAATTAAAATTATTTTTAACCCAAGGAAAGATGCAATAAAATAAAAAAAAATCGGCAATGCCGGTTTTTTATATTAAAATTATCTAGGAGATACAAAAATGATGATCGTTTTGCGAGTGGGAATTGACTTGATTGGTCCTTCCAAAATATTTAAAGGCGATTCAAAATTAGGATGGTCGAGGTAGAGATTACTTCACCAAATGGGAAGAACCTTTAGCGACCATCACCCAGAGAAAATCATACTATTCATCGGAAAAACATCATTTACCCGTTTTGCCTAGGGAAGCACCATGTGCAACAATGGAAAGCAATTGGACGGGACAGCTCAATCCCGAATGGAAAATAGTTTTCTCCACCCCTCTATCACCCCTAAATCAATGGGCAAGTTGATAATGATGATGAACAATATAATCAAACACATCCTAAAAACTCAACTCATCGAAGGATTATGGGCTTTCAAACTTCCGAGCATCTTATGGTCATATAGAACCACGTCCTGAAATTCAACTGAAATACCTTTTACTTTGGCAGGATGGAGGGATCTCTCGTCGAGGTCGTGATCGAAGCCATCGAGCGTCGCATAGCGAGGTTACAGAGGACAACGATCAAGCCATATCACTCACCTCGACCTTTGGAAGCCAACTTAAGAAACGCAAACTACAAACAAAAGCCGGAGAAATATTACAATTCAAAAGAGAAAATTCAACGGACCTCGTTCGAAAAAAGAATCCTCATGTCGTTTAAAAGGAGTTTTTGGAGGAGGACCCATTAAGATTTTGAAATGTTGGGATGGGGCTTGCACATGAAGACTTGAAGGGCAGAACGCGAAGTAGTCCACCTACTGAAGAACCATCTTTTTACATTTCAACTTGGGGGACTAGTGGGGCCTCTTTTGGGACGAAAAATGCCTTGAAATGAAAATCTAAAAAAAATAGGTTGTGTCAACCCGTCACGATATCTTGTAGATTTGCTTTGCTCAGAGGTCTTGGGTTGATCATTGTCCCTCAAAAAAATAAAATTACAATTTGCGGAAAAGCTGTGATCTTAATCCTCTTTTTTAAAAAACATATTTGGTCAATTATGACTAAGAAGTGAGTACGTTTAAAGGAATCTCCAAAGGGACCACAACACACATTTCCTATAGCAAAGACGAATATTTAATGTTTTTTTCAGTCATTACCAAGAACATTTTTTCTTTGGATTTTGTATTAATATTTATTTATTGGAACTGGTAACAGTACTGTACAGTTTAGCTAGTGTAATCAATTAACAAATCTTTATCATTATGATTTTTATCAAGATAACTAATTAAAACAAATAAAGACAAGATACACAAAGTCTCCCAAATAATTTGTTTTAGAAATAAAAAAATTCAAACGTCGAGAAAATAGAAAAGCAACAACATTTCCATTAATAAAAGCCGAGCAACAGAGTACATGACTGTAGGCAACATAAAACTTGATTAAAAACCCCATTATAGACTAAAGTGTTGCATTAAAGGTGTATAAATAAACTATATATAAAGCATATTTGAACATCTTTTGATGCATTTTGTTCAACCTCGGGAATTCAATTATATGTATTCAGCCATCTTATATATTCAACCCTATAGATATAAAGTATTTGGGGAAGTAATTTAGTATACATGATGGAGTTGTACTTTTTATTTTAGTGCTTTTAAAAAATGGCATGTATATATAATTATCAAATAATTTAATACGCGTAGCATATAGTTGATAATTTGAGTATAAAAAATTCACACCTTTTGAAATAGAGGATGAATTTATTAGACGATTCTGGTGTGCACTAGGGACTATTATATGTAGACCTAAAGTGTAGTAGTAGTTGAAGTCTAGAGTTTAAAATATTAGAATTCTTGCATAGTTTTTTTTTAATTGAATAAATGGTGACTTCTTTCACGACCTCGCCAAATCCTTCTTCAGAATAAGTAGTGGTTAGAATAGTTGTATCAATAGATGATTTGAGGTTTTGAAATGGTTACGTTAGAATAGTTGCATAGATGATTTGAGGTTTACTTCGAATTATCCATATATAACGATAAATCCCCCTCGTATTTGAAATGAATAAACACGAAAAAAAATTATAGAGACAATTTACGAAGATTTCTTATACAATGACAAGGCCAAAAATTGTATGGCAACCTTTTTCATGAACTTATATAATACTGACAAACATAAACTTTTATTTCCTCAACAAGATTTTTCATCAACCGTAAACACTATAGTACATTCCATTTCATTGATAACCAACTTCAATCTTAAATGTTTCCAGTATCATAAAAGTTCATTGAGTATCATAAAAAAAAATCTAATTTGCGGAAAGCTTTGTCAATTAAAGAGTCAAAATCAAGGAGGAAGTATCATAAGAACCATCAGTTCATCATATCTATTTAATATGGCTCATCAAGAAGGAGACGACAGCCGTTTTAGCCCGAACCATTTTTGCTCTCGACTCAAATTTTGAAAATTTAAAAGGGCCTGGAAAAAAAGGCCTGACCCTAGGTTTGCTATGTGGCCCTGATCGATAAAAGCCATGCCCAATGCAGTGACGAATATATAATATCGCGGGAATGAAGGCAAAGGGCAAGAATCGCCATGCTCATTTTGTGCAAAGTAAATCGCAAATAATTTATTTAGGTGAACTCAGCTGCCCGATACTGGCTTTGATAACAAGGAATGGATTTTCAAGAAACGGACTTTTGGAAGACGATGATGGAGTTTGGTTGATTTAGGGCAAAGATATTGAGGCTGTTTTCCATAGAGAGGAGGCAGGATAAACATCGGATGATTTTGAAACAATATCCAGATTTTTCTTGATGTGATATTTAAACTGTCTTGATTGGATCCCTTTGGTTGCATAAGTTGCCATCTTTTATGAATCTTGGATGGGTCACATATAGTTTTTGAGCTAAACGATACTTGTCGTGATAATCTCCCAAACCTTGTAAATGGGGGTCAATGACCAAGCAGGAGAAATTAATACCTTACCAAACCTCTTGCAAATTTATTGCTCAAACTCTTATTCTCTCAAGCAATCATATAACTTAAATATAATCCATTTTACACATTTATTGTTTGTGTCACTAAGATCACTAAGCCACATCTTAACCCATAATCCTCATATTTTAGTGCACAACAATCATAACGAACACCTAAAAAAATCTAATATATCATATAGGTAAGTAAAACGTATCACATGATTTTATATCTATTCATATCATATACCACTTAACAAACAGACACTAAATGTTCAATTTATGTCTCGCCTTACCATGAGATCGTCTCATGTAAGTGTGACTCCCATTTTTTAATAAGAAAAGGTCTTTTGAGAGAGCACGTGACCGATTTCACTTATTAAGTTTTTATGATGATTGATTAATTAGATTAAGGGCCCGCTTGGTATAACTGGGGAATGGTAATGGTAATGGGTATCATTGAGGGGTCAATCAATAAGAGTTATTGATTGCATTGTTATTGCTTGATTACAACATTAACAACAATGTATCATGTGAGGTGAGGTGAGTAGATGAGGGTAATCAATTGCTTACTTCTATTCCCATTACCAATGTAACAAACCTACCAAGCAACATCAATAGAATTAATTCTCATTACTCACTTTCATTACCCCCAACTAAGATATTTTGGAAAATTGGATGATTATGAAACAAGTTAAAAGTGAAAGTTGTTTGTGTTTGGGAAAAGGTGGATCAGAAGTTTGTTGTGGACATTGTGTCCACTCCAAATCTGGCAAATTTCATCATTTTGGTGGTGGGGAAATGTCCTTTTCTTATGTCTATAAATATCTTATATGTTTGAATAGAGAGTAGTATCTTTTTATAACTTGATGTCATGAACAATATCCTATTTAACACTTTTTCAAATTTTCTACCAAAGATTGTACAAACATTTATTGTATAGTGGATTGTAGTAAAGAAGGGGCATATGAGATATTGAGTATAGTTTGGGGGTAATTGAGAACAATATGCCATAAATAAAACCTTATGGTAACAAGTTTCATTCTTGTAACAAACTTACATAATATTTTAGTTGAAATATGTAGGGTTTAATTAAGATCTCGAGTTTGAGTTCAAACATTTTTAGGATTGTATAGTTAAAGGGGCACAAAAAAATACAAGCATTTTTAAACTGGTGATCACTTTAAATGCAAAAAGGTGATACTTTGAAGAATCTGAATCGAACCTTGAGAGGAGGTCGTGAAAAGATGATTTGTGTTCGATTTGTCATGCTTATGATTTTTGTCATACTTACACATTTGATTTGTCATCTTAATGATTTTTTCTTTGGTCCTCTTTATATAAAGGACCTCACCCCTTCATCAAAAAAACTACGGAAACCAACTTATATACCAACAACTATATTTGAGGGAAGAACTACTAGTTAATGTTGTTCCAATTCGATTAATTATTTGTTTGGTCAATTTTAAGGCCTGACTTGAATTGAATCGTTAAATATTTTACTATCAATAGTACTCATCCTTGTTCTATAGGTGATTTTGGATTTTTGTGGGGTTGAGGAGTGAAATGTTTTCATCATATTTGCTCGTACTTAAATTATATAAGTACCTTTCCAAAAAAAAAAAATATATATATATATATATATATATATATATATATATATATATATAACAAGTATCTTTAAAAAATCACATAAGTAATAAATTAGTATTTCCATCCGTCTTAATTTTGATTGATCATTTTCCTTAATTGGACGTCATAATTTTGATTGGTCATTTCCTAAAATGAAAATAAAATAATTTTCTTAACTTAAAGATACTCCTTACAAACATCTCTTATTTACACTACACGCCACTATATTACATACCATGACCCTCCACTTGTCACTTTACACCAATTTAAAAGGACATTCATACCCGTTAATTAAACTCATTTTAAATAATTTAATGCTAATAAATAATATTTTTATTAAATTTATGTCATTTATATTAGCCAAACAAAAATAGGAATGAGGGAGTACAGTTTTTCATTTTTTTAAAATTGAAATATGTGTTGTTGGTTACTGATAAATTCAGTGCAGAGAGAAGAGATTCAAGATATGGGGGAAGTAAATGGAATGTATTTAATTTGTTGTCATTTTTTGAAAGTAGAAATCTTCGTGGACAAAGAATTAGGTGCATTAGTGTAAAATCGTTGAAAAACAGGAGCAACTCATGTTTTCCATATTTGGGTCGGGCATATCCGTTTACCCACTGGCGGAGCAGACCTAAAAGAGGGCTGGTGGGATTTTTTCCGAGAACGAAAATTTTATCATGCATCAAAATTATCAGATCGAAATTTTTCAAAAAATTTCATATGGTTTTTAAATGCCGAAAATTAAATATATCGAAATTTTCGGTATCGAAAAATATCCGATATTACATACCGAAACCGTCACGGAAATTTCAATATATACCAAGATATACGAAATATTTTTGGTATAATAGGAATTTCGATATTTCGGATATCGAAATTTTCTATATTTTAATAATGAAAAAATCGAAATTTTCGGATGCGGTATATAATCCGCATCTTTAAAATTTTGGCATATCCGAAAATTTGGATAAAATCGATATTTTTAAAACGATAAGTCATCGATATATCTTAGTATACGGTATTTCCTTCAATTTTACCCGCACCCCAACACAATGTTCTTTTATTTTTCCCTCTAAATATTTGATATTTTATTTATTTATAAGATAAAAATTATTATATTTAAATTGTGTTGGGCATATGTATAGTTTGAGTTTTGGCCCAAATGGATAATATTATTGAAAGTCCATCTACCTCAATATTTCCCTCTTCTGACACGTAAAATATGATCGTGATTGTTGATTTTCCTTCTTGATTTCAAGAAATCAGGTAGAGATGGAGGGATTTGAATTAGTATAGTTTGAGTTTTGGCCCAATGGATAATATTATTGAAACTCATGTGGCAGTCAAGTGGCACCAAAACCCAACAAATTGAATAATTTGTGCGGATATATGTAACTAGTTTATTGATTGGTTAGGATTTGCCAATTAATGAAATGGGCTGAATTAGTGAGATCTAATTGATGGGCTATAACTATAAGCCCATTTCATGAGCTCTTCGTATTGCGGAAGAAAGTCGAGCCAACGCAACCTTTGATTGGCCAGGCCCGTAGACTCATAGGTCCCGTTTGATTCACATGACTGTATTAATTAGGTATGATTTGATTGAGTAGGATTGAGAAAGATTAGATTGATTGAACTTGATTGTTTGAATCAAGATATGTATTTGGATCGTAAAATTGCAACTTTTAATCATATACTGAAAAATCAATATAGAGATTAACATGCTAATCCCGATCAATCTTATCTTCCACATGAGATATATATATCCTTTCATATAGGGATTAAACACATTTTTGTACCAGACTGAAAATATATCCTGGATACTCATACCACAAACCACGATCGATTACATAGGATTAAAATGTTAATCCCGACTTATTTTGCTCAATCCCGCGA
The DNA here is from genome assembly GCA_037126765.1 of Stenogyne calaminthoides. Classification (NCBI taxonomy): domain Eukaryota; kingdom Viridiplantae; phylum Streptophyta; class Magnoliopsida; order Lamiales; family Lamiaceae; genus Stenogyne; species Stenogyne calaminthoides. The sequence continues at coordinate 50,909 of JBBCBC010000174.1, forward strand.
ACCAAATCGGTCATAGTGAAATCATTGAATAGTTATTTTTTTTAGGTTTAGCAGATAAAATTACAATTTTTTCGCAAATGAAATATGTTTACATTACCAATAACTTTTTTTCTTTTGATTTTGTATTATTATTTATTTATTGGAACTGGTAAACAGTACTGTACAGTTTAGCTAGTGTATAGTTTCAACATTTAACTAATTAGTACAAATAAGTTGTTGTTAGGTTCCTCTCCCAAATAATTTGTTTAGAGATAGTCAAACAATATCCAGAATTTTCCTAAAAGCCGAGCTACATCACTGTAGGAAAACGTGAAAAGGCATTATAGACTATAGTGTTGCACTAAAGGTGTATATATTACTTATATAAAGCATATTAATTTGAACATCTTTTGATGCATCATATAACATTTCAATTATATGTATTCAGCTCTATATACCCTATATATATAGTACAAGTAATTTAGTTTACATGATCGAGTTGTATATTTTATTTTAGCGCTTTTAGAAAATGAAGCATGTATAATTATCACATTATTTGATAATTTGAGTATAAAAAATTCACACCTTTTGAAATAGAGGATGAAATTATTAGACGATTCTGGTGTGCACTAGGCACTATTATATGAAGACCTAAAGTGTAGTAGCAGTTGAAATCTATAGTTTAACATATGAGAATAGTTGCATAGGTTTTTTTTTTTTTTTTGGGGACAAATAGTTGAACGAACGTGATCAGAGATTATGAGTAGTGGTTAAAATAGCTGCATAGATGATTTGAGGTTTTCTTCGAATTATCCATATTTAACAATAAATTTCGTATTTGAAATAAATAAACACGAGAAAAGAATTACAGAGACTATTTACGAAAATTTCTTATACAATGACAAGGCCAAAAATTGTATGGCAACCTTTTTCATGAACTTACATAATAACAAAATAAACTTTTATTTCCTCAACAAGATTTTTCATCAACCTTAAACACTATATTACATGCCATTTAATTGATAACCAACTTCCATCTTAAATGTTTTCAAACTTAGCCACATTATCATAAGAATCATCAGTTCATCACATCTATTCTGTGCCATAATATGGCTCATCAAGAACAGGAAACGACAGCCGTTTCTTAGCCGAACCATTTTGCTCTCGACTAGGGCTCGAAGGCCTGACCCTAGGCGTGCTATGTGGCCTCACTCGAGCCATGGCCGATGCAGTGGCAGCCATATAGTTCGGTCTAGGCAAGGGGCAAGAATTCTCGCTCATGCTCATTCTGTGCAAGTAAATCGAGCGCGAAGTAGGCGTCTCAGCTGCTCGGTACTTGCTTTGATAACAAGGGCTCCCGGAAACGGACTTTTTGGAAGACGATGATGGAGTTTTGGGTGATTCGGCAAAGATATTGAGGCGTTTTCCATAGAGAGGAGACAGGATGAACATCGGATGATTTTGATCGTACGTTCTGTATAAGTAAGGTCTTGATGTGTCGATTTCGACTGTCTTGATTGGATCCCTTTGGTTGCATAAGTTGCCATCTTTTCTGAATCTTGGGTGGGTATAGTTGTCTGAGAAACGATCCTCGTGATCCGATGCCCACATCTGTACATAAAACGAGCAATCGAATGACAATGTACTAGTGCACGAAAGCGATAGGGGTGAGCATCGGTTAATTCAGTCGATTTTGACTATTTTTTAAGGCGTACAAAATTAACCGAATAATGTATATATAAAATCGAAAACAAATCAAATCAAATTGAACTGAATTAAAAGAAACAAGAAACAATGAGAGAGAGGTTATAAACCTGTTGAGACAAGGCATGAGCAAGTGTTTTGCCCTGTTTGAGAGAGCATTCTTTGGCTTTCTGAATTAGGGCATGAATTTCCTCAAGATCACTTGAATTAACATCCAAATGAGTTAACATTTTTAATCCCATTTCTTGACTGCAACATAAAAAATAATCAAAACCAATGTGAACAAAAGGTAGCTATAACCAAAAGGGGTGCCATAAAACACTCACACTGGACTTTCTCCCACTGTTTTCCTGGCTAAACATGGAGCCTAAGCTCGTCGCTTCACACGAAAGCCTCCTTCGTTGATCGCAAACTAGAGCTTGAACTCGGACAAGAGATTGGATGCACTGGAGAGTCATTTTAGCCCGTTTTCGGACTAGGTGGCCCCTTATCAGTGCTTGCAGATTCACTACACCTTTCAATGCTAAGAGAGCTCTCCTTGCCTTAAAAAGAAGGGAACATGTTAAAGTTTAGGACAAAAAGCTTTTGTAAACTTGGTTCACGCAAGTTTTATGGTGAACTTGGTATCACTGTTAACTATATGAAGTAATACCGTTTAGCACACGAAGTATCACTGTATAGTAATTTTGACAAAAATAGTACATGAAATCAAGTATTTTTTAAACGGTGATTATTCATATAATAAAAGGTGATACTTTGAAGAAGATAGTTCACGTGAACCTGGTCACAGGAAACCTAATCAAATTTGAGTAACATTGTTCAATGAAAACAACTAATACTGCTCTTAATGAAAACAACTAACATTATTCAGGAAAAAGAAATAATGCTGGTCTACTAATATTTTTTTAGTAAAACAACTAATAAATTTAAAAATGCACTTGAGCTACACGGTTACCGTAACTGGTGCTATAGTGCATAAAAAGAAAATGCAAGAACTTCTGTAGATTAGTTACCAAATCCAAGAAAAATGTATCATCATCAACATGTTAAATTACCAGGTAACCCCTGAAGATAGTCTGAATAACAACAGCAGCTTTATCTTCTTCTACCAAAAGGGAAGGTTTAGTGAGGCGAATAATGTCAACTGCAGCTCTTGCAGTCGCAACAGCAGCATCAGCAGCAGCCGTCGTCGCCATAGCCACAGCAATCACACGACTCTGTTCACAAACATCCAATTTTGGCTGTTTTCTAACCATATTTTCATCCCCACTGCAAATTTTAGCAGCACTTTGATGAATTGTTGTCTCAAGAGGGAAATGCCTGCGAAATATCCATCTCTTCTTTCCTCTCTTCTGCTACATTTTAACAAACACGTTCAGTGCATGAAATATAATCGGGTAATACTGGTCCCATGTGGATTTTCCGAGAACACGTTTTGTATCGTGCTCGAAAATAGTCCTTTTTTTTCAGTCTTTGGTCCCAACAAATTAACTAATATTTGACAGTTTTTTAAGTTGGCCAGAATATCAAAATTTCTATGAGATCAAAATTGGTTAAAAAAAAGGACCATTTCTGAAAAAACACGCATCAACATCCGTAAATTTTGGACAGAAAATTTCTACACGACCAAAATTAGTGAAAAAATAACCAATTTCGTGAGGCAAAATTCTTATGGGATTAAAAGTGCAATTAACACGATATAACGTGTACCTTTTGATCATCGTCTTCTTGCTCGTTTTCTTCAACTTTTCTGCTGTTTGTAGGAGATTCAAAAGCCTTCTTCACTGCATTCAACCAAGAATTTCCTCTGTTTTTTCCCATCAGAATTTGGGTTTGTAATTTTATTTTTCTTTGCTGAATTTCCTCTATTTTTCTTTATAACAATTTAAAGAGGACCAGTATCTATCTAACAAAGTGGTACTTTATAACAGTAGTTGCATTATTAGTAGCTGCATAATGGAGACGTATCCTATATTTCTGTTTCTTATAGAATGGGAAAGATTATGATAAAAGAAAAAAAAAACATAAGAGAATAATTAAAAATGATGGTAGATGTGTCAGAGAGACAAGCATGAAGGAATATGTTTTTTTTTTTATATCTCGAGAGTGATGAAAGCTGTGAAAAGAAAAATGTGAGAAGTAATATGTTCCTTTGGTTCTTTAATTTTGCTTTTTTTTTTTTTCCGTTTTTTGGGTGTTTTTGAAGAAACAGAGTAGTGGGTTCTTCACATGGTAGTTGATGATTTTGGCAGACAATGCGTAGGGTGGAATGTTGTTGTTCTGGGGATCGCCATTTGCAGAGATGATGAACATGAATGTGCTTCTTTTTTATGATGAAAACAATCAAGGTTGTATATGAAAAAAAAAAAATTAAATACATTTTTTTTTTATTTAATAGAGTTCCAAGTGGATGATGGAATTTGAAATTTTACTCAAATTGAAATAAATATACGTGTAGGTTTCCGTAAATCGAGTTAAATTCATTTTTGGTCTCACATGAAACGGTACCTCACGATTTTGGTCTCAAGATCCACCACTTTGATCCCAAAATTTTTTTTTCATATAGTTTTGATTTTGAATGAAAATTTTTTCAAAATGGTTAAAACCAAAATCCGCAATTTTGGTCCAACAAGACAAAGTTTGAGACCAAGTGTAGTTGAACTTAACGGATTCCGTAACAAAATGATCAAAATTGCATGAAAATATTCTTACGAGACCAAAATGGAAAGTATTGGGACCAAAATCGTGAACTCTCGTATTCTGTGGAACCAAAAATAAATTTAACTCCACGCAAATCCAAGTTCGTATTTTCGAATGCCACTTTGTATACAAAGTTTCACTTTATAAAAAATTCTTACAATTTTTTAAATAGTCATACTTTATATGTTTCAATAGTGGTATTTTATGTGTATATATAATAGTGGTATTTTATGGGTATATATATCAGAGAAGAGAGGCATACAACACGAGACTGAAGGCTAAAAGGCATGAGGAGGCCTTGCAAGATTCTATAGCGGATAATTATTTAACTCGTTCTCAGATACATTACTTAGATGTTTGTTGATTTAATTTGAGTTATTTACATATTTTGGTCATCTGATCACTTTAGAGTGTCTCTATGTTTGTTGATTTAATTTGAGTTATTTACATATTTTGGTCATCCGATCACAATTCAAATCATAACACATTTTTTTTTTTTTTTTTATATGGGTCACTTTTGGTTTGCCCCCTCTTTTTTCTTTTACTCTTAATAAATTGTTTATTGACCCTTGTAACAGTGGCAGAAAATAAAAAATGTAAAGTTGGATTTACATAAATATTTGTTCATTTCCTATCGATGTGATGAGGTACTCTTATCTTTTAAAATATCCTGTATCGAAAATCTTAATATATTAAAATTTCAATTTTTTCAATCATATATTGATTTTTTTTTTCCCATCCCAATCTAGTTTAGTATTATTGATTTTTTTATTTTTTTTTTTTTTTTTTCCCAATCTAGTTTAGTATTATATGTCACTGCATGCTCTCAGAATTTTGAGATTTCAGTTTACGTTAACCTCGTGCAGTATTATAATATTTATTTATAGATTTAAATTCTTTATGTTATGTCATGTTCAATTTAATCGCCATGCCCATAAAATTCAAGACTGCTGAATTTACTTAATAAGAGATTATTTATTTCTGAAAAATTTTAGAATTTGATAGTTGATTTTTTTAGATTTAAAATTCTAGATCAACTGTATGTTCATTAACCTCGTGATCATATTTAATATTTTTTTGAAATTTATAGATTTAAATTCTTATGTTATGTCATGTTCAATTTAATTATGACAATGATTGATACGCATGGAGTACGTAGTGGGGAATAAAATGTTATTAAACTCGAATTGAAAATTACATGAAATTTTTTGTGGTTTACAAAATTAAATAAAAAAAATTCAAAAAAAAATTAATGATTTTATGTGTTTTTTATATGAGGAGTCTTTTTTTCAAAACTTAAAAAATTTAAAAATAAAATATAAAAAATTATTTTCAAACCACTGAAGAATTTTTAATTTTAAATCGAAAAGAAATCATATAATTTTTTATAACGATGATATTTCGTTAATATTTTCAAACCACTGAGGGAATTTTATGCAATCAACCTAATTCGAATTAACATTTTCATAGAGAACTACTATTATTCTTGGAAAATAAACATTTTGACTCAACAGTCAACACTAATTTTCCATCTGGGCTTCAATTTCAGTTGGGCCCTACACTGGTCCAAACCCAATACAAAAAAGCCCAACTGCTCAGAACATTACAAAACGGATCGTTCGAGAATATAGCAGAAATTCAAGAAATTAATTGAAGATTCAAGAAATTAAAGGACACATAGGGAGTAGCTAGTATTTTCTGCAACATTCAAGATCCATCCACACCCTTCTCCCCCTTCTATATATAATACAACTCATCATCAATCAATCAGAATCAAACACAAAATCTCAACAACTACATAATTATAAAATCGAGCTTGGTTTCTTTCATTAATGGCGGCTAAAAGCTTGTGCAGTTTTCCCGTTGCATCCAGCAACGTGTTTGGAGCAACAAACAGAGTTCCTTGCTGTGTGTTCTTTCCTTCTAATAATGCATCTAATATTAAAGCTCAAGCCACCGGAGATAACAAAGAGTCGGCTGTTGACGTTCAGCATGTTAGCAGCCGTCAGGGCGGCGGAAACCAGAGCGCCGCCGTGGAACGGCGGCCCCGTCGCTTGACTGCAGATATCTCCCCTTTCGGTGAGTACATCACATTTGCTTAAACGTATAATTTTCTTTTTATAATTCGATATCCGACGGGGCCTTTCAATTACTATAAATAGTCGTGTTTTTTTAGCGGAATTAGTTATATGACATTTTTAAGCTCTACAATGAACAGAAAAGAATTGGAGTTTCTTTGAAATAAATATATACAATGCATACATGAAAACTATTAAGGCATTTAAAAGTATCATTTGAAATCATGATCGACGTCGTTAATTTTTTTAACTTGATTAATATTTTGGAAAAAAATATTTTTTTTATAATCAATTTGTTCTATCATATTCTTTTTTGATACATAATATTGTTAACTGATATTTACATAAAATTATTAAGTAATTTTTGACACTGTTCTGTACATCTTATAAGTGCAACTTTAGTAGTTTTTTGTTCATAAGTTTTCAATAAAAATTTAGCTTTTTCAGCGGAAACAGAAAATACTTAATATTGTTCAACATACAAATTAATATTTTTATTTATACAAAATCTATTTATAAATTTTATAGTTTATTAAAATAAGTTAACATTAGGAAAATTAAATTAAATTACATGGTGCAATCATGCAAAATTTTTGCCAAATGCTCAAAACTTTCAAGCAAGAAAACACAACTAACAAAAATATCGTATTAATTCCAAATTTCCAATGGCAGGGTTGTTGGATACATTGTCACCAATGCGTTCGATGCGGCAAATGTGGGACGCCATGGACGCAATATTCGACGACACAATGCTTCCCAGAACTAGAGGAGACATACGAACTCCATGGGACGTAAACGAAGACGAAAACGAGCTTAAAATGCGTTTCGACATGCCCGGATTGTCCAAACAGGATGTAAAGGTCAGTGTTGAGGATGATGTGCTGGTGATCCGGGGTGAGAGGAACAAAGAAGAAGGCAAAGACGGCGACAATGATTGGTGGACGACCAAGAGTTACAGTTCGTACGGTACGAGGTTGCAGCTTCCTGATAATTGTGACAAGACCAGAGTGAAAGCAGAGATGAAGGATGGTGTTCTTTATATTTCTGTGCCTAAGATTAAAGTCGAGAGGAAAGTTATTGATGTGGAGATTAATTGAGAGGTTTTGATTTGTTTTGTTGGGGTTAATCTAATTATGATGATGTATAGTTTTTGTGTGTGTTTTTTTTTGTAATAATGTTGATGTGTGCGGATTTTGAGTGTCAATAAATAAGAGATTAGTTTTTCTTGAAACAACTGTTGGCAATTACAATTTCTAGAAATTTCTGTTCAACTTTTTTTCATTAGTTGTTTGAGTAGGTGGAATAAATGAGCACGAAGATAAAGAATGGCGAGTTCATCATACACGATTTTATCCATGGTTTGTGGGTTAATAGTTCATTTCATATGCATCGGTCGCATCCTGCAATTAAAAACAGTGGTGAAACGTATAGGAATGAAACGTGCAGATTATATTTGACTGAAAAATGTAAATTGAATTGTACATGGTTTTATGAATTTATAGTTTGTGAATCGCGAGTTCATTTCATATGCATCATACCGTGCAAATGACACAGTGGCAAATAAAACAGATTAAGTTTTTTTTTTGAAATTGCATGTTAGATTTGATGAAAAATTGTGAAATGAATAAGACACCAAGTTTATGAATTTTAAGTTTCAAATGAATCACCTTAGTTAATTCCCATAACTCCAAATTCGTTTCCATGCAATTAAACACAGTGGTGAAATGCACAAGGATGAAACGTGCAGATTAGATTTGACTGAAAAACTTAAAATGAACTATACAAATTAATATAATTGAAACGTGGTGCATACATGACCTAATGATGTTAAAAATATAGACACCACTAATATTATATGCACTCAATTGTTAGTCTTAGTTTTTTTTGTTTGACAAGCAAAAACAAAGAGGGTTGTTTATTAGTATATGAAATGATAAAGTGATTTTCAAGGAGGTGTAATATAGATGAGGGGTATAACTATCATATTTCACCTTAAAAAATCGTTTCAAATACTAATAAACAATTTTCGTTAAAACACGAGTCAAACGGTGAATGGACAAAATCTAAAATACGACGGAAGGAGTATGCACTCAATTGTTAGTCTTAGTTTATTGCAAGCAAAAGAAAGAGATGTTAAAAATAGACAAGGAGAAAACACAGAAAGCCATACAGAATACATAACTAGCAGATAATTAGTTCATCTGTAACAACTAAAATACACTGAACTAAAACATTCATCTCCTATGTATCAAACTCCTAAACTAATGACACTAAACTGATTATGATCTTCAAACACAACACACATATAAATGCATACAAAAACTCAAAATCAGTTTACTGTCATCATCCATCATACCTTATTTAATTTCCCCTAAACCACTCTGTTATTAACTCAATACATTCACCTCATTTTCTTCAGGAATCGACCCGAGGCTAGGCTTCCAGTTCTCACTCGAACACGCTTTATCTATCCCGAATATGATCTTCTCCATTGATGTCCGCTTCTTAAGCAGCTCCTCGAGCTGTTTCTTCGTAATCACAACCTTAATCCTCTTGATCACCGTAGTGTTTGCCTCGAGCTCGACTTTTTCAGAAATGACATTTTTGCCCTCATCTTGAGCTTTAATGGGAAAAAGATAGTATCTTTTTCCCATTTGGAGCTCAAAATTTGAAGGGAGTAGGGAAAAAGACTTTCTTGATGACTTAATCCCAAACCCTTCAAATTTTGTCAACAATTCTTTAACCAAAATTGGTGCTTTGAACAAAATAATGTTTCCATCAATTTCCACCACCTGCAGAGCTTTTCTCCTTTTGAAAATTGATAATCCAATGCATGGATTAGTAAGTAAGAAATTTCTCATAATTAATTTGGCTGAAAAAAATTAATCTGAAGCTGGAGATTTTATTGAAAGATGATGCAAATAGGCAATGCCATGAAAAAGAGGGAAAAGGGGTGATTTAATTTGTATATATGCAAAAAGGAAAAGTTGGTGAAATATTTATTTTTTTAGGTAAATAGTGAAATGGTCAACACGCATGCAAATGGGGTTGGATAGTGGATGATGGCGCATGGGTATGGCTCATCCTAGTAGATTTTTTAGTGTACAAGCAGGTAAAGCAGAGAGTACTAGTGGTTTATGCGTAGGATGGTCCTGTCACTAGAAGCAGTTCATCACTATCTAGGGAATCTTGATTCATTTACACTTAGATTAGGGAAATAGAGGCAGAGTTTTTGTGAAAAGGTGTTGGAAAAGCAAATTTGGTTTGACCATGGAATTAATTAGTATGGGGAATTTCTTGCCACCTAATCTCCTAATGGGTTTTTTGTTTTTTTTAATATAGGGTGAAATCGAGCTTTGGGAATTCGAGTGTCTCTATATATACGTTCAGAAGAACGATGAAAGAGGTAAATCGCGAGATATATTTAAAGAAATAAATATTTATATATTTTTCGTGCTTTTACAATTAGTTTATTTTATATCTTTGACCGAACGTAACGCTAATCATGCAGTTGTCAATTCAGTTAAATTTCGAGAGACAATTATATCCCGAGTAATTTGGTATCTTTTTATCCATACACGTTATAAATACATTAATGAAATAAAACACTTAAAACCATAAACAATAATAAAAAAAAAAGTGTTAATAATAAATAAGTTGATTGTGTCTTTAGGTAAGGTGGTTTGAAGCAGAGGTTTAGTTGACAATGAAATGGTTTAGGTTGGAGTTGAATAAGGGGATCAGTTGGGCCATGAAATCTTTTAGGTGCCAAAATATTGATATGTTTTGTTTTTTGTCGAGAATTTAATTAGATTGATGTAATATCACCTTTTTTAAAAATAAATTAATAAATTGTTAGGTATTAGTTGGTGTTTGGGTTCTCTATTAGGGAAGATTGGCATTATCACAAGAGGAGAAGATAAGACAGCCATTATGGCTTTTTAGTAGACAAAGATTTGGCTTTCTCGTAACTTTGCACGTTGTAATCATTTCATTGCTATTTTCTACTTCCTTTATAAGTTTGTAAAGAATTCAAATCATTTCATTTTTATTTTCTACTTTCTTTTTGAGTTTGTGAAGAATTCAGAGAGGATAATAGTCTCCTTCAGAGAGACGTTTCTCCCCCTCACTATATATATGCAATAGTTTTCTAAATTATACCTGAAGAAAGGAAAAAATTTCAAAGAAAAATATTAATTGTCCTATGATTAGAATATGTTATTACATAATCAAATGTCACGAGTTCAAACTTCTCAATCTACACTTTGATAAAATTAAGGATGACAAGAAAATGGGTACTAGAAGATCCAAATTCACCCATTATGTTTATGCGCGAAGTGGGACGACCCGTTGCTAGTCACGGGACGGGATGACCCATTTTAAATTAGATTTTTATGATTGCACTATTTTATGGGATACTGTATAGTGTTGTAAAATCTACTAAATTTAAATCCTTGCTAACTCTAGTGGGTGAGTTCAAAGTTCAATCTTTTACTTGCTATTCCCAACTATCTCAATATTTGAAAAATGTTAGCTTTCTTAAAAAAAATCCATCTCAAAATCCTTCAAAATCCAGACTCAAATTTGTCGCTGAGGAATATATCATTGTAGACAAACACGTGAATTTTTGGCCCCAACAATGTAGTATGTATTTGCAACACCACGCCACCGGCCAATAAATAGTTTGCCCAATCCATATAAATACAAATACTAAAAAAAAACGTGCATAAATATATTTGTGGTATGGGTCCAACATAATTAACAAAAAGTGTACAAAGAAAACTATTTTGTCATAACAAACAATTTCTTACAAATGATATTTCATTTCTATTCTAACATTTCTATTATAATATTTCATATTTTATTTCACAACTACTTAACAAAAACTCAAATTGCCCTCACATTCTTGGGATCTCAAATTCACTAAGAAGATCTCAAATTCGAATTCCCCACACTAATTGTAACTTGAAAGGAAAATGAAAATCCCAACTTCTATAGTAGTCCAATTCCACAAATAGGCTAAGGGGATGTTTTGAAACTCATTTTGCACACAATAAGCAAAAAAAAAAAAAAGTTGGGACCAGCTTCAAAAAAATGTTTCTAATTATTCAAATGGTGTTTCAAAACACTCCCTAAATCAAGTTAAATAAAAAAAAAAAAAAAAAAAGTCATAATCTTGACTAGCCATCAATCACAGAGCTAACAATGCAAGAAATCAAGAACTAACTCTTACTCTGTTAAGAACTTCACCAACAATGTGATCTCAAAACACAGCATAAAGAAATATGTATTTCTCATCAGCAACACGAACGCACAACAATAAATCAGAAAACAATCCATGCAATCAAAAACACCACAGAAAGAAGAATAAAATGGAAATCAACGACAATTTATCGTTAAACAAGTTTCCATAAAACTTTCAAGTCGGAAAGCATGAAAGGGTATTAGTACTTTGAGGTACAGCCTACTAAGCTCGACATACTACGCACCATAATTAAGCCTCAGAAAACGGTCATTTCTCTCTACAAGCTTAACAGGCAACCGTACCATCTGAAATAACCAGCAGATACGCCAACACAGAAGTAAAAAACTAAACCAGATAGATACCAAGTACTTTTACCAGTATCAGTTTCTATGTATATATATAATATTATATATATAGCGGTGCTCATCAGGTGATCAGCTCAGGAGGAACAGAGCGAACAATCTAGTTCATGATTGCACGGGGTGAGCGGGGTCGAACAGGAGTCTTCGATGGGCTTACCCTGCAAAAGTGAAAAGATCTCAGATTAGTCATTTACGAGACGAGATATGGCACGTTCTTAGATATATAGGAATAAAGTTGGTCTTATTTAAAACAGTTTTACCATACAACTGATTTGCATCTATCTAATATAACAACTATTACTTTTGAATGAAACAACTATGGTAAAAAAAAAAATTGAATGTAACAGCTAATACTAACGGACTAATACGTCTTAATGAAACAACTAACATTGTTTAAAATAACACACAAAGTGCAAACCGGTTGCACGGTGGAACTGGTTTACGTAAGACTTTGTAATGACAAGAAACTACACTTAATTTGCAAATTGCACCAATTGGGGAGAGTTTTGTAAGAAAGAGCGGAACTTCAAGAGGCTGTCAGTAAAAGGGAAAAATAATTTTTATTTTTTTTTCTTTTTTCCATTTTTTCAGTGTAATTAAAGCTAAATCTCGGGGTAGCTTTTGTAACGAACAGAGTAAATAAATCAGGAAGGTAAATTTTTGTAACGAACAGAGTAAATAAATCAGGAATTTCTACCTTATAGGCAGTGATCCCAAGACGGCCCGCTGCAGTTCAGAGCTGCTATTGCACTCTCAGCCTGCCAAATGAGAAATACGATGTTATTGAATTGATTCCAATTGTAGGTTCAGAAAAGTAACAAAGAAGCCAGCATGTATAAAATGTATTCTGAATCAAGGAAATGTACAAAGTTCGAAGCTTTTTTTGTACTGAGGACTTTCGATAGATGAAACTATAAAGAATAAAAAAACAAGATAGAGCACAAATACTGCACATTAAAATTTCCGAGAGTCAACGAGTTAAAACTTGAAAATAGGAATCCAACATGCGATAAAGTTATTATACGGGTATAAAGTTCAAGGATAAAGTTGTTGATAACAGGATTGAAATAATTAAAGATCAAAAACCAATTCCTGTTTGTAAAACAACGCATATCCACGTGCAATTAATTAGAAATAAAGCAAGCCTGGAAAAATATATAATTTACCTGCATAAAGTGTCTAGTAAATGCAGTTAATCAAAATGAAAGGAGTAACATGAAGGAAATCGTATGACCAAAAAAAAAACTGAAGGAGTAGAACGTGATGATTTAAGAAATGAAAGTTCTCCAAATGTTCATAATTTTAAATATCAGTTACAAGGCAATAAAATAATTTTTATGAAGTGGTTATATCTGTACCATAAAAATGGTGCTTTGTCTGTATAAAGTGCGCAAAATGGAAGATTTTGTTTTTTAATAACAGAACTAAAAGTTTATCGCTGTATTCCCCACACATATGTTCTTCTATCCATCAAAAGTTTAGGCTTGTTAGTGAATTAATAACAACCCCAAATTAACATATTAAAATAACTGTAATACTAAGGAGGCATGGAGCAAATGCTAAAATGAAATACGCTATCTATTCTCCCAGAAGAATGCAGTTCCTTGTATAGAATATCCAAGGAGTTTGTAGGCGGTTAAAAAAAAAAAGCTAATTTATTCCAAAGATCAATGAAGTAACACGACATTAATAGCACAATTTCCGTATTAAATGGGTAAATGCTGAGATATAGCATATCTTCCTACTTAAGAGCTACATTGGCTCATTACCGTCCTAATTCAAGTGAGGAAAAAAGGAGAGAGATAATGATTATTAACATCCGTGAAATCTGAGTAATGACAAAAATAATGAAACACGAGAGGAATCACAATGTCGTTTGTTCACCGACCACCCACATTTGCTTTGGAGCTTTCCTAATTTGTTTGTATATACAATATGAGGAGCTTCTTAACATTAGAAACGTGCAAAACAAGGCAAAAAGTGGACATAGCTGAAATTTATGTACACAAATTAGAGAATCAACAGCATGCATCTTTCATGAATTAAATACTTAATCAAGATACATACAAATAGATTAGAAACATAATTTCAACATCAACAACATGCCTAAGTTCCAAACTCCAATAAATAGTCCCAATCTCAAATGACATTCATATGAGAAATGATGCTGATACATTGAAAAGGATCAATTATTTCGGGAAGCGAAAGAAATTATACTACTCGATACGTGAAAGGTAAAACATATAGAAAATTGTCTAACAGCAAATAAAAAAATAAAATTGATCATTGTATTACTTTATCAGCAACAAATGATAACGTGGAATTAATATAAATTGTGACATTCTCTGCTGTATTGACTGGTGCATATCAAATATGTGCAAGCTAAAAAGTTTTCGCTTTATCAGCTTAATTAAATTACTTCAACAAAACACTGCAAGTATGAATGAGAAGGCAGCTTTTTACTTGTTTCGGCAAAAAACCCTTGTACTTACCATCATAAACTCCACAAAAGCTATACGAGTTGAATGATGATAATCACCAAGTAACCTCAAACGATGAACCTGAGTCAACAGATGCATTCCATGAAATAATCAAAATTCCAAGAAACGGGTTGGTAAGATATGAGCAGGCTAGCAGCTACAAACCTCTCCACAAATGGACTCAAAGAAGAGTTTGACATCAGGCTGAGTGATCTGCAATCAACAACCAACAAATGAACCACCTATGGACAAAAATTGCTCATCAGCAATATATGTGAACTCCCCAAACTAACCTTTTTATCAATGTTTGTGCAATATATAGTCCTTGCACACATCTCCCTTTCATCCTCAGACTAATACACAGGAAAGCAACAATTAGTCCCCCATTGTTGTAACAAGTAGAGGTCAAGTATGTCTTACAAATAAAGAGAAAAGGTAGCTAATTTCTCACCCTTGGCAAGAACGTTGGATTGACAGGTGCAATTGCAGTTTTGGAAGGTAGTACTTTCACAGGATAAAACCCCAGCATAGTTCCACCCAAGCTCATTGCATTGTGTGCCCCTTCTGCAAGCCCAGTAAGAAACAATTATTATATAAAATAGACAGAAAATTGATAAAATAAAAAATCAAAGAATAGGTTGTCTACATACCCTCGTCAGTGAATTCAATGAAGGCAAAACGCAGAACTGAATTAGGGTCACCACAAACACGGCAGTCCACAACCTTCATCATGATCAACATGCAAAAAAATAATTATTAAATCACTTTTTTTAGTTGTAAAAAAATAATCATTAACACTGAGATTGAAGGCTAGAGCATGTTTACCTGTCCACAACCAATGAAAAGTGCTGCAAGTTGTTCTTCAGTAACCTACATTCATCACAAGAAAGGCCAAATTTAATGCATATTCAACATTTTCAAAAACATTTGAGAATTAAAAGCACAAATACTCAAAACTAAGCTCTCATTACTTGATGATCAATGTCAGAGACATAGACTGTCCTCCTAATCACATCCTCTCTTTGAGCCATGCTCGTTCGGCTGTTCACCTTCCGCTTTCCATTCATATAGCCATTTTTCTTCTGCAAATTACCAAAGAATCTATAAGAATGCATAGCCTCCTAAAGCCCTTTTACACAAAAGGACAATCACAGAACAAATATATGGAAACCAAGACCATTTTCATTTCAACAAATCCAACTTAAACATAGCATTGTAATACAAACACCCAAAAGAGGATTTTCTAAAAGAAAAAACAGGGAAACAGAACTCTTCATACAGAATCAATTACATAGCAATACAATCATTGATTAAAATAAATTACTGAGTAAAATACCAACCCTTCTAAAAGAATTCCCATTGGGAACTCCAGAGTTAAGAGGCTGCTGCATCACAAAGCCATTAGCGTTCAACCCAAAATGCCCTGCCGCAGCTGCCGCCACAACCGCCGCCGCATACGGCGGCACCAGCAGCTTGTGCAGACCGCCGCCGCCGCCGCCATAGGCAGATAGCGACGGCGGCACGAATTCTTTCGCCATTGGATTCAGCTTCGAGAGCATTTCCTCTAAATCTCTCATGTCCCTCTTAAACCCCTCGCGTTCATCATCATCGTCCCCATCGATTTTCTCTTCTCCGTTTCCGTTGATCGGCGGCGGCAGCTGATGGTGGCCGTTGGATAAGTTCTGCTGCATCAGATGGAAACTCTGATCAGCCGATTTTGTCGTCTTCTGGTTATTGTTCGCCGCCGCCACGGCTGATTTCGCAGACTGCTGGTGGTGGTGATCGGCGGCAGCGACGACGTCGTTCTGTTGTGAATCCCGATTCGATGACGTAATCGCGTTGTTCCCCGCATTTTCCACCACGGCCATGATCGAACGCACTCGCAACACTCACGGTTTTTCCCCCTTTCTTTTTTCCCGATATTTTTTTTTTTAATTTTCCACACGCGTCTGTAAAATCAAACGAAACAGAACGACAGAAAAACACAAAAATCAATTCTTTAGCTGCACGGATCAAAGCTATAAATATCCATTTCTGAACAAATCAGAGCTTAATTACCTGGATTGAGTCCTAAATGGTGTCCATTGAGCAAATAAACTGAACGATCGCAAGCTAAAATAGAATTAAAAAAGAAAAGGAAAGGCAAAAACAGAGCACAACTTTTTTCCCCTTTTTTCGTTTATTTTATACTATTTGCAAGAATATTTTACTCAGTCTGCAAGAAGAAGATATGTACAGAGAGAGAGAGAGGGCAATAGTACATATAGAGAGATGAAGAGGGTTTTAGAGAGAGAAAGCATAACAAATGAGGTTTTTCTTTTCTTCGGATCGTCCGTTTTAGCTAATTTTTTTCCCCCACTTATTTAATTTTTAATTTTATTTATTTAATTATTTGTTTCTTGTTTTGGTTGTTGGACTTTGTTTACAATGGCCAAGCACAAATGATGCAAAATCAGATCATCTACGATGAATGGATGAATTTTTTTCATTCATATACAATGAATCATTCATCCATTCACTCATCCACATTATCTATTTTTAAATATTTAACTTTTTAAATAAACTATCACAATTGTTCATTTAATCATTCATCCATTCATTCACTATTTATGGATTTTATCATAATTTCATCTCACTTTATGCATATTATAATTATTAAGAATTATATTATTTTTTAATGTCGATATTATTAATTAAAATATTAAAATAAGATAGTAATTAATTATAAAATAATTCCAAGTAAACAAAATTGAGAAAATCTAAGTAGAATATTAAATTAAACATTTAGATTACTTGAAAGTTAGAAAACACAACATTAAATTAAAACATTACATTGAATTAAAACATTCAATTATTAAAAAGTTTCAATTCACATGCATATTTGAAATTAATCCAAATTTTAAATATAAAAAATTTATAAGTTTACATATATTAAAAAGCATAAATAAAAAAAATAAAAAAAAAATACTCTCTTATGTCATCACATTTATTTCTTTTATAAAAAATATATTTTCTCTCTCCATCCATTCCATTGGATGGATAATACTCTCTCTCCAATCCAATGAAGATCACAAATGTTTTAAAAAATAAATCTTTTCATCCATTTTGGTTAAAACCAATTGGATGAGACATTCATGGAACATACCAACTCAATAAATTATAAATAAACTAGACAATCTACATAAAAATATGTAAAATTGATTAAATATTACATTTTATATTATTAAAATATATTAATTGTGATAATTGAAGGACATGACTTTTTGTATAAATAGTATTACTCCTAACAATGAAAAGGGTATTACTCATAATATTAAAAGGCATGACTTATATTATAAAATATATTAATCGTGATTTTGAAAGGTTATTTGTAAAAAAAAAATGGATTTATGGTGAACAAATTTCATTAATTTCAATAAATTATATAAAAATTGTGTTTTTGGTTTTTAAATTTTATAATAATGTATATATTATTGCATTAGGTTTTTTTATTGCATCAAATATGATTTTTGCGTCCATATAGGGGCATAATTAAGACATTAAAATATCGGGCAATTTAAAGGTGATATATATATATATATATATCATTTTGTATTTTGTCAAAGAAATTATTATTAATTTAATAGATGACATGTGGTGTGGTGCGTGTGTTGTGATATAAAAATTGAAAATAAGAAGGTACATTAAAACTTTAATTTTTAAGTGAGATCATTTTAATGTAATAAAAGTATTTAAATTTAATAATGCAAATTCATGTATACATCATTAAAACGGAAATGGGTCGGATTTCAACAAAATTGAAAGTATTAAGAATCCAAATATATGTTTCCCTATAATATATTTAATGTATAAATTATCTATAAAAATGTACACATTTAATGATAGTGAAAATATTTTATCTCATCTAAAAGCTCGATTTTGTAAAGAGATATGATATTCACAAATTTAATATGGGTGGATTTAAACCCATGATGTAAGGCTATGTTTGTTTTGGGGTTTTCTCGACTGAATGTGGGATGTTATGTCCACCGTCCTATTCTGTTATAAAATTTAATATCAAGAATTCAAAATTCAACCCTCGTACAATCCTATTCAAACTAAAAAAAACAAACACATACTATCACATTCATCAAGATTTTAAAATCTTTAAACTTCGCTATCCGGATTTTCATCATCCACCATAATCCCAGAACACATAACTTAAATGTGGGTGAAAGACCCTGATGCCATGAAAATAATCTCATCCAAAAGTTCAAACTTTTTTTAAAAGACATAAAATTAATTCATTTATAATTAATTATCTAACAGATAGATATAAATAGATATTAATATGATTTTATAAATAATGCTTCCAGCAAAATATTATAATTATCATATTAATATACTCATTCGTGCATTCAAATTGAATTTATTTAAATAGAGAGAAGATATTCCATATATGCATCATGTGCACAATGTTATTCAAATGTATATTTAAATGGTAATAATTATTTCACTAAAAAGTATTAATTGGTCAATATTAGTTATTTTTTTATTGAACAAAATTGCAAATAAAATCATCAACTTAATTGCAATCTAATCCGAATATTGGATAATTGCAAATAAATAACCACGTTTGAATATTGTTCTAAATTAGGCTTTTGGCTTTTTGTGCCCGTTTTCCTAACGTGGCAACCTAGTTGACTTTTTATTATGCAAAATGATATTTTTTTAATTAAAAAGTGACTACATTTATTGATCACATTAGATCTGCGCACAAATCGAACGGCTAACAAGCCTAATTTGCAACAATATATAAAAGTAAAAATTTATTTATAATTATTTAAAAATTTAGATTAAATTCCTACTAAAACGGAGTTTAATGATTTTATTTATAATTAAATATGTTAATTATATATAGTACAATTGGTGTACCTACCACATATACCATTGTGAAGAATGACAAATATATTCATTTTAACAACAACAAAAAGATATATATCAATTCCAATAAATGAAAAAGAAATATACCATACTTTCAACCCAAAAATACCCTTAAAAGTGAAAATGGGACCACTACTATTCTATCTTACTTTCTCACGACAAAAAATCCCCTCTCTCACCTTCCAAAATTAATTTTTTCCACATGTCAAAATTAAGTTCCTTCCATTCATCAAAATTAAAATATATCCACTTTTAAATATATACAAATGGGAACAACAGATATATATCCACTTGCATATTGTAAATTTTAAAATATAAATATTACAATTAAAGGAATAAAGAAAAAAAAAATATTATTTAATAAAAATCAATATTTAAAATGATTCATTCAATTTAAAAATAAATTAATGGATTTATCATTGTAAAGAATAAAAAAAGGTAATTGACCCCACAAACCTTAATTATTATTATTTATTATAAAATTTCTATCGTGTATATATTGGGGGCTCCAATATTATAAAAAATATTTTATTAATAAATACTAGTAATAAGTATCCTAAACACTAAAATTTATAAATTATCATAATTTATAATAAAATAATAACTAATTAATAGAAATAATTAACTACTAAAATTTTAAGTAATAAATTACAAATAAATAAAACTAATTATTAAATAAGGTGGGTGGGGTGGGGTGGGATGGGGTGAAAGTTGGGGGAGTGAAAATATGGGCCATATTGGTAAACTTCTCTTTTTTAATAAGGTTATATATCTCTTTTTATTACAAAATGGGTAGATTTTTTTTTTCATAAGAATTAGGTAGATACCTTTATTCTTAATAAAAAAGTGGGTATATTGTTGTTTTTTCCTTTACCATTAGTGAGATGAGGAATGATGAAGCAGAGCGAGTAACGCTCCAACGAATTAAATCTATACATGTGATTATCATTATTATGTATAAAAATTATTATATGTATAAATAATTTTATTATTTAAAAATATAAAATATCTTTTAAATAATAAATTTTTTATGCATAACCATAAAAAAAATTATACTTAATTGTGATAACTCTTGTACCCAGTTAGGCAAGCTAATCCCCTTAAATAATGGAAGTTAGAAGGAAAATAAAATTAAATTCATATTTCACTATATATACCGAAAAAACTCGTCTGAAAAGAATCTCATTTACTATTCTCTTTTACTTTTTCTCTATTTAATATGTCCCACATTATGAGCTTGATTTTTTTATTAAGAGTAGGTCTAGTATGAAAATTTTCATGTATGAAAATTTATAAAATTACTTTAAATCAACTATCTACATCCTAAACACTAAATAATGAACCATAAATTATGATTTATTTAAGGATTGATTTGAAACCGGTCACTAGAGATGATAATTAAATTAACCACTAATTTTTGTCTTACATTCACCAATTACAAAATTTGGTTGTAAATTAAAAAAAAATTATGTATGAAAATTTTCATACTAGACTTTGTCTATTATTAAAAGCATTAAAAAATTCATTACTATATTGTCACAATTTAATACATTTATTTTTCAATTTTAACAAAATTTCAATAAACATTTAATTTTTGTATCATTTTGCATAAAGAAGATACACTAGGGAAGGATGAAGGACAAATTTATAATCTAAGTTACGTTTTTTAAATTTGTGTGTAACATTATTCAAATGTCAAAGTAGAATTTCATGATTTTCATCTTATCTCATGTGTGAGATGCATTACTTATGGGTCATGGCCTGTTTAGCTTAGCTTATAAACTCTTTAAAATAATTTATAAGCTCCTCAAATTTATTTGATAAAATAAAATATTTAATATCTTATAAAATCTTAAAATAAGTTTTTTAGAACTTATAAGTTTTAAAAATAATTGAGATATCCAAACTTATTTTACTAAAATTAATCAAGCTACACTCCATTTTCACCTCCCAAACCCGAATCTGGCCCAAACTAAGCTCAGTCCAAAACTGGCCCGTTCCCAAACCGACCATCTCAATATAAAAAAATATTATATTAAATTAATTTTAAAAAAAAATTATTAAAGAATTTATAAGCTTCATTAGCTAAACACTTAAACAACTTATAAACTACTTAAAATTATATTTTATAAGCTCTTAAAATAATTAATAAGACGTTAGAGCTTATAAATTTTAAAAAAAAGTTTAATCAAATGGGCTATTATTCTATTAATCAATCCAAATATATATTATTCATTAAATTTAGTTAAACAATTGAGCGGTCACTAGCATGAATTGTGTGAATTAATAGAATTTTTTTTAAGGGGGCCCAATTTATAACATGTGTATTAAATATTATTTTTAGAATTTTTATATATTTTTAAAAATTATTTGGACTAAACATTTTTATATTAAAAAAGTGAATTAAAAATACATTTATATGTATATTGAAAATGTGAATTATACATATTTGCCATATATTTTTTTTCTTTTTTCACCTAAAAAATCAACATTTTATTTATAGAGTGTTGATTTTTACTGAGATTAATAATAGTGGTGAAAATTGAACATGATGCACATAATACTTTGTTTAAAGGAGATAGACATTAAGTATGAGATAGTTTTTATACATGATATATGGTATAATCTATAACACAAATAATAGGGATTCTTCCAAAATATTAGGCGTTTTATTCTGATTTATCTTGATTTTTTTTTTTTTAATTGTATACTTTATATTGATATATACGCATTTTAATTATAAATATATATATATAAAAAATTAGGATGGGGGTAGGGGGACATGGGCATGACATGACATGGGTCAATCATGAGCATGATAATTAATTCTGCCATGTGCTTTCTTATGGATTTTGACACATACACTAGTTTAGGTTAAATTTATTTTTATTAACATTATATTTGTAACATTATAAATAGGTACAGTAACACAATCAAGCAAATTATCAGTTCTAATAACTCATTAATTACGAGACAAATATTGTTAGGACAGGGGACCCTACCTACTGGCTGACTTTAAGTACCATTTTTTTCTATCTCCCTGTTTTTTAATACTATATGCTTTATTTGTTTTGATGTCATGTATGTAATAATGAGGTATCATGGGTACAATCATTGAGAATCATCTCACCGAAATTGATGCATCTATGTGTTAATGTTCAATGCTTATCATATCCAGTTTGGTAAGCGCCATCATTTACAAGATTTAATATTTCATATTCGGATAAATACAAGATTTTTTTATGTTAATTTTTTGTGTATAAATACACCGTGCATTCTATAGTATATTTTAAAAATATATAATTTATTGTATTGATGCATACAATTTAATATGTTCAAACATACAATCAGTCTTTGTAAAATAAATTTCATGCTTCAACATAACAAGTTATATATTTCAGGTAAAAAAATTATAATATTAAAATCATTAGGAAATGCATGGTGCAGTTGGTGCATACAAGAAATATCATATTTTTTCTAAAATGTATTGTTGTTATCTTTTACTTTTATTCAAGTACTGCACGGTGTCATTGGTGCATACAAGACCTATCCTATTAGGAAATGCACAGTGCAGTTGGTACATACAAGACCTACTCCCAATCTATTTATTGTCTATTGTCACCATTCACTCAACCCTTCACATGTTGTTCTCATTGCAATCCATCTCCTTAAACTAAATTTGAGATGTGTTCATTGAGATGGATATAAAATTTATTTGTAACTTGAGATTGATTCTATATCAACTGTTGTTTAGTTGATGTGTAGTTCTATAAAATTTGAGGGTGTTAATTTCCTTTTTGCAAATCTGAACCAATTTTGCATATGGAATTTTGGGTGGGGGTTTGCTTTGAGGATTGTGGTAATTTTGTGCAAAACTCAATGTTAGAGATTTACATAACTCGATTTGAGGATGAGGGTCTGATTTTACAATTACGAGTGTTAGGGACTTAAAGAATAAAAATTTATTCTATTTTCTCATTTGTGTGCATGACTAAGAGCATCTTTATAAGAATATGTTTGTTTCTGAATTTAGGTGTGCGAGGAGATTTTAAAATTCCGTGAATTTGAAAGTCTTGATAAATAGTAAAAAGTATGAGTTTGGTTTTGAGGTTTTAGTGGAGTGAGATTTTATTTTACATTAATTTAATGTTTAATAGTGATTGATGTTGTATTATTATATTGTACTATTAAGAGTGAGAAAAATAGTAATATAACTATATTGAATTCTGTGAAAAATATATATTATAGGTACATCTATATAGAAGTGAATGCTGAAGTCTGATTTTAAATTTATACAGGTGAGTTCCGAAACAAACACACCCTAAGAATATTTTTATAGCTAATAAGGAGTGCCTTTTACAAATGTAAAACTTTAAATTGGAAGAAATAAAAGTTCGACACTTTTTTATATTCACCTTTTCATTAGCCATATTTATTTAATTTAAGGTGCATATACACTTGTCAAAATTTTGTGTATATCAATTATACCGTGCAATTCAAATATATTTTTATAAAGTCTAATTTATTTTTCTAAAATATTTTTTTTTCAGGTGATTATATTAAAATATACAAAAGTCAAATGTATAATGGAGACAATCATTTAACATAAACATGAATTTAAGAGCAAAATAGTTTTTTCCCAATGTTATTAATTAAAAGTTTGGCAATAAATCATTATAGAAATTAAAAGCGAGTCTCATGTATAACCAAATTCACCATGCATTCATACAATATTTTAAAATTGTACAATTTGTTTATACTGAACCGTGTAATTCTTAAAATGAAAAAATAATTGCACGTTAAAAAATTACATCTTCTAATATAATCAGTTGCATGATTTTAAAATACATTATAAGTGCACGGTGCACACGAATACATATAAGAGTCTTTAGCCAAAAATTAATAGGTAGAAAGGGGAAAAAAAGAAGATTTTCAAGCACGTAGAAATAGAAACAATACTATTTCTACAAATAACGGCGTCGTTCCAAAGCCAAAACGTCAAGAATCATTAAAATACAATCATATTTTACTAATTTAATAATTTTATTATGTCGCAAACCTTAATACACCGTTTAACTCGTGCTTGCTGTTTTTTATTCTTTTACATGTGATTACTGCACTCGCCTTCTTTTCAATTTTTTATTACGCATTCCAAAATATTTGAACAGTAATATTTATACACATAGCAAATAAAATATCTTATTTGCAATCAATGATCGCATGTGCAATTGATGAGGGGGTGTTTATAAGTTGCGTTTTAATTTAAAAATATATATATATTCATACAAGTCGTCGGATATTTTTATGTTGGGCTTTAACACACACTACGCTGTTAAAATGTCATGTTAAAATTATATTTCGTTTTATTATAAAATTGTTTCACACAAATATTATATATATTATATTATATATTCTTTATTATGTTGTATACATAGATTAGTTGAACTTTTCAGCGAGTTTTCACAAAATATTTGAAAAAAAGTTATTCAAAAAGTACCATTTAAAAAGGAGTCACGTTTACATGAGACGATCACATAGTGAGACCGAAATATAATTTAGACATTGATACTTTAACACTTTGTGAGAGATGAGTGTAATTTGTGTTAGGTTGTATACCGTCTCATATAATTTTTTTGTCTTTATAAAGTGAGTTCCTATTTTACCTGTATTTAATGAGTATTCAATTTTACATTTTCAAAACTAAAAGAATAAACTAATCATTAGTAGTAACTCTGATCCATTTTAATTGAAGCGATTTTAATTGAAGCATGAGGATATTTCACATGGCCGATTAAAAAAAATATTAATAACAATGAATATAATTGATTAAGAGTTTATAAGTTTTTAGACATTTTGTAAGCTGTTTCTATAAGCTTAGTTAAACAGTTTGTTGATTGTTAATTTTATTCTGTAATCATTCAATTCAATCATTAAGTTATGTATATTATATTAGGTAATTATATACAAAATAATTAATTCCTCATCTCTTTTCTGAGTTCGGACTTTTAGATGATACAAAATTTTTTCATGGTATCCTTCGTATCGAGCCTCCGAGTTTAACTCACGAAAAATGGGGTTCAAACCCATACAAAAAAAACTCTATCCACATTGATGGAGTTGACATTCCAGCCCACAAATGCGAGAGAGTATTAGGAAGCTACATACAAAGAATTAATTTGTTTGGACTTTTAGATGAGACGAAATTTTTTCATTATTATTTTTAAAACTAAGTTATGTATATTATAAAACTGTAAACACTTCAATTTAGCAACATAATCATGCCTGCCAATTTAAATTTTCAACAAGACAAGAATGATTTTTAAAAAAATGAATTAGTTTTAGAGGGTGTGTTGGGGAGGAAGGTAATGAATTTGTCATTGTCGAGCGCTGGACAGAGGTTAGGTGGTATCAAGAAAGCTTCTAATTATATGATTATACCTAATCAAATATATTAATTAATATTAATACACAACAAAAATTTTAACCTTGTTTAGCTGTATCTTAGGTGTTTTAATTCTAACTTTGGTTCTTCCTACTCCTTTTTTTAGCTTTTGGCCTTACGCACTATCATACATAAATAAAGAAAATCTTATTTTCTTTTAGATTTGGTTATGATCTGTTATTTTTTTGTACAAAATCCCATTTTTGTACAAAATTTTTAAAATATTCGGGTGAGACAATCTCATATATGAGACGGATTATAAATAAATATAAATTAACATTTAACACCCACCTATATGTATTTAATTGAAACATATATAATGGTATATGGGACAAAGTGAAATAACTTAAGTGATTAGAACATCACTACCTATACTGCGAGATCATGAATTCGAGTTATTATATATTTGCTCGATAAAAAAATATAATGGTATATGAATATATAGAATGTAATATGAATGAGATGCAATATAGAAATTGTATAATGATGTAAACTAATTGAGTAATTTCAGCCATCTTTGTGCAAGTGGAATTGATATGTGCATACAATAGGAAACAATAAAATTAGACAAAAAATCTTATGAGACGGTCCCACGCACTACCTCTTTCAAAGTGTTAAGGAGTCCTATCTAAATTATGTACGTCTCACTGTGAGACCGTCTAATATAAATGTATCATTATTATAAGAAATTTTACCCATATATATCATAATCATAATAAAAAATAATCCCTATCTAGGATACAACGTGCTTATTACAGTAACACCATATTAGGAGGTGAATATTTGTTTGAAAAAATTATTATGCATTCGATGGATAATTAATTGTGTGTTATATATAATTATTACGCACGATTTTACGTTACCCTGTACTTATTTTTAACTAAAGTACATAAAATAGTCATAATTTAGTAAATCGATTTCTAGTTTTTGAAACATTAATTTTACGTCACCAATTATCCTAGAGAACCATTATCAAATTATTATCCAGATGGATTTTGGATAGAATGTAGATATACAAGTACAACTTTAATAATATTTTTAAAAAGAAAAAAGAAAAGAAAAACACGTCATAGGTTTTTATATATATACTCAAATTTATGTATATATAAAATGGATGATAAATATTATATAGAGTGAAATACACGGGGCACATACTATATAATACAAGCATGATTATAAAACACAATAAGCTAATATCCCATAGAAAAGAGAGATGAGAGGTAGAGAGAGAAAATCTGTGAGGGGTAGAAACTAGGAGACATCCGAACCCCTTTTCCGAGCGATCTCCGATGGGGCAGATAAGAAGCCATAGGAACCAAGCCTTAGAATAGACGGTAGATTGGCAAAAAGAAAGCCTGGCTGGAACAAGGTGTGGAATTCTCACAAGGGTTGTGCAACGTTTTTCTTCAAGAACTTCCCGGATTCTTGTGATATGGTATCTTTGTTTCATACGTTCAAGGAAATTGGGAGTGTCAGAGACATTTTTATCCCAAACAGGAAAGACAAAACTGGGGCCAGATACGGATTTGTCAGGTTTGGTGGTAGTGTGGATAGTGGAATCATTGAAAAAAATTTGAATAATGTGTGGTTTGGCTCTTTCAACTCAGGGCAAACCTTTCCAAGTTTGAAAGAAAGGCAGAAATCAAAAGCTCCACGTTGAACAAGCCAAACCTGCAGTTGGAGACTATCGAAAACTCATTCTGAACAAAGCCTTTCGTCGGGAAAATGTCTCATATAACGAGGTGGTTGGTGGACCAAAGATTCCAATGGAGACGCATAAAACCCCAGCGAGAACAGAAAAAAGCTTTCTGGGTTTCTGTTATCAATCGGAGGCCGAGGACTGAAACAGGCTGAAAAGATGCTACACTGGCCAATTAAAGGAAAACAACTTGTGGATTGACGTGGGGAATAAGATCCTAGAAGCAAGCGATGGGAGATTACTTCTTAATTTCATTGGGGAGGATCTGGTTCTTATACAACCTGTCAATGAATATGAGGATATATCTTCCCAGGATTTAGATTTAATATCTGAGTGGTTCGAGGCAATATGGCCATGGACGGAGAGAGACATCTGTAATCGGAGATCTATATAGATAAATTGGTTTGGTGTTCCGATGCATGCATGGAACCCCAAATTTTTTAGTCTTATAGCGTCCAAGTTTGGAAAGCTGGTTAGAATTGACGAAGATACTACAAGCAAGCGAAATCTGCACTCTGCTAGGATTCTGATTACAACATCATATTCAGAAATTCCTAGAAATCCCTTTGGTGTTTCTATTGATGGTAGAGTCTTCTACATTAAAGTCAGAGAAGAATCGAAGTTCGGTGTTATAGAGGTCGAAGACTACTCCACAGATGATGTATGTGTGGATGAGGAAGACGAGTCCTTCATCGATTCAGATGAAGATGCCGGCGATGGGGATAATCCAGTTCCCGACGAATTTCCGATGAAAAAGTCAAATGAGCTTCCAAATTCAAAATTTTCAGGAATTAATGCGCCGCCCAAGAGTAATCATGAAGGGGGAGATATCCAGGGGAACAATTTCGGTTCCCCAAAAGACGGCTGGCATTCGCGTGGAACACGTCTCCCGACAATTGAGGAATCGGTTGAAGAGATCGAGGCTGATATACCTCGTGATATATCAGCGCCGGTTTTACATGGGTTTAATAATAATGTGGCATCTAATAGTGGGCCGCTAATTACAAGTGAGGTGAGCAGTGACCCAAAAATAATTAGTAATGCCCAAGTACTAGCTGAACAAATAAATACCAATGGGCCAAGATAAGGTTTCTGTGATTTAATTAATCCAAGTGGCCAGGGAAAATTAAATAAACAAGTCCAATCGGCCCAAATTGAGGTGTGTCAACTTGGAGATCTAAATTAGGCCCATTTGTCTCTTTTGACGGATGGATCGCAGTCAACAAAAACATTCCTTGATCTCAACAAACCTGGTATCCTTAATGAGGAGGGGCCGCAATCTTCAGGCAATTTCCAAGACCCATCCAGATTCCAATCACCACCGAATTGCCCAGAATCCCCAATTCCGCACAACTCCATTCATCACCCTGATATGAGTGTAGATACTGATTCCCAGGATTCAGCCACTGAAGGACTCATACCCGATGTGGTCGGCCTCCAAGATACTCAAAATTTGCCCACCCCGAAGTCCAAATTTGGGAAAATCACCGCGACAGTACGAAAGAAATCTGATCCCAAAACAAATTCAAGAGCAAGTTTTGAAGAAGATCGTTTGGTGAAGCAAAAGGATGATCTTGAAATATCAGCCGAGGTTGAAAGGGCATGGATGGTATGGAAAAAATTGGGATTAATTAGTAAGATTTCCGATGAAGGCATATAAGCACAAATTGAAGTCCTTGAGAGAAGAGATCGAAAGAAGGCTAGAAAGGCAAAGAAAACTGAGGGCCATGGCGTTTCAAATTACTCCCAATGAAGATTTTCAGTTTCAACGTAAGAGGCCTGGGGAAAAAAACGAAGAGAAGGGAGATTAAACAAATTATGTCCAAACAGCCGGTTGATGTGTGTTGTATCCAAGAAACAAAGATGGAAAAAATGAGAGATATGATCTGCAAATCAGTCTGGGGTAATGGCAAGTTTGATTGGGCACATAGAGAGTCTGAGGGTCGCTCTGGTAGCATCCTGACGATGTGGAATGATGCAATCTTTTGCAAGACGAGCTCTTGGCATACAACATGTAGGTTGGTAGTTAACAGATATTTGAGAAGCGATGGTACAAATTGTAGCATTATAAATGTGTATGCATCATGTGTTCTGTCTGAAAAAATTGTATTATGGGAAATTATTCAGTCTACGGTAGAGCAAGCAGAAAATTATTGTTTGTGTGTTGTTGGAGATTTCAACTCAGTTAGGAGGAGTAGTGAACGAGCTGGTAAAAGAGAAAATGGAGACTCTAGAGATATTGAGGTTTTTGATGATTTCATTGTAAACAGCTCTCTCACGGAATTATCTCTTTCCGGGAGAAGCTTTACATGGTATAGAAAAGATGGCTCGTGCAAAAGTAAACTTGATCGAATGCTGGTGAATGATGCTTGGCTGGAAAAACGGCCGAATCAGACTCTCAAGGGGCTGAATCGCTCATTTTCGGATCACTGTCCTATTGTGACGATTTCAACAACGAAGGATTGGGGCCCTAAGCCATTCAAATTCTTTAACTGCTGGATTTCCCACCCAGATTTCAGCACGTTTCTAAAGAATAAGTGGCAAAGTTAAGAAGTTAATGGTTGGAGTGGATTCGTCCTCAAAGAGAAACTCAAAATGCTAAAATCAGACCTCAAGCTGTGGAATAAAAATGTGTTTGGTATGGTTGACTCAAAATTTGCTGAAAAGAGTAATGAGATTACTAAGTTGGATCTGATAGATGATGCATTTGGATTAGAGGAGGCTGAAATTATCCAGAGAAACATGTTGATGGCTGAACTACTGCGAAGCATCCATTGGAAATATGAGATTTTGTCACAAAAGGCCAAGACAAGGTGGATCATTGAGGGTGACTCCAATTCTGCCTTGTTTCACAAATGGATCAATAAGAGCCACAAAATCAACGGAATTGAAGGTCTATTGGTGGAGAACTCCTGGGTAGAATCGGTCCAAGAAGTGAAGAAGGTTGTGTTTGCCCATTTCTGTAATCAGTTCCAATCAAGCAAAATGTCTCGGCCATCGATGTCAGAGTCGCTATTTCCGAGAAAAGTCCAAAGTGCTGAAAATTCTTTCTTGGAAGCACCCTTCTCTGAAGAAGAAATAAAGCTAGCAATCTGGTCATGCAACTCAAACAAGAGCCCTGGCCCCGACGACTTTACTTTTGGATTCATAAAAGAGAATTGAGAATTCTTGAAGACGGATATAATACATATGATGGAAGAATTTCATGCTCATGGGAAAATCGTCAAAGGTATGAACTCATCATTCATTGTTTTGATCCCTAAAAAAGATCGAAGCCATTCTCTAAATGATTTTCGGCCAATATCTCTTATTGGGTCCTTGTACAAGATTATTTCCAAAATTCTTGCTACTAGGCTCAGTAAGGTGCTCGAATAGGTGATCGAAATAAATCAATCTGCCTTCATTGTAGGCAGACAAAAATTGGATGGGGTGGTGATATTGAATGAGATCATAGAAGAAGCGAAGAGGAAAAAACTTAGTAGGCTGATTTTCAAAATAGACTTTGTTAAAACTGTAATCTGATCGAATGGGGCTTCCTGAATGAGATGATGGTGGGTTTGAATTTTGGGACGAGATAGAGATATTGGATTCTGGAGTGTATTTCATCGGCTTCCGCCTCGGTGCTTGTAAATGGAAGTCCTTCGGGCGAATTCAAACTGGAAAGGGGACTTCGGCAAGGAGATCCCCTATCTCCGTTTCTATTTTTAATAGTGGCTGAAGGGCTCATTCTCCTTGTACATAAGCGGTGGAGATAAATATTATGGCGGCGGCGGAAGTAGGCCGAGAAAAACTAAAAATCTCCCATCTTCAATACGCTGACGATACGGTTTTCTCTTGCTCGAACAAGATGTCGAATATCATGGCAATTAAAGATAACTTGAGAAATTTTGAACTTCTATCTGGTCTTATGGTCAACTTCGACAAATGTAGCCTAATGGGGATCAATGTAAGGCAGGAAATGCTCTCGGCTATGGCTGCAAAACTCGGGTGTGAAACGAGACAAGGCCCATTCTCATATCTTGGGTTAAACGTCGGAATAAATCATCGGCGACATGATTCTTGGGCAAAGATGGTGGAAAAAATCAAAAAACGGGTAGCCTTGTGGAACGACAAGCATATCTCTTTTGGGGGTCGAATCACCTTGGTTCAATCTGTTTTGTATGCAATGCCAATCTACTGTTTATCTTTTTACTGCTTACCTAAAAAAATCCTTAGTGAGATTATCCAAATTCAAAGGAATTTCCTTTGGGGGGGGGAGTGTGGAGAGACCAAAAAGCCCTTGGGTTTGTTGGGACGATGTTTGCAAAAACAAAGAAAATGGGGGATTGGGGATTAGAAATATTGGGGCCTTCAATTGTGCGTTAGTTAGGAAGTGGGTGTGGAGATTTCTAAGTGAACCGGAGAGTCTATGGGTTAAGGTCATAAAATCTAAGTACGGGGGGTTCGTTGAGAGAAAAGAGTCAAGTCATGGAAGAAATATGACAACAGTGTCAGGATGGTGGAGTGATATAAGTGATATCTATTTTGGGGAGAATGGGGTTGGGATGAGGGAGGAGTGTGAGAGAGTGGTGGGGAATGGGGAAAATACATCCTTTTGGCTAGACCGGTGGGTAGAAATGGGGCTATTGAAAGATACTTTCAATAGGCTCTTTAGGATAAGTGATCAACAAAATTCATGTGTGAGTGAATTGGGGTCTTGGGAGGGGGGTGTATGGAAGTGGGGGTTTAGATGGAAAAGAGAATTGAGGGAAAGAGATATTTCAATGTGTAATGAATTGCTTTCTATCATAAACAGGTACAAAATCGATCAATCCTCAGAAGATGCGTGGAGATGGAGTTTCTCAAAGAGTGGGCTGTTTTCAACAAAAGAAGCTTACAATAAGCTGACGGATCAGACGGATCGTGAACCGGACCGGGACCTAAGAACACATACAAAATGCTATGGAAGGGCCTTGCTCCTACAAGTGTCAAGTCTATCGTGTGGAAGGTCTTGAAGAAACGTTTACCGACAAGAACGAGCTTACAACAAAAAAGTATTATCCCCCAAAATGGAAACATACACTGCTGTTTGTGTGGGGAGGTTGACGAGACCATTTCTCATTTATTTTTCGAGTGTTCTTTCTCCTCTCAAATCTGGAATAATGTGCACTGTTGGCTGAAATCACCTATGGCGATGCATTCTGAACCGTATGCTAATATGTTGCAACATTTATATGTTTTGGGAGGTGGGACGAACATCTCGATTGTTGTTACAATTTGGTCAGGAGTCATATGGAATATTTGGTACGCGAGAAACAATTGTATCTTTATTGAGAGTGCTCCGAATCCGACGAAGATTACCAATGAGATTAAAGCTAGAGTGTGGTCATGGATCATAGTTAAAAGGAAGGTGTCGGTTGACCACCCATCTTCTGTGTGGTTCTCTGATCCAAGACTATGTATCACGTTATTAGGATGAGCCAGTTTCAGGAGTCATTGTTCAATTAGTTCAATTTGAATTCTTATCATTGTCATTGTATATGGGTTGAAGTATCCTTTGTACTTCAAATCATTTATATATATGTTTGCTTGCCTCATAAAAAAAATGCAAGCATGATTTGTTCCATTTATTTCACTTTCATCAACTCCCTTTCTCGTGCCATTTAAAAAACGTATTATCAATTATTTGTCATCTTTGGCAAGTAAAATCGCCATAGGCTACATCTATTGAAATTAATTTATTAAGATGCCCTTAAAAAAAATCCATGACCATTCAACGGCTGAGATTAAAAGTTGTTGGGCAGGGAAGGCCCACTTGAAAATAAAGTCTCCCCTCCTTACATTTTATTCATATATTTTAATATCTATGTTTCACATGTGATAAATAATTAGGTTCCATCAAAGTTTAGTGGTCCATCCATTAATTAACTCTTGCTTGGTTGGTGGATATCATTAATCAGTTTTAATGGAGTAGGCTAGATTGTGTATTTAATTCTTTTATCTGAAGTGGAAATTCCAATTTCATTTTATGATACATTGACATGGTTGTTATAAAATGTAAAATAAAAATGGCATGGGTCAGTAATAAGTTCATTGAAAATGATATGTTTTCTTTTAAAAGAATGATTATGATCGTTGCTGTCCGTTATTATTAAAATATGTGTTTGGATAAACTTTGTCATTATACAAAAATATGTAAACTGTAATGACTAAGAAAAGGGTCCGGTTATTAACACCCCCATTATTAGGAGATACACCCCCTCCATAATTTCAAAATATAGGTGTTGAAATGTATCTTAATTTCGAAAGTGATTTTTCGAAATCACTTAACATATTTCGAAAAGAAGATGCCGAATTTCTGAAGTTTGCAAAGTAAAATTATGCTAGAAAACTTTCAAAACAAATGCTCCGAAATTAAGATACAATTTCAACACCAGTGTTTCGAAATTATGTATTAAATTCAAATTAAATTTTTCGAAAATATTTTATGGGGGGTGTATCTCCTAATAATGGGGGTGCTAAGCATAAACGATGGGCCCAATTGTGAAAGTATAATCATGATCAGGAGAAATTCATTTTGCAAAAATATGTTAGTGATTTCTCTTTTTATATAAAAAAAATGCTCTCTTTATTTCAGATTACAAACGGAGAGAATCGTTCAAGGTGCAAATATAAATCGAATTATTATTAATATTTTTTTTTAATAATTCAGTATTTGACTTAAAAACCCACGGTTCACTAGCGATCCTATTTCAAGTCTTGCATATTATTCATACGAGAAAGTTGCGGCTACATTCATTTTGGCATGGGTTTTTATGTGGAAAAAATAAATTGAAAAAGGAAATCAGTGGGGTTATAATCGGCTCTATTTTTCTTGGTAAGTAATTTTCTTTGCAACACAATATACATTATAAATAATTTTTATTTATTGATGAGAGAATTCACCATACCATGTTCAAGTATACCTAGCCAAATTAATTTTTAATAAATGTTAACAATCATTCTGGTGCAGTATAAACCTGTCACTCTGTCAGCAAAACAAATAAGCTATTTTTCATCTTATACTTATTTTACTAATGTTAATTATAATATCGATACAATTTAAAATAAAACCAGAAAGATGCAACAAGAAGTCTAGATTGGTGATTACAAATCATAGCTTAGTGGAGAAAAGTGCTTATTGTGTCAATTATTATATCCCCATCACAAGATTTATCAAGTACTAATACCTGTAAATAAGCATAACTTAAAACATCACCTTAACTTAAGAGCTACATAATTTTATTTTCATCTGTCTATTTAATGATTTCCACAATCTTCTTATGAATATGACGAGTGGTATATTCTCTTTATTAATCACTTAGCACCATTACAGAAAATTTACACTCATGAAAAAACCCACTTTAGAGCTTAATTTTTTGCTTTCTATCAATTTGGTTTACGACAACAATCTTACTAAAGTACCAATCACATATAAAAATATCATAACAGAGGCCACCACAATGACCCCATTTACATCTTATTTAATACTTAATATTTCAACACGATGATAAAAACTCGTATGAGACGGTCTCATGCATGAGACGGAATACAACTTAGCACAATCAACACCCACCTCTCCCAAAGTGTTAAAGCGTCAATACCCAAATTACACTCTGTCTCACCGTGAGACGATCTCACGCAAGAATGTCTTGTCTATATATTCACAGATGACTGGCGTAATTTCACCGAAACTATGGGGAGTAAAAAAAATTCAATATTCAAGTTATAAGAATTAAAACTGAATGAATGCAAATCAAGTACTTACTTATTTGTCAAACAAAAATTTGTATAGCATGAACCTTGTCTTTAATTCATGGCATTTGACCCTACCCAGGGTATAATATGGGTCAAATTTAGTGGTTTAGAAAATAAAAATGAGTGAAATAGATCAAATAATTCAAGTTTATAGCATAGACCTGGTTCATGGGTGACCAACTCTATTTGTCAACCTGCTAAAAAAGGGAAAAAGAAGAAGTTTCAACAGCAACTTAACCATATAACAAGATAAAAATGGAATATTCTCCTGAGGTGGCTGGTAGGTGAAACTTTCCATCTACAAAATGTTCAACGATGCAACCTTTTCCGTGCAACATTTTGGTAGCAATGTTAAATCTACTTAAATTCAACACCATTAATGGCTAATATCTTATGTTCAGATAAAAGTTATTTAAAGTTGCAAACTCAATTTCTGCTAAATCACAAATCTTGATTAAAGACTCCTCAAGCCTCGAGGGAGCACTTTAGTGATTCTGTTCTATCATTCATAAATTATAGAAAAAAAGTAAAACAAGTTATTGAAAATCTGCAAAACTTGTCATAATAATGTGATTAGAACAGGAAATGGCTATCCCTACATCTGAAGCAATATTCAACATCTCAACTATTAAAATTTACTTGGAAATAAACAATATAAAGTTGAAGCATTGAACCACACCTTTTGGGAGAATCTTGTAAATAAAGAACAGTTTGCCTAACATGCTAAAGTCAGTTGAAACATAAGGGACCAAATGTTACCCACCCCTCACATAAAAGAGCTTCATAGAATATGATATTTCCAGTTTATGCACCCGGCATAACTGAGATCTAATTAACCAAGGGAACAATGGTTGTACATGCGAATCAAAGTACAGCGCATAAAAAATTAATCATTAATCAATCCAAAATTCCTACGACAAATATGCATAGTTCATTTATGTTTTGGCAAATACTTCTATGCAACAGTTGAACCGTGCAACTCAAGTGCATTTTAAATGGTATTACTTGTTTTATAAAAAAATATTAGTTGGTCATATTATTAGTTTTTTTCACTAAACTGAATTGTTTTTTTCCATTGAATAGTACTAGTTGTGCACCAGTTGCTCGGTGCAACTAGTGCACCCCAAGTGTTACTCTTATGTTCTTTGTTAATGTAGTTGCAGAAAAATCATAAAGAGCCTCAAATTACCTGACATTTCTGTGCAACAAAAGTAGTCCAATAAATAGAACCAGCCAATTTTTACAAGCATATAGATCATACGAAGGTTGACATGAGCAGCATGACCCCATGATTACCGACACAGAAGATGAGGCTCAGTGGCTACACACATATCCTAACAGCAGGGATGAAGCTGAATCTGAAAATATTGAAATTTGAGTTCAGGTTCTGATATTCTACTACCAAAGTTGTAAATTTGAATGTAATTTTATAATCAAAGGGGCTAGTCAATTGCAAAAAAAAATCACGATCTTTTCACGTTTTTTCAATAACACAAGTTGCAACTCGATACACGACCTTTTAAATTGTTGTGATTCTATCACACTGACTATTTTTCGAAAAGTCCTAATGACTTGACAATGTATGAAATTACCAAAAAAAAAAAAAGTTTTGATTAAAATTGAAACAATAACAAAAGGTTGTGAACTTGTTTGCAAATTTTTCAACAAATTTCCAGTTGCTACACCGGCATAAGTTGCCGGAAAATAGTCATATGATATGACTGCAAAATTTTAAAAGTTCGTGTATCGAATTGCAAATTTTAAAACCATATGTTGTAATAAAAAAAACATGAAAAGGTCATGATTTTTTATCCTAATTAAAACACAAAATGTGAGGTCAAAACTCGGTTATCCTGCAGTAACAGTAAAAGTTTGAGTTTCTAATCCACGTACCCGAGGCTTTATATACAGCTGTACTCCAGATGAGTTGTGCCTTTGAGCAACAGAAAAAAGAAAGCTCGTCTTACCACCTTTTGCACGGTGTGCATTCTATTAGAATCCCGGTAGACTGTAATGCTCAATATCATGCAAAATCAAGTGTTTCCATAGTTGGGCTTCCCTTCTTATATCAACCACATTCCATTAGTTTGGACGAAGAGAATAGTTTATACTGGAGATGGAGAGAGAGAATATTCTGGTTGTAATCTTTGTAGAAGGACCCCACAAAAGGAACAGCATGGTGTTGAGGTGCCTTTGTAAGAAGAAGACTCTAGAAAAGACTTAAAATCTGAAGGATATCCGGGCATAGTGAACAAAATGCTAGGTGTCAACTTTCTAGTCCGTCTTTGACAACACATGCAATACCAGGAGGGTTTAGTCGAAAGAATCTGCATGGTAACTGCACACCTTTCTAGCTTATGTGTCTGATTAACTCCATCCTCGTTTATTCCAGAGCAAATTGCATATTCTGTTGATTCAAAAGGCACAGTTGATGAACAAAAACTGCATTGCTCATCCACTTCATACCCAATTATTTTCTGTAACCTCCTGCTAAGATAATAATGAAAATGCAATTTTTTAGATGTAAAAGAGAAAACAAACTTTAAAACACACACATTAGACTATAGCTCAAACTCATTATTGAGACAATAGCTGGTGTAAAGATTGTGTTTACTAAAAAAGGAAGGAAAGGAGAAATAAGAGGGGAGAGAGAAGATTGAAGAGATAAAGATTAATGAAGGGCAAAATTGCCTAAAATTATAAGTTTCTTAATATTTTTGTAAAGACTAGGTCTTATATGCACCAGGTTCACATGAGACCCACTCTTTTGTAAATCGACAAAAAGACTCTTATTGTGAAACGGGGGTAGTAGAAGTTATTAAAACAAGATACATTGACACAGAAGGTGATGAACAACACAATATGAGAAGTGAAAATGCAGCGAATGCCATGACTCAATGAGTAAGAGCAGTTCGGAAATGTCAGAAATTACCTCTTATCAACCTTTCCAACTTCTTCTGCAAGGAATTTAGAATGAGCCTTTACATTTTCTCCATTTTGTGAAACCCACTGCTCCATTTGAGGCAATCCCTCGGGACTCCAACAACCAACTCGATAAAAATCTGTTGATGAATCAGACAATAGATTTGAAACGGCAGAAAAATTAATACTAACAAGCCTTTCCAAGATTTCATTTTCACTTCTCAAAAGCAACTCCATCCACAAATCTAACATAACCCGTCTGCTTATAATGTTTATAAGGTGCAGCTGTCGGGAAGAGAGCTTCGGCATGTATTCAAAGGCTTCCAACAATTTAGGAGAAATTTACAGATTGGGACCTCAAAGAAGATGCGAGCCATTTCAACAAGATATGCTCTACATACTCAGGTGCGGACTCCTTGAAAGCCAGGAGAGCTTCCAT
The DNA here is from genome assembly GCA_037126765.1 of Stenogyne calaminthoides. Lineage (NCBI taxonomy): Eukaryota > Viridiplantae > Streptophyta > Magnoliopsida > Lamiales > Lamiaceae > Stenogyne > Stenogyne calaminthoides. The sequence continues at coordinate 89,658 of JBBCBC010000174.1, forward strand.
GATATCCCAAATGTTGAGAAGCCTACTGGCGTTTTCGTACTGGTTCAAAGACCATAGTATATTCATTTCCCACCAAATCAATTCTTTCTCAGGGAATCCAGGAACAGCTACATTAGTTATCTCTTTAGAGGTAATGGATGGTAAGTCCAGTTGCTGCCCTCCAATCCAAAGGAACTCAACAGCAGCTCTATGACTTCTGAAAATTTTATTACCGTTTTAGACATTACCCCAGGATATGGAAACAGACATTGATACACTTAAAAAACAATGGTAGAGATTAATTATGCTTGGCACCTTGACTGGAGAAAGGCAAGAGATTCACCAAGCTATATTTGAAGCATATTACACAAATAATTAGCATGGTTTACCTCATGTACCTTTTATGCATAGGTGTTTAATAACAATAGACTACCAGAAGGGGATGGGGGAGGATGTCTAGAACCTCACCTTCCCTGGTACATTGGATTTAATAGATCAGCATCAAATCTGCGTGCCTGAAAAGAAGAGCGGCAAATTTTTCAGGTCTGGATTTGAGTAAGGTAGCTTGCAATACCATCTATACTGCATATGGCTCTTGAGATGGTCAAATGTGATGCCTAATGAGATTTTACATATTGGAAAAATCAACTAGAAGTTAAATACGGTAGCAGCAACGCATCTATACAATATGATAGATGCAATCTATCTATGATTCATACAACACAACAAAACCAATGCCATGGTGAGCTGCAGAGATGGTACAAAGCGATGCAGGAGATGGGAGTTTCATATATTGAAAAATATCAAATAGAAGTTAAAAAATCCACCATATAGCAAACTAGCTGCAAAAGGCGTTTGGACATGGTTTTGAACTTAGCATGAAACATGAATTTAGATTGAAGATCTCATTTGGTTCCCTAAGAGGAATATAAGGGAAAGAGGAAGGGAAAAGTCAAACTTTACGCAGTGAAACCATAATGTATGGGGAATCATTAATTAGGTTCTTCAAGATCTATATAAATAATTTCATCATTAAAAGGAAGGTAAAAAAAAAATTCTGCTTTTTTTCTTTTTCTTTCCTTTTTCAGTCTTTCCCTGTTGTGAGGTAATGCGATTGATTAAAAAAATTAAAAATAATTATTACTAATACACTGAGATTAAATGCTGCTCTGCCAGCACGAATATGACCCATCTTATAATATCTAAACAATCAGATATCCAAGAAGGAATGTCGTGATCTCATATTAGTGTTCTATTAATAGCATTGAACAACCAGTGTTCCATAACTTCACGTGTTTTCATTCATTTTATCATTTCCGTTGTTGCTACTTGCTACCAATGCCTCACATGGAAGCATAGGCTTCAGAGAGTTGAATTCCACATACAGTTTGTTAAAATCAGGCAAGTAAAAAAGGCTCGAATTAGTACATCCCAGTACAATAAAAATGAGGAGATGCAGAATGATACCACAGCAATAGCCAAATTTCCAGGAGATAATGCCAGACCAAAGCAAGAGTTAAATGCAGAAGGAACCTGTAGATAATTAATAGTATTAGTCCACAAAAAGATGTAAATGATGAAAGCAAACAGTAAATACCATACATCTGGAGAGCTCTTCGAACCAGGAGAATTCAAGGGAATGGACACTTCACACAGGGAATTTCCAACAAAAATCCAACACTTCATAGTATTGTCCTGAAGAAAAATAAAACAAATGATGTATGAATTGTTGAGTTTCTTGCCTTCCCAACAGAATGGCAGCCATTGTCTTGGCTTTAAGCCTCAAAGACCTAAGCAGCATTGATTGATAGCAAAAGAAATTAGCAGAATTCAGGCTTCTAAAATCTACTTATTGAATTAATACTTCTTTTAACCACTAACTAGGACAGATTTCAGAAGTACCTGGAAACCCTGACCTCTATATAAATAATGCTTTAGAATGATTTTTAAATTTTTGAAACAAGTTTTAAATTTTTTTAAAATCATTTTCATGTTTAATAATTATATATTCAAAGTAATTTCCAAATTTATTTAAAATAATTAGTATTAGATTTTATTTTGTAAACGTCGATTTAATTTTATAAAGAGGAGAAACTTTTTTTTATGCTTTTGTGCTTCCTATTTACATGGAAAGAAGATCAAAGATTTGTGCTATAAAAATAGGGGTAGAATCAAATCTAATAAAATATTGATAAAAAAAAGGGATTATACTGATATAGAGAAGATTAATTCTTGCATGCAACTCAATGTGATTCTATTATTGGTTCATGTAGTCTACCCCAATTATATGGGATTAATGACTTGGTTTGTTGTTTGTTTGTTGATGTGGCATTCATTAGTGGTGGGTACAAAATATTGTGCCCACCGGTGGGAACCATATAATTCCCGCTAGGTCCAAACATAAACATGACAAATACAGTACATACTGAACATCTGGAGTATACAATTTTTATTCGACAAAATTCTTCAAATCTCTAGAATAAATACATGAATGCCAATTGGTTACTACTGATACAGCATTTTGACAATTATGTACATCGGATTCACTCAACCAAGAAGAGCGCAGTAGCTGAAGGAAATCAAAAGAACACATAATCCCCCTTGGACCCCATCACAGAAAGAAGTCCATTACTACATTAATTCATAAAGGAGAAACATGGAATACATAACGACTAAAATTAATTTATCCACTTATGAGTCAATGGAAACACATTTTAGGTAACCAAATAACCCATATAATGAATCGAAGAATCAGATGTGATCTCTTTAGCCCCAAACATTTCAATGGATCTGCATAAATGCCATGCAACACAACTCAACATTGAATTTAATACCTGGCTGCAGCTGTACAAGCAACGTCCATCAAAAGCCCAAGCTAAACCAGTAACCTGATATTGTTTTCCAGAAAGTTAATTAATGATTACTAAAGAGGTAAAAAGTACATTATACTAGCAGTGAGGACTTACTATACAATCATGTGCATTATAACACTTTTTCAAACTTGTTGGTATTCATGTCAAGGGTCCACAATTCAAATGACCCAGAACCTTTGCCAATAGCCAAGAGCAATTTAGATGGTGATTGGGAGGGTACAGTAAGTGCAAGTATGGAGACTGTTGCGGCATCAACCGTCATAACCTAATTAAATGAAGAATCACTTTAAGAAAATATTTTGATCAAAATTCTTGGTATATCAATTTTAAAAGATAAAACCCTAGTAATCAAAATAACATGCTGACCTCTTTAAACAAAAAAAAAGAAGCATGGATGACTTCTGATGACTTCAGCAGTTCTTCACCATTTACCAGCCATATCTTCACTCTATGACAGAAACAGGGATATGCATAACCAAATTAGTCATGACAGTCTTAAAAGTAATTCAATTAGTCAACTATATTGATTAGGAGATTTTAGACAGCTGTGGATGAAATAAATATTGAAGTTACTATTAAGCACTCTATATCTTTGAATTTCGAAGAGAAGGGATAACTAATATTTTTCTCTCAGATAAGCCGATCATGAAGAATCTTTGCTAATAAATGGCATATAGTTAGAAAATCACTCACCTACCATCAGAACTTCCAGTAGCCAATATAAACTGGGCTTTTGAAACATTAGACCCATAAACTGCCCAACTGAGTGCAGTGATCCAAGTATCATGTGCCTTCAGAAGGCCAACGAGTGTCACCTCACTTGAGTACCTAGAGTTATCAATAGAAAAGCACTCAGGTGCGACAATTCTCCAGAATGAAATTCTACCGCACTTCCCTCCAACAGCAAGAATAGAGCAACTTTGGGAAGAGTAATGAGGAATATCAACACCATTCACAGATGTCCCCAGAAATGGGGACCAAGCAACAGTAAGTGACATCAGCATTTCATTGCTAGAAGCATACTGCTCCGCTGTTATCAATGGGAGATTGGAATCCACAATCATTTTCTCTTGAGTATTCAGTTCATCAACAAAATAAGGAACAATTTGCCAAAGGCTCTCCTTGCTCAAGTTTTCAGGATCCTTTGTTGCAACCTGCAATACAAGAAATCATCAGACGCAATAGTTTCATGAATCTTATAGAAAAGGATATCGGTTTAAAGTGTATTTCCAACTAATGGCAAATCATGTATTTAACAGCTACAGAGTTTTAAATGTGAAGAATACTGGACAACAAGATATAAGGAATCAGAAGGTCAATGAATTGTGTACAATACATTAGCTTCATCATGTCTCCCAATCTTTCGACCCTTTCTCGAACCATAGACAGGCGGGTTTCTAGCACATTCAAGATCTGCATTACCCCTCCATGGTATTACCTGAATAAGAGGAAGCCCAAATGAAGTAAGGACCAATGGTGAATGAATAGCAATGTCATCAAGAAATACCATCTTAATCACAAGCCAGACATCAGAACAAGAAGTTAAATGATACAACCACTCACATCAGAATTTCCAGCAGGTATGATTTGAAAATCCCCGAAGTTGGTCTTCTTGAAATAATTGTACAGCATTTCAGATATGTCCAGAACCTTTAAAATGTGAAGCACAAAACAAAAAAAGAATCAGATAGATTTACCAAATGTACTTGAGAGACTAACACTATGTTGTTAAGGATCTCTCAATGACAACGACCAAAAAGAGGGACAACAAAGCAAAAGTTCATTTATTATACCTCTATCCACTCAACAGAAAACTCACAGAAAGGAAAGCGATAAAGCTTTACACGTCCTGCACTTGTGCAAACAGCAAGCAAACAACTGGCCATTTAAAATAAATGCAAACAATTAGTTTTATGTGTGCAATTATGATGTCACTCTCAGAAAAGCCCAAAGCTGAAATAGTATGTTAGTACCCAGCATTGTTAGCCAGACCCGCAGGCGACCAAGACATTGATTTAACACAAGGACGATTATCCCGTGATAAATGATGTTGCAGCAAGCACCCGTTTAGCATATCCGCCCCTATGTTAAAACACAATCACAACCACATCACATAAATTAAACAAAAACAATGTCACCTCAAACTCAAATCTAAATGCTACTATAAACTAAAAACAGAAAAAATCAAAACTAAGTTCAATATCTATCTACATAATTAAAAAAAAAAGAAAAAAAAACAGTGTCAAAATTAAATATGTCTTCAATAACTAAACATACCTCCATCATCAATCACACCAAGGGGGAAGGGCTTCCAGGCGGGAACGGTGATTACACCTCGAACTCCAGGATTAGCAGGATTCTAAAAATGGCAAGCAATTCGATTAGTTAACAGGTCTTTTATAAAAGACAATACCCTAGCAGAACTCCAAAAAATAGTCACATTTATCATTCAACAAGAAGCTTAAACAGTTCAGATTATCGCCGTTGAAATCGAGGGCGGGACAGAAAACTACAAAAGATTACCAGTATTATAACAGTATTGCCACACGCCACAGCCACCAAGTTCTCTTCAGACCAAACGACGGCGTTTGGATAGACGATTGACGATCCGAGCACGGCGGAGTGGAAGCAGGAAGACATAATTGAACGGAAATTGAAGAACAGTAGATAAATAACTGGCGGCAAAAGGATGTTTTGGCGCAAAAGAGTCGGAGAAAATAATTTTCAATTTTTTTCTTTTTTTTGCAGCGGAAGGATTCGAGGCTGCGACCTGATTTTGCAAGCGAGGTATTGAGGTTTTATAGTAGTTGGGGTGAAATTTAAGAAACCCCAAGTTAGAGAGTTCAAACGCAAATTTAAGAAAATAAAGGGCCTTGTATTCAAACAGAGCGTAATAATTGATTATTCTAACGCAAATTTAGAAAATAAATTAATTATTTATATATATATATATATATACTATACTAAGAAGAAAATTGTTTGATTTTAAATGTCTTCCTAAGAAGCTGCCATGTTTCATTTTAAATGTCTTCTCCTTCTGCCATGTGTCGTTTTAAATGTCCTCTTTTTCCGCCATGTGTCATTTTAAGTGTCTTCAACTAAGTGTCTTCAATTTCTACCATGTGTCAAATAAAAAAAAATGTTTTGCTATGTGTCAACCTCAGTTTGATGAGGAAAGGAGAACGTCAGTTACACCACCCGTTCAAAACGCCTGTAACTCATTGGAAACTTTATTCACAACTGATTATAATAAATGTTGCATGCAAAATTAATTAAGACTTTTCATTTTCTGTGCTTGTTAAATACAGAAACATCAAAGAATCAAAGATTATAGTTTTGTAGCAGATTTGTTATTTTAAGAATTCTTCATTTTTCAACATAAACCAAATTAAACCCCTATTTTTCAATTCCAGATTTTAAATTTGGCAACAATCATGATACAATTATCGTTTTATATTAAAAATATATATTCAATCCCTAATATAACCACAGTGCTAGACTTGGCAAATGGCGGGATAGCTTTCAAAATCCGTAAAAGTGAAGATCGGGGCAGGAGGGAATCAGAAGCGTAAGGGAAAAAAATTGTCCCGATTCCGGGGGATGAGAATCGGGGAATCAAGTTTCACTATTTTTTTTTAAATTTAATTTACATAATATTAATACAAAAATAAAAAAATTTAAAAAATAAATTTAACAATATCTAATATTCGAAATAAAAACTTAAAACATACAACATCAACAAAAATTAAAAGCCAATGTTCATTGTGTTGAAATTTTCTATTTTGTATATTATGAAAACTGATTTACAATGAGCTGTTGCAAGTTTATATATACAGGGCATTAGGTCGCAGAGCAGTTACCAACTAATCTTGGGAATTGACTAACATCTATTGCTTTCTAAGCATAATCAAAGTTCTGTAATTTATTATACTTTAACAAATTGTTCATTTATTCTCTTCTTTCATAATTTAATACTTTAAAAAATTGTTCATTTATTCTCTTCATATTATTTATTATATTAAATTTCTATTTCAAATATATTTAATACATATTATTTATATATTATATTTATTAATTCACCGGCCACTGCCAAGCCACACAGTGCCGTCACTTTTACATCTTTTTTTTTGAGATAAAAAATATGGAACGCCGATCAAAAAATATATCGAATTGGCAAAAATATGTTGAAATTAACAAATTTCGATTCTGGCGTAAAAAAAAAAAAAAGAAGGAGAGCGTAAATTTACCAGGGATCTAATGGAGAAAGCGGTAAATTTGAGGGATCTAACGGAACAGAGGCGGTCAGGTGGTGGATGGGAGGCGGCGGGAGACGGCAGTGCGGGTGGCGTGAGATCGGATAGACAGAACAGAGGCGGTCAGGTGGTGGATGGGAGGCGGCGGGCGACGGCTGCCGATTGAAGAAACTGAAGGAAGAAGACTTGGAAGAGTGAGAAGATTTATGGGTTTTTAACCGGCCCTTTTTTGTTTTTTTCAGCCCAGCCCAGCCCATTTATCTTTTCTTCCTGTTTGGGTTTATTTTTTAATCCGGTTGGGGATTCGCTTCATTTTTCTTTTTAATTTTACTTCCTCTTTTACTATTAAAAAATTAAGCATATATATTATCTTCGTGTTATTGTTCATTTGATATTTTATTAAGAGATAATTATAATGGGATACCATTTATAAAGTGTTCTTACTTTTAAGTACCACCCTTTTTAACTCTTATTCCTAGGTCCAAAAAATAGGTTGGAAATACTTAAATGTTCTTATGTGCTCCAACAATTATAATGGGTCATGTGTAGATTTAAAATTTAACTTTTCTGCACCCTATATTTTTAATAATTTTGTATTTTAAAATTTTTAAAATTATAGATTTTAAAGTTTAAATTTTACTGAACTTTTTTTAATTTGCATATTTCAGATTTAAATTGCATATTTGTCATTTTATTTAATTTATATATTTCAGAATTTAAAATTTACTAATTTTTTTAATTATATATAATTTTATTTAATTAATTTTTTTAATATTAGCCAAAAAAATTTGTACACCCCAAATTTTTTTTTTAATCATCACATTTTTTATTTAAAAAAAAAAGCACACTTGTTAAAAAAAAAAAAAATTATGCACACCTAATTTTTATAAATCACCTAATTTTTTTATTTAAAATTCTCGTCTTTTATTTAAAATTACACCAAAAAAAAAATCTGCACACCCAATTTTTTTTAATCATCTATCCTTAATTCTGCACACCAGTAAAAAATTATTCTGCACACACTCGCAATAAAAAATACACACCCACAATAAACAATACACACAAGCAATATAAATTGTACGCCCATTAGAAAATTGCAAATCCAAATAAAATATGAAAAAATTACGTCAAGAATTTGAACAAAAAGTGGTGCACCAATTACAGAAAAATTAATAAAAAAATACAGAACATTCTTTCCTTTATCCCCGTCTTCTCCATAATCATCTTTCTTTCTTGCACCTTCTCCCCATCTTCTCCATAATCATCTTTCTTTCTTGCGCCACATGACGTCCTGCACGACGACGGATGAATTGAGGGGATGATTAATTAAAATTAATTGTTTGTTTCGGTTATTTGATTTTAAATTTTGATACTAATTAATTTGTAATCAACTATCCAGTTTGTTTTGGTTATTTTATTTTAAAAAACTAATTAATTTGTAATCAACTATCCTAAAAAAAACGCCCACGCACCAATAAATTTGACCGGTCCAATAATTAGAAGCTTTGTTATTATTTAATTGTTAGCCTAACCTTCTAAAATGATGCCCTCAAACATATAATTAATTAGTTTGACCACTTTGGAAATTATGTATTCATAAGGGTAAATATGTCAACAATAAATTTCTATATGAGTATTCTTTACAAATCTTTCAAGACCTAATAAAAACCATCATGAAAAATATCACTTTTCAACGATTTCCCTTTTATTAATAGTTTGATCATGCACCATTTTTGTGATGATGTTATTGAAACCCAAACCTTCAGGTAAGAAATACACAGAAGGATACTGGCATCAGATCGACAGCCTCTTACACGAAGGTGATTGATATGAAATAAGACATTTGGAGGAGCATAATTGTTGGACATTGATCTTTATAAATGACTATATAATTTTTTTTAATATTTATGCTTGAAATAGCTTATGGTGAAGTTTGTTTTGACTAAATATATATATCAATATATATATATATATATTATGTAAGCAGACTTATTTAATATTGCACATTGTATATAGTTGCATATATATAATTATAAAAAAATTATATGAAACATTAGTAAAACTTGCCATATGTTACTTTCTAATTTTCATCAATAATCAACAAAAATGGTTGTAGAAAAATAAAATTGATGATATTGTAACCAAATACCAAAAAAAATAAAAATAAATTATAATAGCCCGTGCAATAACTAGTCTATTAGAAAATGAGAATGATAATAATTGTATCACTTTTGGGTTTCACTTTGCGTTTCTTAATCTAAATGTGAATTTGTGGATGATAAAAAAAATTACTACTTTAGTAAATTACATGTACTATGTTGATACGCGTTAATAGTTCAGAAAGTAAAAGTGATATACGAACATAGAGAAATTAAACTGCAAATAGTGGAACATAAACAATAAGGGTTAGAAAGTTGTACTTATTTATGAGAAAATTTCTATGTAATTTTTTTATTATATTGAAAATAAGAGAGAATATTGTATGAGACATCTCATACATGAGACGTAAACACTAATTTAATCAACTATCAATTCTGGGTCTAAAAAACATTTCTTTCAATTAAGCCCGATTCATATAAAATTATCAATCTTAATATTGTTCGAGCTCCAAATTAATAATTTTATATTAATCGAATTTTATATCGAAAGAAATATTATTTTAGGTCCAAAAGTGATAGATGACAAAACTTTCAAAATATGGACAGAAAAAACTCAGAAATAGAATTTATAATTACCCTGATAAAAAAAAAGAATTTATAATTGCATAAGATTATAAAACCGTATGGAAATCGAGGGCTTTTCAGTGCAAAAAAAAAAAAAAAAAAAGAGAGAAGAAAGTAAAGAAAAATGAGGGTCATTTTGATGTTATAAGAAACATAGGGTGTTCTTATGGGCTTTCCTAAAATATAGGGCAAAATGAAATCCACGCTTTTCAGTATAAATACCCACGAAACCCTAGTTTTCTATCCCATCTCCAAAACCGCCGCGCAGCTGCAGAGAAGAAACCCTCCGTTGGATTCATCGCTTGATAGGATAAAAATGTCGTTCGGAGAGCTCGCTTGCACCTACGCTGCCTTGATTCTTCACGACGATGGAATCCCCGTCACTGTAATATTTCTTTTTCTGTTTGCTCCAAAATTAGTTTGTTAGCGTACTGTTAATGCAATTTATTTATGTGTTTTTTTGTGCGTCTGATTTGATTTTGCTTCAAATTAGGCCGAGAAAATTGCTGCGCTCG